>LR812525.1:31362679-31962679 GCA_903798195.1 Danio kyathit | reverse complement strand
GATGATATGAACTTGCGAGAGGCTCTTCTCAGAGGAATCTATGCTTATGGTTTTGAGAAACCTTCCGCCATTCAGCAGAGGGCAATCCTCCCTTGTATCAAGGGTATGTAGAATTGGAACTATCCATCAATATTTGCCTAGCACATTTACTTGAATGAAAATATTTGATTATTCACGCCCTTATCATCTGGGCAAGGCTGTGTCTGTCAGTGACACTCTGACCTATATCTGGTAAGGGCAGAGGAAATAAAGCCCATATTCATCCCAGTCATCTCAATACAGTGAGGCATAGACTGTTTCATGGTATGGGCACAAACTGCCTCAGCCTACACTTTGGAGGGCTTTAGTGAGTAACAGGTCGTGTGCAACACTAAATAATGTTAATTAATATTCTGTCTATAGGTTATGATGTTATTGCACAGGCTCAGTCTGGCACAGGAAAGACTGCTACGTTTGCCATCTCCATCCTGCAGCAGATTGATGTGGAGCTGAAGGCCACACAAGCTATGGTTCTGGCTCCTACCAGAGAGCTGGCCCAACAGGTGAGAACCCCTTCATGTTTTATATGCATGTCCCCTAGCATCTGGGCAAAGCTGTGTCTGTCAGTGGCACAAAGCTTATATCTGTTAGGGGCAGAGGAAATGAAGGCCATATTCATCCCAGTCGGCTCAACATAGTGAGAAAAAGACTGTTTCATGCTATGGGCACAGATACTTGTCTTAATACTTGTGTATATATGTCAGCCATTTTGGTTCTTCTGCAGTAACTCATGAGCTCAGCTAGAGTTTCAGATGCAGTGGATGTTAAATGGGTTTGATCTCTTATAGCTAACACAGAACTCTCTTCTGTCCTCCTCAGATTCAGAAGGTAGTCTTGGCTCTTGGAGACTACATGGGGGCAACTTGCCATGCCTGCATTGGAGGTACCAATGTTCGTAATGATGTTCAGAAGCTTCAAGCTGATGTGCCCCACATAGTGGTCGGGACCCCTGGCCGTGTGTTTGACATGCTCAACCGCAGATATCTCTGTAAGTACTTGATTTGTTTCAGCTTGATTTAAGTCTAATTCTAGAATTCATGGAGTTCTGTTTGATCTTAATTTGCTAATCTACTTTTTTTTTCTCTCTCCAGCTCCTAAATATATAAAAATGTTTGCCCTGGATGAGGCAGATGAAATGTTAAGCCGTGGTTTTAAGGACCAAATCTATGAAATTTTTCAGAAGTTGGCCACAGACACTCAGGTAAACAAGTCTATTATTTTTGTGTGCGTTCACACCAAAGTTCCCTCACCTGCCAGCGCTCTGTGCTGTGATGGGTATCAAGTTCTTTGGTAGAGTGAAGTAACTGCTCTCCACAATGATTGGGCTCTTCAGTCCCTCTTCATAACTAATTAAGCAGCTGACATTTCATTTAAAAATCTGAAATCTTTGCATTTTTCTTCATAAAAGTTTGAATATTGCTACTTTTTGCTGTGATCAGTCCAACTATTTATCTTCATGGTCTCTATTTTGAGGCCTCAACCTAATACAGGATTTTAACTTTTTTTTTTTTTTTTTTTCCCCTCCCCATTCACAGGTGATTCTTCTGTCTGCCACCATGCCTCAGGAGGTGCTGGAGGTGACTACAAAGTTCATGAGAGACCCTGTTCGTATCCTAGTTAAGAAAGAAGAGCTGACCCTTGAGGGTATCCGGCAATTCTACATCAATGTTGAGAAGGAGGTGAGTTGAGAGGAATTTGAGCTGTCATATCTGGTTAACAGTGATTGGTGACGGTTTAATGCTGTTTTGTGATGATCCCCATGCGTGTCAACTGATCTCAGACTCCCTGCAGTGCTCAATGTCTGATGAGCGTTTTGCTCAACAGTGCATTTTGAGCCTGTAGGACTCTGGGAACTTGATCTTAACTTTTAAATCTGAAAACAGCACCACCTAGTGTGAAATCTAAAATATTATAGTAAAAAAGAGGAATCTTTTTACGAAACAGTTTTCTCTGTATTACAGGAGTGGAAGTTAGACACATTGTGTGATCTTTACGAAACCCTGACCATCACTCAGGCTGTAATCTTCATCAACACTCGCCGGAAGGTAGACTGGCTAACCGAGAAAATGCATGCAAGGGACTTTACCGTTTCTGCTCTGGTAAGTGAAGGTCATGTATGAGGTTTTACAAAACTTGGTCACAAAACTCAAGCAAACTTCTTCAGTCAGTTTTGAAATTGACTTCCTGACTGCACCAAAGTTCCCTCTCCTGCCAGCGCTCTGTGCTGTGATGGGTATCAAGTTCTTTGGTAGAGTAAAGAAACTGCTCTCCACAATGATTGGGCTCTTCAGTCCCTCTCCATAACTAATTAAGCAGATGACATTTTTAGGCTTTTACTTGACATAGATTCTCTACTCATTATTGAGTGACTAGTTTATAACTGGTGGTATTGTATTTGGTTTTATTTGGATTATAGTTAGGTGAGAGACCTGTTCCTTTAATAGTTTAATCTGTCTTTTGACCACTTTCCTGATTTCCAAGGCTATGGACTATGGATGGGTTAGTGTATGGTGTGTTTTTTTTTTTTTTTTTTTTATCTTTTCAGCCAATATTGCAATATAAGCTTACACTGACCATATGTAAGGAGACAATGGGAAGAGATCCAGAGAGGAATCGTTTGTTTCTCTACTGACAACTGCAAATTACAATAGTGCTGTAAGCTTTATTTTGAGTTAGACGTAAGATAAGAACGTGAGTTTTTATTAACTGCAATGGTTTAGCTCAACATTTTAAACCCTGTTGACCAGTGTACTTAGTGGTCTTGACTTAATAAATAGGATTTCTAAATTAATCTTGATAGCTGTAATCTGAGACCTCCATTTTAAAACATGGCTGATATGGTCTTCCATCTGTTCACTGTTATCCGTTCAACTGTTTACATTTAATGACCATTTTCATGCTGTTCATAAATTCCTTTTTATGACTTTCTGTGACTTTATAGCACGGTGACATGGAGCAGAAGGAGAGAGATGTCATCATGAAAGAGTTTCGTTCTGGCTCCAGCCGAGTGCTCATCACTACTGATCTGCTGGTAAGCAAATCTACACACTAAGCTTTCACATCCAAAGATCCCTCTTCCACCAGTAATCAGTGCTGTGATGGAGATCATGTTCTTTGGGAGATTATTGAAACTGCTCCCACAGTGACGGGGTCTCAAAATCCCTTAACACTAATATAAGCAGTTGACATTCACACTTTTCAAACACGATGGCTCTTTTAATAATAATAATAATAATAATCATCTTTAAAAAAAAAAAAGTGTATACATTAATTTGTACATTTTGTTCTAAATCATTGGTCACGTTTGCTTTGAAACCATCTTCTACAAGGATTTTCTATACAAGATTTATCACTCAAATGTATGGTTCCTTCCATAATGTGCTCGCCAGATCCTTAAGCAATCACAAATACCATTCTCAAAGCCTTATTACAGGGTTGTATATGAACGTAAATCTGTTTAAAAAGCTCAGGCTATGGGGAAAAAGCTTGAGAAAAGTGACCCTGAAAGGTCTGATTTTGTATATTTTATCTTCAGGCAAGAGGCATTGATGTACAGCAGGTTTCCCTGGTCATTAACTATGACCTTCCAACCAACAGAGAGAACTATATCCATCGGTAAGTGCTCAGCTTTTTTTTTTGCTTGCCTTTTATTGTGTATGTGTGCTAACAGTGTTTTATATTTGTGCAGAATTGGTCGTGGTGGTCGTTTTGGCAGAAAAGGTGTCGCTATCAACATGATCACTGAGGATGACAAGCGCACGCTCCGGGACATCGAGACCTTCTACAACACCACTGTGGAGGAAATGCCCATGAACGTTGCTGATCTGATCTAAGACACCTGACTTTCTTCCTTCCCTTTATTTTTTTTTTGTTTGTTTGTTTTTTCTTCTCTCCTGTCTCCTTTCCTCCCCTTCCCTCTTTAGTCTCATTCCGACCCACATCCCTGTTCACGCAACCCCTCACAAATCAAGTACTGTCAGTTCTGAGGGTGCGAACCTTTCATAAATCCAGTGTGTTGGTCACATCACTGAATACTCCATTATTCAGACATTCAGAATATCCATATTATAAGGCTCATTTAATCTTGCCCCTTTTGAGTGGTGCCATCTACTGATCAAGAGGAGGTGTTGCAGGGCTTCTTTGCATGCGTGGTGTAAATGTTAATGCACTGACTGATATATTGGATTGGACACATGCCCTGCTTGTCTTGATAGTGTTGGTTTAACCATTTTTTGAGATGTGACTGTTTACATAGGATTTGCTTTTTTGTAACACAGGGCAAAGGATGTAAAATACAGAATAATTAATGTGTAATGTGGGGGACTTGGACTTTTTATTCCAAATTGCCATTCACTGCCATTTTTCTTTTAACAGAAGCATTGGCTAAAAGAAAGATGCTTTGGGTCGAAAGGAAGTTGGTTTGTGGGAGCAAACCAGATTGTAAAATTAGTAAATGTGGTAAAGTCATTTTCTCCAGCGGTCCAATTCTTCTGTTACATCTCTTGTGTTGTCCTGTGTGCGTGGCTGTAGCTCTTTGATTTTTGTAAATAGGCTTTACTCTGGCGGGCGGGTGGCTGAAGGCATTAGAAATGGGTTTGTATGATTGGTGAACGACCTACCATTGTATTGCCTCAGAATTTTTTCTCTGCATCAAAGTCCTATTGGGGAGTGTTGCTCCTGTAACCTACCTCACCAAACTGTGTTGGAGGGGTCTAAATATGTAAGGACCAAACTGCAGTAGTAGAGTATATAGAGATCATTATGTCTTCGTATTGTTCAAAAAATGCCTGTCTTTTGTTGGGTGGGTTTGGATGTGGGGGTTTACATTGGTCAGTGCTATTTTTTTAAACAAATTTATTACAAATGTGATAATTATTAACCTTTTTGAGACAGAAGCCATGTATTAAATCTTTTCTACATTGGACTCTGTATAGTATTTATTTTAATGGTCTGAAATAAAGGTATTTCCCATTTTTAACATGCTAAGCTGCCTCTCAATCGTTCATTATGGGCTTCATTTGCAATAAATCAACTGTTGGATCTTGTAAAATACAAACGTCAAAGGCCTTTTATTGTTGCTGTTTTTTTGTTCTTTCTTGGGTGTGATGGGAGAAATGAATCTTTAGGAAAGCTCATCCTTTCACAAGGACTGGATGAAAATGGTGGGTGCGATAATTGAGATGCAGTAGTATTTTAAAACTAAATACAATATGAAAAAGATCATCTGTTTTAGTCTTTGCTATGCACAGTTGCATTTGTATATAGTATATTTTCACCTGGACCATAAGGGAAAATGTTTGGAATTTAAAATGTCTACATCCGAAAGCTGGAAAAAAAATGAGCTTTTCTGTGATGTATTTGGCGTATAGATCAAGTTTGGGCATGGATACGAATATTTGATAATCTGGAAAGTGTAAATATTGAGAAAAAAACATAAAATTGTCCAAATAAACTTCTTGATGAATATTAGTAATAAGCTATTAAGTTTTGGGTAGTTTACGAAATGTCTTCATGAAATATGAAGTGAAATATTCTAATAGTTTTAGCATAAAATAATCTATTAATTGATTTAAATGCTACACTGTAATTTTGGCTGTTAACAAAATACACCTATGCAACATCAGTCTGATTTTGTGGTACAAGGTCAAATCTATTGACTTCGGTAACAATGCCCATACAAAAGACCTGAACCGGATGTAACCCGTTTAACACAAGGTAGACATCATTCCCCCATAGGCCATAATAAGGTGACAAACTCACAGTAAGTTCAACAGTTGATCTAAAGCTGATTGGAAAGAAATGTTTGTTGATAACATCATTATATAAGTATATTTTTATCGTATTATGATTGAACTCTTTAAGTTAATTCGACTGTTTGGATCTTCAATATGGCGCTCCCCGGAACGTCCAGCAAAATTACCTTAGTCCATTTGAAAATGTATCTTCAACGCTGTGCACGTATATTTTACCTTTTAATATATTTTATATTTTAAATGTCAGTTACATTTTGTGTCTGGAGCTCCTAAATTTCACATGGCAGGTTGGCACATAGATCAAAATATTAATTTATTACACCCAAAATGTATAATTCTGTCACCCTGCAGCCCAAGCCGAGCAAGGCTAAGCCTGGTTAGTACCTGGATGGTAGACCAACTGCACTCACTGGCCACTTTATTAGGTACACCTTACCTGCTTTTGCCTTCAGCACTGCCTTAATCATTCGTGGCATTCAGCAAGATACTGGAAATATTCCTCAGAGATTTGGTCTATATTGACATGATAGCATCACACAGTTGCTGCAGATTTGTCGGCTGCACATCCATGATGCCAATCTCCCGTTCCACCACATCCCAAAGGTGCTCTATTGGATTGAGAGCTGGTGACTGTGGAGGCCATTTGAGTACAGTGAACTTTGTCATGTTCAAGAAACCAGTCTGAGATGATTCGCACTTTATGACATGGCGTGTTATTCTGTTGGAAGTAGCCATCAGCAGATGGTCTTTTGTGGTCTTAAAGGGATGGACATGGTCAGCAACAATATTCAAGTATTCAGGTATGATGCTCAATTGGTACTAATGGGCCCAAAGTGTGCCAAGAAAACACCTCCCACACCATTACACCACCACCGCCTGCCTGAACCGTTCATACAAGGCAGAATGGATCCATGCTTTCGTGTTGTTGTCTGACCCTACCATCCAAATGTTGCAGCAGAAATGGACTCATCAGACCAGGCAAGTTTTTTCAGTCTTCTATTGTCCAATTTTGGTGAGCCTGTGCAAATTGTAGCCTCAGTTTCCTGTTCTTAGCTGACAGGAGTGGCACCCGCTGTGGTCTTTTGCTGCTGTAGCCCATCTGCCTTAGGGTTGGACGTGTTGTGCATTTAGAGATGCTCTTCTGCATACCTCGGTTGTAACGAGTGGTTGTTTGAGTTACTGTTGCCTTTCTATCAGCCGAACTACTCTGGTCATTCTCCTCTGACCTCTGGCATCAACAAGGCATTTGTGCCCACAGAACTGCCGCTCACCTGATATTTTCTCTTTTTCGGATCATTCTCTGTAGACCCTAGAGATGGTTTTGCGTGAAAATCCCAGTAGATCAGCAGTTTCTGAAATACTTAGACCAGCCCATTTGGCACCAACAACCATGATGAAAGCAGCAGATCATCTTGACCATGTTTCCATGTTTAAACGCGTTGAGTTGCTGCCATGTGATGGGCTGATTAGAAATGTGCGTTAACGAGCAGGTGGACAGGTGTACCTAATAAAGTGGCCGGTGAGTGTAGGAAGAACTAGGTTGCTTTTGGAAGTGGTGTGGTGTTTGTGAGGCCAGCAGGGGGTGCTCAGCCCTAATGCCCCAGTATAGTGATGGGTACTCTATTCTATCAGTGAGCTTTTGGATGAGACATTAAACCAAGGTCCTAACTCACTGTGGTCATTAAAAATCCCATGGCACTTCTCCTAAACAGTAGGGGGTGTAACGCTGGTGTCCTTGCCAAATTCCCTCTCTCTGCACTTTCTGATCACGGCCCTTTCAATCATCCCCATCCACTGAATTGGCTCTGTCTCTCCTCTTCACCTGCAGGCGGTGTGTGGTGAAGCACTGGTGCTGTTGTCCTCTGGCTGCAGTCATCATCCAGGTAGAAGCTGCACACTGGTGGTGGTGAGAAAGACCACTGTAAAGGCGCTTTGGATGTATGCACACAATAATAAATGTGCTATAAATGCACATTACTTTACATTGTTCTTGTTTTTAGTCAAAATTGTGTTATTGATATTAAACAAAGTACTTATTTTACTACAGTGTAAAAAAATTCTGAATTGCACTGAAAAAAATTACGTTGGATCAACTTAAATGAATGACTTAAAGTTGTTACATCTAAATTTATTAAATAGTTTCAACCTAATATATGACAGTTTTCAGTTACTTATTTTATGTTACTTATTTATTATATTTTAAGTAATTTAAGTTGGTCCAAAGATTTTTTATTCCATGAATAATTATTTATTATTTAAACTTTTAGAGTGTTTTTAAGAATATTCACATTACTTCATAAAGTGCAATGTTCATAACAACGTTGAATGCTTGGAGACGTAATTGGTTAGTTTAACATTCACATTTTGACATTAATCTGGCCTACTGGATGCTGGAATATTGATTCTTTGACTATTTATATGGCTATATTGTACAGTAACACTGTGCAATAAGTAGGGCCACACAGAATCTGCTGACATTTTTTGCTATTTCTGCATAGAATTTTGTAAATATAAAAATCTTGTAAAAATTAGTATCATAACCAAAAAATCATATATTAAATAAAAAAAATAATACCTTTTTAACTTCTATTTAATGTTTACAATGCAAATCCAATTAGATCCATTTAATTGGTAAACAAAGCAAATCTCTTTAATAATAAAGCTACTAAAATACTTAACTATAAAATATTAAGTCAATCATATGAACATTTTCATATTAGTCAATAATATTACTGAAATTAATTTAAAAACTGAATAAATATAAATTTACACACACTTACACAAGTAAATAAATAGACTCAATGGTAGGCTAGAAATCTGCTTAAATCCTGCAGATTTTTTCATGTGCAGATTTCTTGTGGGCCTATAAGGCTCCACTATTGTTAACAGTTAATTTAACTAAACTCACAATGAGAATGCAAAAGCGTTTATTAATCTTAGCTGATGTTAATTTCTTAGTTAATGTAAAATAACACGTTAAGTTGTAATCATTTTATTAAATGAAGTTCATAACTGATAAAGATTAAGTTGTACTAATATTAACATAGCAGCTGTAATAAATGTCTTTTTCTCACTGTCAATTTGAATCCATTAACTAACATTTACCAATGAGACTTGGTACAGTGTTACCTATTCTACCTTATAATCCTTTTGGAATTTAATTTGGTTTGTTTACATTTGTTTTCTCTAAACATGTATAAACAATAGGAATGTTCCGATCAGGTTTTTTTGCCCTCGAGTCAGAGTCATTTGATTTTGAGTATTTACCAATACCAAAACCCAATCCGATATTTCTATAATACATAAAAAAAGAATAAAGAGCGAAGAAACAGATCAAGGATGTTCCTTATTTTTTATTTAATTCCCTTTATTTTAACATTCAACAACTCTGTTAACAAACAAAGCACTTCTGTGAGGTAGCTTGAACAAAGAAGTGATAAATGACATAAATTCTTCACTTTTGCACTTTAGTGCAACAGCAAATATAAAACCTAATATATAAACAAATAGCACCTCAACTTAAAATACCTGGCTGCAATCCCAAGTTTACATATCTCACAGTTTGCTATGGCAATGTTGTCGTCATCAACTTTATAATACCTCCAGACCGCAGACATACTCGTGCTTTCTGCTTCAAGCTGCTTCCATGTTCTACTTTGCCGGCATTTAACCAATAGTGTCTCTGCAACAAAGTGATGTCATGCCGCACGCGTTGCTGTGTCTATGTGAGGTCAAGAAAGAGCTCTAACTCTGTGCCACCGCATAACTATAGATGTGCTAAAAACAATGAGAATATATATATATGCACACATATATATATATATATATATATATATATATATATATATATATATATATATATATATATATATATATATATATATATATATATATATATATATATATATATATATATATATATATATATATATTCGAGTCATATTCAGGAGGTAACGTCTGATTCTGATTCAAGTCTGAAACCACGTGATCAGGCCCAATTTCCGATCACGTGATCGGGTCTGGACATCCCTAATCTACAATATAGCATTGCACAAAGTATTTTTGTCATTATACAGTTGCAATCAGAATTATTCAACACCCTGATTTGTTAGCCCCCCTGTTTATTTTTTCCCCCAATTTCTGTTTTACGGAGAGAAAATTTTTTCAACACATTTCTAAACAATAGTTGTATTAACTCATTTGTAATAACTGATTTATTTTCTCTTTGCCATGATGACAGTAAATAATATTTGACTAAATATTTTTCAAGACACTTCTATACAGCTTAAAGTGACATTTAAAGGCTTAACTAGGTGAATTAGGTTAACTAGGCAGGTTAGGGTAATTAGGCAAGTCATTGTATAACGATAGTTTGTTCTGTATACTATTGAAACAATATATAGCTTAAAGGGGCTAATAATTTTGACCTTAAATGGCTTTTAAAAAATTTAAAAACTGCTTTTATTCTAGCCGAAATAAAACAAATAAGACTTTCTCCAGAAGAAAAAATATTATCAGACATACTGTGAAAATTTCCTTGTTCTGTTAAACATTTAAAAAAAAAGAAAATTCAAAGGGGGTTCAATAATTCTGATTGCAACTGTACCTATTAATATAGCTTTTTTGTGCAGCTTAGGTCAATACCGCAATAATACCACATACCGTGATAAAGGTTTTACCAATTAATTGCAACAAGAAAATTGGATCCTGTAATAACAGTTCCTGTAATAACAAGTCGTGTCCACAGGAGGGCAGACACGCACCCCATCCCCTGCATCCACAGCACAGAAACTAACATTCAGCTGTGTCCCAAACTCAGCACGCATACCAATGGGACCTGCGCTGTCATTCCAACACACGAGGACGGACATATTAGCAAACGCTCCTCCGTTCACACACATGCAAAAAAAACTCATAGCAATGCGCACTCTCAGAAGGCCTGTGTCATTTCGATTCCACGGCTGCAACTTTTGATCACTTCAGCGAGATGGGCTCCAGCGACGTCCCCCGAGGCCCTCATTCACCTGTCCATCACGCAAACACCATGTTAATTCCCGCATCATGTACCCCTGTCCCACGTCCCCCTCCATTCAATTGATCGCACCCCCCATCTTTCCCTCTTTTCCGGCATTCTTCCTCCTATCAACAACCTCTCGCCTCCATCTATACACCTTATTTGAGATGTTTTGATGATGTGCGCTCAGTGTAGGTGGCCGTCCGAACACTTTCACTGTCTGCATGGAAACCCCCCTGCCACTCGCCCCCTCTCCCCCTGCTGGGCGCATGATTGTGGGCTCGGGGATTATGCGAGCAGGAGGCTCGTAAAGGGCCTGCCAGGGTCTTTCTGTGCAGTGACGGATGGCTAGGAGACTGAAGCCCGCATTTACATAAGAAGGGAGAGAATAGAGGCCCCATTCACTGGGTCTGTCAGGGAGGACTCGGGGACAAACCGCACTCTCTCCAAGTTGCCCTCTTCCCCTCGCAGTCTCTCTTTTCTCCTTTATCTCCGCCATTCTCCCTTCTCCTCAAGCTTTTCCTCATCCGTCCTCCTCCTTTCTTCAGGGCCCATTGTGATTTATTGTGAACTCGGTCTCTTCATTTTTTAGGGCCACTTCATTTTTTTTTCTAAAGTCTATTGGGCATGCTAGCTCAAATCAAAATGTCATATTTTGCCACACATTTATAGGTTAATACCACAACAGCTGCTCAGAAAAGGTAATGATAAGCTATAATCTAGCTTAATATCACATTTTAAATGCTCATTCTCAATTTTATATAAAATATTGATGTATGTTTTTCAGCATATATAAGTTCCTCCCTCACAAATCTTTTAAATTCATATTTTAATTAGGAAGCTATACAATATTATATTTGTGCATATACATTAGATTAGTCAGTACTGAAGCCAAATCTGGAGCTTATCTAAAAAAATAACTTACAATAACGGTCCAAAAACTAGTACAGCTAAATTTATATGTTATAGAAAAACATTAAATACAAATTTAAAGGAGGAAAAGAGGAAAAATCAAGAGAAGCAAAAAAATTTTTTTTTTTAAATTTAGTTGAAATTTTGTAGGCTTTTTTTTGCAGTATTTTGCTTGAATTTAATTTTATTATCTTTCAATATCTGAATATGTTTGGTGATTAAAATATTATTTTAATAAATATATCTGTTTAATAAATCAGTTTTGTTTAAATTCACCAAAAGACATCGCCTATATTCACTGAGAAATGGATAAAAATATTCATTTTCAAAATGGGGTGTACTCAATTATGCTGAGCACTGTACTCTTACACCAGCAAATGGGTTGTAAAGTGTGTACTGCATACTTGTATATCTATTATAAATTAATTTACACTCATTTTTAAATTTAATTTAATGATTTGAATTGTACATATTTGCATTTTCAACTTAATTTACAAATTTAATAATTTTTATAAAACATTTAATATAATTTATTTCACATTGTTCTTATGTTGTTTTTATGCTTTAATGAAATACTTCTGTTCAAAAATATTTGACTATTTTGTGTTTTAATGGCATGAAAAAAAGTAAAAATTGCCCAACTTTTAAAATAACCTAAAGTTGGGAAGGTGTTATAATAACCTATAATTTGGTTGCAATCGGAATGATTCAACCCCCTGATTTATTAGCCCCCCTGTTTATTTTTTTCCCCCAATTTCTGTTTATCGGAGATAAAAAAAAATTTCAACACATTTCTAAGCATAATAGTTTTAATAACTCATTTCTAATAACTGATTTATTTTATCTTTGTCATGATGACAGTAAATAATATTTGACTAGATATTTTTCAAGACACTTCTATACAGCTTAAAGTGACATTTAAAGGCTTAATTAGGTTAATTAGGTTAACTAGGCAGGTTAGGGTAATTAGGCAAGTTATTGTATAATGATGGTTTGTTCTGTAGACTATCAAAAATATATAGCTTAAAGGGGCTAATAATTTTGACCTTAAAATGGGTTTTAAAAAATTAAAAACTGCATTTATTCTAGTGAAATAAAACAAATTAGACTTTCTCCAGATGAAAAAATATTATCAGACATACTGTGAAAATTTCCTTGTTCTGTTAAACATCATTTGGGAAATATTTAAAAAAATAAATTCAAAGGGGGTTCAATAATTCTGATTGCAACTGTATGTTGGGGTATTTTTAACCCAACTAATTTAACTGAGTATGACTTATGAAGAAGAACTAAGTAGTTAGCTAAAACTATCCAATTTTTCCCCCAAGAGGCAAATAATACACAATCAAAATGTATAATATATTTATAATAACTGTATTACTTTTATAATTTGCATGCAGAAAGAACAGAGCTATTATAATTTACTAAAATTAAAACAAGATAATGCAAATGCAATAATAGAAGCCTTTTTTTCAGCTATATATTCCTCATTTTTATTTTAACTTAAAACTAGAATATTTTCTTCGGCTTATTCCCTTATTTATCAGGGGTCACCACAGCGGAATGAACCACCAATTATTCTGGAATATGTTTTGCCCTTCCAGCCGCAATCTAGTACTGGGAAACACCAATACATTCTCACATTCACACATTCATACACTACGGCCAATTTAGTTTATTCAATTCACCTATAGCGCATGTCTTTGGACTGTAGAGAAAACCTGGAGGAAACCCACGCAAACACGAGGAGAACATGCAAACTCCACACAGAAATGCCAACTGACCCAGCCGGGACTCGTACCAGCGACCTTCTTGCTGTGAGTCAGTGCTAAACACTGAGCCACCGTGGCATCCAAAACTACAATAACTAAATCTAAATTGAAAGTTAAAAAACAAAAAATAATAGGAATTTAAACTATTTAGACAAAATATTTAAAATTAATAAAAAAACATACCAATATTCTAAACAGATAAACAATTCAAACCCTTTTCAATATTAATAAACAACAATAGTTACTCAAACTGAAATAACACTGATAAAGATAATAACTATTCACATTTTATTGTCTCAAAAGTAGGATGATA
Organism: Danio kyathit; assembly: GCA_903798195.1. NCBI lineage: Eukaryota > Metazoa > Chordata > Actinopteri > Cypriniformes > Danionidae > Danio > Danio kyathit. The sequence goes on along the minus strand of LR812525.1, from coordinate 31,948,876 downwards.
AATTCTTATTTTAAATTTGAAGACTAAATTCTGGAATTCAGTCTCCATTTAAACACAAATTTTTCAGTCAAAGTTCTTGTTAAATAAAGAAAGCATATGAAATTTTTAAAAAGGGTTTAAAATAATTTCTCTAAATAATCTTGTAATCAAAAAACACACAAATAAAATTATATTAGAATTTATGAATTATATTTCTGAAATAATTAAACAATTATGTTAAAGTTAAACACATCTGTTTAGCAGTGCCTTTACTGAATGAATCCAACAAATCGCACTAGTATGTCTTTCTTTTCTTTTTCATTCTTTTAAAACCTGTTTTGACACGTTTTAATCTGCTTTTAATTATTTTTATTTTTTGTTGATTTTATTTTCTTATACTTGTTTCTTTTATTCCTGTTTCTGTAAAGCACTTTGAATTACCATTGTGTATGAAATGTGCTATATAAATAAACTTGCCTTGCCTAAAGATATAATTTATATAATTAATAATTTCTTAGTCATTAGAAACCTTTTTAATGTCTAAAATTCAAGAAAAACTGCATGAACACTCACAAAAAGAGTGAAGTGTTTGTTTAGTTCAGTAAAAGAAGTGTTGATTCTCTTTTACCGGTCATTTTACCACGGCATCCATGAAAAAATATTGCTTAAGGAGGCCAATAATATTGACCTTTTATTCTTTCTTTTATTCTAGCCAAAATAAAACAAATAAGACTTTCTCCAGAAGAAAACATAGGAAAAAAAAAATCACAGGAGGGTTAATTTTGACTTAACTTTTAGCAGATTTGCAGTAATATGTATTAATATGTTTCTTACAGTAAATTAGATATTTAAATTTGATTGTTTGCTTTAAAATGTAATGTAATATTGATGTATTTTGATTATTAAAAGTGATTATTTATAGAAAATTCTATGTATTTTATCTATAAACATTAAACACACAGTCAGATAAATAGTTTTTGAAAGGGTCCCTTTTCAAAGGGTGCCTAGAGGTCCTAGAGAGGGTTCCGCTTGTATGTCATTGTGAAGAACCCCAATAGGTACCTACAGACCATTTCAATGTGGTGATATCATTGGCCCATGAACATTTCCTGCTTGTTATCAAACTATTTCATAAGTGTAACAAGAGGCAATTCAATCATAACCTAATGTTAAAACAGCTACCATAACATTATTTATCAATATGTGGCTCTTTTTGTATTCTCAGTAGTTGTTGAAATTAAAAATGTACAACAGGAAATACATTGGGACCATTGTTTTTGTTTACATCCCTCAAAATGGTCTATAGGAACCTTTTATTTTTACAGTGCATAAACATATAGTTATATCAAATAATTCCTTATACATAAGAAACCTTTCAGATTAAGATAAAAATTACTTTTAAAGTTTGCAATAAAAAAACTGCATCAAGGCAAATAAGCAAAAGAAGTCTAGACAGTTCATGCAGAGAACCGGTGTTGATTCTTCTTTACAGGTTCATTCAGGTAGCCATGTTTGAGCAGCTTACAGCCCGGCTGAATGGGGTGGTAATCTTTTGTGTGCGCTTTGGAAAAACAACTGTGTTGTAACTTGTTTTGGACATACATATTCAAACCCATGAAAACACTGGTTCAAAAAAGCAACACAATAGTCAGAGAGAGGCATGTGGAGCACATGTGTATGCAAACATGAGGTCTTTCAGCTTTCTGTGAGTGTTTGCAGGAGCTACACTTAACATTTCTGAGAGGAACTTGCTCCTGTCACAAACCAAACTGATCAAAGAAAACGTAGAGCAAAATGAGTTGGAATCTCTTCATAAAGAGGGTTACGATCTGTCTAATAATGTTTATATACAATCAAAAAAATTATGTTTGCTGTTTGTACTTGTTTAAAATTAGCTTAAACAACAGCATTATTGTTTTTTTGGGTGGGGGGTAGGACAACTCAATTGTTTTATGTTCAATGCACGTAAATTTGTAAAAACTAATATGTTAACTTAATTTCTTTATGTGGTCCCAAAACAAATCGATTGTATGGAACCCAGCATATTTTACAGTCTAAATGCTGGGTTCCACACAATTCTTTCATGTTGTCCCAACACAAATCAATTCAGTTAATTACTTTTTTATTTTTTTTGCAAATTTATGTGGATTGAACATAAAACAATTGAGTTGTCCCAAAACAAACCTCGGGAATTGTGTTGATTTGGCTCATTTTAAATAAGTTGTTTGAACGAGCAGAAAAATAATTTTTTGAGTGTATAATATACAAGAATGAAGCCCCACAATTTGTGGTGCGATTGGCATAAAAGCGTAACTGTCAGTCACGAACAGAGGCCGCGAACATGGTTCACAAAGCACCTGCAAGCTCACAAGCACTCACACCTGTGTCTACAAAGAAAAGAAAAAGCATCATAAAGCCTTGCACCCACACCTTTTCTCAAGCAATTACAAACACTGAAAATCACACACCTATAGAATTTTCTGACAGTTGCGTGTCATAAATTGTCATCAAAAGGGAGTAATGGCATTTTGTTGGCTACTTAAGGACTTGAAAACAAGCACCTAATAATTATGAACTGGCTGTACCTTACTTGTTTGTTTTTATCCATACACAAAACATTCGGAAACGTCAAGATGTTTTTAAAAGTTGGCTAACCAAGGCTGCATTTGTATTATCAGTGATGAAATAATCATATCGTGGAATATTATTTCTATTTTAAATAATTGTTGAGTAATTATATTCAAAAAACGGATATTGAAATGTATCTATTTCAATCAAATGCTGCTCAGTACACAACTCTATCAATCTTGAAAACAGTTGTAGGGCAACTGAAATTTAAAAGTTCCAAGAAATAAAATAAAAGTTAAAAAAGAAGAGAAAATAAGAAGATAAACATTCTATCTTCAATGCGGATGTTTATTAAAGAAGGAATTCAGCTGATCAAAAGTGACAGTAACACAGAATTTTACTGAAAGATTTATTTTAAATTAATGTTAACGTTCTATTCATCTAAAGTACAGTTGAAACCAGAAGTTTACATACACTGTATAAAAAGGCACATAACCATTTAAAAAAGTCAGACGTTAATGTGACTAAACTTTTTCTCTTTTAGGTAAGTTAGGATTATCACATTTGTTTCTGTTACGCCTAATAGCAGAACAATGAGAGAGAGATTTTTTGAGAAATTGTTATAACTTTTCTTGAAAGTCAAGTTTACATACAATAAGATTATTTTGCCTCTGAAAAAGCTCAGATGATGGTGTCAAGGTTTTGGAAGTTTCTGATTGGCTAATTGACAACATTTGAGTTAATCAGAGGCACAACTGTAGAATAGTATTTAAGGAAAATCTCAAACACACTGCTTCCTTGTGTGACAACATGTTAAAATCAACAAGCCAGAATCAACAAATAAGCCAGATTACAATTTGCAAAATTACACTGGGAAAAAGAATCATTTTTGGAGTCATGTCCTGTGGTCTGATGGAACTAAGATTGAACTGTTTGGCCATAATGACCAGTGTTACATATGGAGGACAAAGGGAAAAGCTTACAAGCCTAGGAACACCATCCCAACTGTGAAGTATGGGGGCGGCAGCATCATGTTGTGGGGCTGTTTTGCTGCAGGAGGGACTGGTCCACTTCACAGCATTGATGGCATCATAAAGAAATAACATTATATAGAAATACTGAAGCAACATCTGAAGACATCAGCCAGGAAATAAAAAACTTGGCCACAAATGGGTCTTCAAAACAGACCATGACCCTAAGCATACTGCCAAATTAGTTAAAATGTGCTTTAAGGACAACAGAGGGAATGTTTTGGAGTGGCCATCACAAAGCTCTGAGCTCAATCCTATAGAAAATTTGTGGGCAGAGTTGAAAAAGCTTGTGCGAGCAAGACAGCCAACAAATCTGACTCAGTTACGCCAATTCTGTCAGGAGGAATGGGCCAAAATTCCTGCAAACTATTGTGAGAAGCTTGTGGAAGGATACCCAAAACATTTGACCAAAGTTATACAGTTTAAAAGCAAAGCTAAAAAAATACCAAGGAAATGTATGTAAACTTTTGACTGTCTAGAAATTAATAAAACAATTCTCAAAAATAAATTCTCTCATTATTCTGGCATTTAGCAAATGTAAATGATTTAGGTAATCCTAACGGACCTAAAATAGTAAACGTTCAGTATGATTTACCATCAGACATTTTTAAAAAAAATGGTTATGTTCCTTTTTCTTAGAGTGTACGTAAACTTGTGGTTTCAACTGTATATCTACACCAAAATATAAAGGAGATTGTATTTCCAACATTGATAAAGAGAGCAATTCCATGGAAATGTCAGCCATGCCATGAAAAAATTAAGTTTTTAAAATATAGTGAAACCATTTCTAGGTTTTTTTGTGTAGGCTTGTATTTTACGGCACTGTAAAATACTCAAAAATGTCTCTGTCAGTGTGTTCAAACAATTATATTTTGATTTACTGAAGTCACACAAGTGGCAATTTCACATCTGTCACATCCATAACAGAGAGATGTCACATCCATAGCCAAGATTTTTCCCTCATAAAGGCAAAAATGTAAAATAAAATAAAATCAAGTATTTTTGTTCTATAGTGAGCCGACTCTTATCCTTTTGATTAGCATTGTTTCTTTTGGGTTGTGCAGTTTAATTCACAGATTTTCCACAAAGTATGTTGTATACTGTAAAGTTGCAGACTTTTCCTCATTTAAAATATAAAAAACATTTACAGATTGATATTTTTCTGATCTTATAACTCGGTGGTTAGTAGTTTTGGAAAATATAAACAGATGTTTCAACATAATGTTAACATATATTTTCTCTGAATTTATATTTTGACTTTTTACAGCAAATGTCACATCCATAATGCTAGAATTGCTCATCTACTGAGCAGTAGCAAATGTGCATATTAAAATGGTTACTAAATCAACACATGACATTAAAGACTAACGCTGGCAATTCATATTCATTTCGATGGAAATTATTTTTTTACAATAAAACAGTTCATGCTGTAATTTTTGTAAAAATAAATCAGCTCTGTCAAGCAGAAGATATTTATTTAAAAAACATTAACTCGTTTTAATGTTTGCAAACTCTTGAGCCATGTTGTAAAAACATCTCATTTTAAATCAATTAAGCTAGAAAAACCAATTCATAAATACATAAATAAATAAATAAATAAATAAATAAATAAATAAATAAATAAATAAATAAATAAATAAATAAATAAATAAATAAATAAATAAATAAATAAAACACTTTGAAATAATAACAACGTTCATGTGTGTTAAGCACCACAAGTTTTCACAGAAAATGTCTGAGCTCGGTCTTTTTCCCATGACCCCAGGATGATCGGGTTCAGAACTAACAATAGAAGACACAGAAAGTGTAAAGGTGCAAAGTGAAACTAATTAAGTCATAGAAAGAGTTTCAAAGAAAGCCACAACAACACAGCATATGTGTGTACCTTTTAAATGCTTGCTTGCGGGGTCCGTATTAATACATGAGCACATCTACCACAATATTTTATTAGATATACACTTGCAGCAGTTATATATAATACCACTAGTTTTATTCTTTAAAAACAATAATATAAGCCTCGGTTTCGCTCTCTGCGTGCCTCTTACCTCTTGCAACAAGTGATCAGATCTCCTACGTGAAACGCCACATCCCTAACAATTGTTATGCAAATTAGCAAAGGGTTGCGTTGAGCGCTCATTGGCCAGACGTGGAATACAATTATACAATTGGTTCAACGTGGACTGCAAACTATCGCTGCTCAACAAGTGGCTTGTGGAGAGTTCAGCACAGAGACAAACAAGCTGTGATTCCTTTCGCGCTCTTTTTTACTTTATTTTGCTTTAGTAACTTTTCTAAATGCTTTGAGTTTTGCCTCATTGCTGCTGCTTTTATTTTGTGGCGCTTTCTTCGGCTAGACAATCAAAAGTCTTCACCTGCGCCGGATTTGTTTGACCTGATTAGGCTCGCTCGGGCACTTTTAATTGGCTGCTTTACGCTTTGAGAGGTTGAAACTCAAAGCGACATGATGTACAGCATGATGGAGCACGAGCTGAAGACCGCGGGTCCACCCCACGCCCTCCAGCATAGTCCGGGCATGTCTCCTCCGGTCAGCGGTGTCGGAAACGCGCACCACGGCTCGAAAACCGCTTGTCCGCCAGGCGTGGACCCGATGGACAAAGTGAAGCGGCCCATGAACGCGTTTATGGTCTGGTCTCGGGGTCAGAGGAGGAAGATGGCCCAGGAGAACCCCAAAATGCACAACTCCGAGATCAGCAAACGGCTCGGCGCGGAGTGGAAACTTTTAACGGACGTGGAGAAGCGGCCGTTCATCGACGAGGCCAAGCGGCTGCGGGCGGTGCACATGAAGGAGTACCCCGACTACAAATACAAGCCCCGGCGCAAGACCAAAGCTCTCATGAAGAAGGACAATCCTGTCGGCAAATATCCTCTCGCAGCGGGAAACCTGTTGGCATCGGCTGTGGCGCAGGGACAAGGTGGCAGCCCGAGGATGGACGGCTACGGCTGGGGTCACGCCGGTGGGTACATGGGCATGCAGGGGGACGCGCTCGGATACCCGCAGCAACTTCACCGTTACGACCTGTCAGCTCTGCAGTATCCGGCGGCACAGCCCTACATGAACAGCGCCAGCTCTTACAGGTTTGTTTTGAGAAAACGGCTACTAAAAATTCTGACAATCTATGAAAATTAGTAAACTAGTGCGCGAAGCGGTAAATACATTGACATTAATACATTAAATGCGTTCAGTTTTAATAGGCGTAACGTTCGTGTGTAAAGATGTTGAAAGTCGGACGTTTTAGCTTAGAACTTTAATAAATGTATTCATCTGGCAAAAATCCACCTTTTGGTCATCTAAATGCAATTGTATTTAGTTTATGAATGTTTGAAGTTAAAGAGGTAGTTCACCCAAAACAAACAAAATAAATCTTTCACCATTTAAGTTACTCTTAACTTGTTTTATAACTGTTTGATTTGCTTTTTCCCCCTGTTAAACACACAAGATATCTTTAAAAAAAGCTCAAAACCTGTAAGTATTGACTTCCATTGTGTTTATTTTTCCTACTATGGAAGTCAGTGGTTAAATGTTTCCAGTTTTCTTCAAAATATCATCTTTAGAATAAAGTAATGAACTTTTGTGGATGAGTTAATGTTAGTTTTTGGCTGAACCTTCCCTTTAGGGTCTCTGACTAATTTAATTTCTCAACACATGCATTTGGCATTTGTCTAGATTATCTCTTCACATCGGCACACTTATCAGTTTGCCTGTTAATCATAACTGCACACTTATTTAGCATTTGTCTACAGATTTTCTCCCAGAGTCACCACAAGTAAGCTGGCTTAACCTGTATAGACCTGTTGTTTTGGAACAAACGCAGAGGCGTTTATGTGTGGAAAGATACAGATTCTCTGTGCTGTTAATCCTGGATTTTCTTTTCTTTTTTTTAACTTTTCAATTTTCCCCCTTTTTTTCTCTCCACAGTCAAATGTCCTACAGCAGCAGTCCTCAGCAGCCCAGTCCGGTGATGTCCATGGTTAAGCCAGAACCCCTGTCGCATTCGCCTACTGGAGTACCAAACCACCACCGTGGCGCTTTCCAAGGGGACCTGAGGGACATGATTAGCATGTACATTCCAGGCGGTGATAACAGCGAAAGCTCAAACCAGAGGGCTTATCCTGGTGTCCAACAGCACTATCTTGGTGGAACTGTTCCCCTCACTCACATCTGAAGTTTAGGGAAACTTTCCCTGAACCGCTATTAGTTGGATCCTTATTGGGACCGTAGTGCCACTCATAGACCGTGTGGATTACTGAACACTTCTGATTGTTTACTACCTCCTCGCTTTGAATGATCTGAAGTTCTGTGTTGAACCTGTATAGAAAATTTAACCATTTCAGTCTTCTGTGTTTGCATCTGTCACATTTTGACAGGGCACCTTTCATTTTCTAACTTCTCCTGAAATTAGGATAATTCAGTCAGCTTTTTTCCTCCAAGTTCCAGTTCAGACATCCTCTTCCTCCTAAATGCATAAGTTTTAATTTTTATTATAATTATAAACAGTGTTCTTTTGTGCTTCATGCAATGTTTAGAACATGCGTTGTTCATGCAGCAGTGGGCAATCATGATCCAAAATCTAATTGGGGTACAAAACAGGGCGACTCTGAAAACAGGTCAACCAATAATAATCACAATGGCCAGTTATAGACATACCATGTGACCTCTAGTGTAAATTAGTTTTTGTTTTGTGAATCCTGCTATTATACCCATCTGGCTAAGCGCACTGAATAACTGAGTGTTTGGTCAAGTTGACCTTTTGTTTCTTTAGGTTTGGGTATTGATGTATAGCAAAGTGTTTTGGACAATCTCAGGGCCTCCTTCAAATACATAGTGAGAAGATGACGGTATAGATTGCCTTTATTAAGTTGGTTCATAATAGTGAGGAGGAAAAAGTCATTATACTTTTACCTGCTTTAGATAATATCTGATTTCAAATGTATCAAACCTGTTTGTGAACTAATCTTTTTGTTTCTAGTCTCTACAAGGTAATTGCACTCGTGTAAATGGTCAGTTTTTGGCCATGCAGATTGCTAAATGTTGAGTTTTTCTAGTTCCAGCATTTCCCTCTTATGGGCTAAACTCGAATGCACTGATCTTCGCTGTCAATCAATGCACTTCGTTAGACTAGGAGGGTTTCTACCTCGTCTGGTCTTTCTCATTCTGCCACAGCATTAAGTCTGCTGCTACCATTACAGTATGGTTGACCAGTGAGTTCAGTGGACTTGACTGAATTTTTCTTTTGGGCACTGTTTTTGTTGTCTTTTTCCACAGTGTGACCTTTTGTCAACAAAATGCAAAGTCATGTCAAGGTTAGTTTTGAACTCCTGAACTGTGCAGGTGGCATTTTTGTGGCTGTCAGAAATTAAATATGATCTTTTTTATTTTTGCTGCCACAAGTTCGTTCAGTTAGTTACTAATATTTTTGTTAATTGAATGGTGATTTAAGCACAATGGGGAAAAAAAAAAAAGAGTTTACATTACCATTGAAGTGAGTTTGCAGCTTGCAGTTTAATATTTTTTTTTCTCTAATGATTTTAATCTAGGTTGTAAATACCTTTTTTGTACAGTGTATATTGGTTTTGTGGCTCTTATAAGGGCCGTTTTACAGAATAAAAAAGACAATGCAACATCTTGTGTCAAGTTTTGATTCTGTTGAAGTCTATAGACCATTTCAATGTGGTCCGGTCATTGGCCCATGAAAATTTTCTGCTTATCAAATTATTTCATAACTAACGAGGCAATTCAATGATAACTTTATGTTAAAACACCTGCCATAAGATTATTTATCAATTTTTGGATTCTCGGAAGCTATAGAAATTAAAAATGTAAAACAGGAAATGCATGAGGACCACTGTTATTGTTTACATCTCTCAAAGTGATCTATTGTGTGTAATTTTGAATTTATTGTGCAAATCTAATTTAGTTACAATTATGACAGTCCTCTCGGACCTTCAGTATTACACACATATTTGTGAATCCTATTGCTAGAGGTAAATTACCTTTTCATAGTCAGCCATGAACTTTTTAATCTGAGTGAAACTGATGGTGGAATAACAGTTTTAGCCTTTGTGCTGTTGTTCACCTCTTGGAGACTTTTGTGGTAAAATAAAATGACTACTAAAAGAGGTTGTTCACCCAAAATTAAAAATGGTCATTTACTCGTTTTTAAAACTTTAAGAGTTATTTCTTCTGTTGAACATTACGTTTAGTTCAAAATAGCATTTGTCTTTCCTACTATGGAAGTCAATGGTTATGGGTTTTCAGTGTTCTTTAAAATATCTTCAGTGTTTAATAAAATATAGAAACTTACAGAGGTTTTGAACCACTTGAGGGTGAGTAAATTGAATAAATTAGCACTTTATTAAATCCAAAAAAGCTAAATATTTAAATAGGATAACATTTTATAATTTATCAATATTAAGTTTTATTTGCGTTTGTTAAGCACAAATTAAACAATTTTCCTTTAAACGTTTTAATAAGAGATAATTCATGCATCTTTAAGTAAGCCATATAGGAAAAACGGTTGATTTAATTATACCTTAATTGATAAAAGGATTAAATGTGAAGAAAACGGGCAAAACAGAACGATTTAAAGGCGACATCATCTCCTTTGCCCCTAGATTCACTGTCCACCTCAGCATAACCCTCTCTCTCCAGATTGAAAACTGGTTGTTGTCTCGGTCGTAATTGGCCGTTTCGGAGGCACATTGTCCTTTGCTTTTGAGTTCGCAGGTGTACGTAGTAAGCCACTGAATCCGGAGAGGCTCCCTTGGACCACTTTGTTCCCTTTTCTCGCCTCCCGCTGTGCGGAAAATTAGCGTTGCCGTCGTTTCTCCCCGTTTTCTCCTCGGGTTTAACCCCCTCACCTCCTAATGTCATTCTCATGAAAATGTAAGAGCTGCTGCGGCTAATCGGAGGGCGAAGGGAGGGGGGGCTGGAAGAGCCTCTACTTTTATTTACCTTGATAACAGTTCAGGCGAGTTTCCAAGTTAGAAGTAAGTAAAACAATATCCAATAATACTTTCAAAATTGTTTTATAAGATAAAAATATAAAGGTTTCAAAAGAGCTCTGCTTACGAATTCTGACTATGCCGGGGGGTTGAGAGGGCGAATGTGGGTGTCGAGTTGGGATGGGGGTGCTGGATTTTCTGGTGAGAAACATAAAATCACTTAGCAACGACCAGTGAGGCTTCAACAAACTCCTGTGGGCTGCCAGTTTGTAGATTAAGGCCAAAACTCGATGTCAAGGAATTGACTGACTTTGTACGAGATATTTGAAGTGTTTTTTTCGTGCTTAGTTTGTCAACAAGCGTTTTTAAGTAAAAATAAAACGTTTAACATAAACTTGACAGCCTTTTACTATTTCGTCATAAATCCGGAAACGAGATTAATGGTTGCTCTAGTAACGGGGGGTGCGTATTATTTATTTACATGCATTCCGAGGGAGCCGCTCCCCTCCTGCACGCACAGACTTCACTGCTCGACAGGTGAAACACAAGCTAAGAAAACTGACGATTATGGGCATGAGCTGACACTTTTACTGTCAATTTTTGATTTTTTTTTTCTTTTACTATACTTCTGTACAGGATAAACTGTTTAAACATACATGAACATGTATCGGCCACCATGTTAGCTTTAAATCTTGTTTGAGTTTCTTCTGTTGAAGACAGACAAAAAGACAAAAGCCAACCATTGACCTCCACAGTATTTGTTTTTAATACTTAGTAAATGATTACAGTTTTCATCTTTATTCTTTTGTGAGCATAAAAAAGTAAGGCAGGAAGTTTTGAAACCACTCAAGGGTGAGTAAATAGTCAGTACACTTTCATTTTAGGTGAAATATCCATTTAATTCATGTTATTCTTAAAATAAAAACCTTAAATCATTTGTAGCATCGATTCAACAAAGTCTTGTAAACTTACTTCTAATATTTTAGTCCATATTACCGAGAGTATCGCACAGTTGCTGCGGATTTGTTGGCTGCACATCTATGATGAGAATGTCTTATTACGGCACATCCTAAAGGTGCTCTTTTTTGGATTGAGATCTGTTAAAAATATTGACCAGCTAAAGAAACCAATCTAAGATGATTTAAGCTTTGTGACATGTTGTCTTGTTGGAAATACATCAGAAAATGGGTAAATCATGATCATAAAAAAATATTTTTATCAATATGCGCTAAAAATATCCCTCACACCTTTACACTGGCGTTCTGAACCGTTGAAACAAGGCATAATAGGTTTTGTGTGCTTTCATGTTTCATGTCACGATTTTGCCAAATTCTGACCCTATCATCTGAAGTTTGCAAGGAAAATTGAGTTTTATCAGACCTGGCAACCTTCTTGCCATTTTTTTATTATTAAATTTTGGTGAGTCTGTGTAAACTGTAGCCTCAGTTTACTGATTGTAGCTCACAGAATTACCACTGGTGTGATCTTCTGCTGCTGTAGCTCATCTGCTTCAAGGTTTAATGTCTTGTGTGTTGTTTAGAGATGCTCTTCTGAATACCTTCCTTGTCTTTATTTAACTATTTATTTTGGCTATTCTTTCAGCTTGAACCAGTCTCATCATTTTCCTCTAACTCTTGGCATCAACAAGTTATTTTTTTACTCATGGAACTGACTATCACTGGATATATTCTCTTTCAGGCAATTCCCTGTAAACATTAGGTATGGTTTGGAATGAAAACCCCAGTATATCAGCAGTTTCTGAAATTCTCAGATGTGCCTATTCATCTTCAGTTTGAACTTCTGCAGATCATAATGACTATGTGTGAATGCAGTGAGGTGTAGACATGATTTGCTGATTAGATCTTTACGTTAACAAGTAGTTTAGCAGATGTACCTAATAAAGTGGCCATTGATATCAACACCAAGCTGCATGTAACATTTTTAATCAAGATAAAATTATGCAAACAAATTTATATTTGTATATTTCCATTCTAATTTTAGATTGTTTCTCACACTGATGTTGTGTCATCGTTTTATTGTTCGGTATGTTTTGTTTATACTCATTAAAATGTCATTCACTCTGAGGTAAAATCATTCATAACCATTCTTCAGTGCTGCTTCTCTCTTTTACAGGAACGTAATAGCTGGAACGAAATATGGAGGGTGAGGAAATGACATGATTTACATTTTTGACTGAACTATTACTTAAAACAGACTCTATTTCATTTTCAATCTGTCCACAGGTCTACATCAAAACATCTTTCATCACTCACTCATCTGATTTCTTGTCAGTCATACCTCAGACGCTATGTGTGCACAGGTGAGTGAGTGGGCGTATATTTTCCTCTTTTTTTTTTCTAACAGAGCCGTTTCGCTTGGATGAAATGCCACCAGGGCTGGAAACACGCATGTGTGTGTGAGTCAGCCTAGACAAGAGCTGCCTGTCACGCAACATAAGGAGGGTGGCCATCCGATAACAGTCTATGTTGTGTCTGCCACTTGCCAAATTTAATTTTATAGGCTAATAACATGAAACCTGCGTAAAGAGAAAACTAATTTGTGTGTGCCATTTACAACAGCTTGTGTGGACAAAACATGCATTCCTTACAGTAAAAGATGCAAGAACAAACAAGAAATAGCAACAAATGTGCACACAGTAGGCGGGATGTTTTTGCCAAATCTATCAACATCCTGTATCTTGATCTTTCTTTTTTTTAATCAAGATTTGGATGCTGTTCTATAAGAGGCAGTAGGTGTGTACCTCATAAGTTTTTTTACTTTATTCATTCAGACTGACATAAAATGAAACACACAATGATTCCGGCTTGTCAACAAAACATGTCTACATCAAAAGACTGGCATGATGCCAAAGCAGTAGTCTACCCGCCTAACTTAGCTCATAGTTGGCAACGTCAACGGTATAATGAGTTGTTTTGGATTATAGACAATTTTGATACCACTTGTAGATTACTTTTATTTGTTATTTAGAAAGGTAAGAAAGTTGAATATTGATTATTGTACTGAGCTTGTATTTCAACTTATTTCCTTCGATCCAATAAAAAATGATTAGTAGGGCCAAATCTGCAGACATTTTTTGCTATTTCTTCGGAGAATTTTGTAAAAACTCTGCAGATTTATGCAGAATTATTTTGGGAGTATCATAACTCAAAACTTAATGAAATAAAAAATAATAGCTTTTTAACTTTTATTTAATGTTTACAATGCAAATCCATCTAGATCCACTTGTTTGGTAAACAAATCAAATCTCTCATATAATATATGAACTAAAAGACAAAACTGTACTGCAAATAAATCAAATGAACACTTTCATATTACTCAATAATATTACTGAAATTAATTTAAAAACTGAATAAATATAAATTTACACACATTTACACAAGTAAATAAATACTCAATGATGGGCTAAAATCTGTGGAAATCTGCAGATTTCTATGCGCACAGATTTTGTGTGGGCCTTATTAATTATTACACTCCAAAAGTTACATTTGCTATTTGTTGAATGAGCTAAAACAAGACAATTCTTGTATTTTTTTGAGGGACAACTTAATTGTTTTATGGTCAATCCACTTAAATTTGTAAGAACTAATAAGTTAACTTAATTCCTTCATGTTGTCCCAACACAAATAGATTGTGTGGAACCCAGCATTTTTGTTACAGTGGATACAACATTTAGTAACATTGGGTTTTCATTTGTTGAATGTATTATTTAACATGAATTCACAATAAGCAATATACTGTATACCCCACTATGGCACGGATTAATGGTAATTTCAGCATTTACTAATACTGTTTTACTGTTCAAATTTTATTGATGAAGTCATTGAAAATACAAACAATGATCTTTTTGATCTTTACTTACTGATGTTAACAAAGATTAATAAATTGCATTAATTAAAGGTTTATCAGCTGATACTTTTTAGTGCTATTAATTATTAGCCAGTTGCTTTAAATTTGTTCTGTTTGGGGGGAAAAAGAATTTGGGTTGAAACAATACAGCATTTTTACAGTGTAATATTATTAATGTTGGGGAAGTATTATTAATTATTAGTCTTTGCACTCTAAAAAGGTTGTTTTATGTTCAATCCCAAATTGTTTTATGCTAACTAATAAGTTAACTTAATTCCTTTATGTTGTCCCAACACAAATAGATTGTGTGGAACCCAGCATTTTTTACAGTGAATACAACATTTAATAAGACTAGGTTTTCATTTGTTGAATATATTATTTAACACGAATTCACAATAAGCAATATATATCCCTATGGAATTTATGAAAGATAATTTCAGCATTTACTATACTTTTTATTGTTAAACATCTTGATGAAGTTGCTGAAAAACATGAACAATGCTCAATTTGTATTAATATTATATGTTTGGCACCTAGTGAAGTAACGCAATTTCGGTTCTCTGTATGACTTGCACATGTGGTTGAATTGACAATAAAGCTGGCTTTGACTTTGACTTTTGATTTGGTTTTTACAAACTGATGTTAACAAAGATTAATAAATTGCATTAATTAAAGATGCATTGATGTATCAGCTAATGTTTTTAGTGCTATTAATATTAGCCAGTTGTTTTAAATTTATACTGTTTGTAAAAAAAAAAAATCCAAAAATTGGGTTTGTCTATAATTGACTCAAATTTGGGTTGAAACAACACAGCAGTTTTAAAGTGTAATATTATTAACATTGTGAAAGTATTAGTAATTGTTAGCCCTTGGATTCTACAAAAGGTTGTTTCGAATTAAAAATTGAGTGTATTATGGATGAACCCAACCTAATTTTTAACCCATCAGTTGGGTTTGTATATACTTTACCTATAGTCTATATTATACCGACACTGTAAAAAATGCTGGGTTCCACACAATTCCTTCATGCAGTCCCAACACAAATCGTTAACTTAATTATTTTTACAAATTTAAATGGATTGAACATAAAACAATTCAATTGTTCTCCAAGGAACTTAAGAATTGTGTTGGTTTAACTCATAAGTAGTTAACTTAAATAAGTAGTTTGAACAAGCAGCAAAAGTAATTTTTTGATTGTATATATGTCTATATATTTAGCTATATTTGTGTTGAAACAGCCAAGCTATTAATATATTATTCATCATTTGTTTAATGCTAATATGAACTAAGAAGATGTTATTGTAAAGCATTTAACCAAACATTTAGGACCAGTTTCGAATTAAATAAAAAATCCGTTAATGTACTATGTTCTTACATAGAGACCCCTAAAGTTAAAGGCCACTATCAGGAGCAGCCGTGGCATTCTGTGATGGAGCACGTGTACATTTGTGTCAGGTTAATGTGGTTAATAGAGGAAGCACTGAAAGAGTGATTGACAGTGAACACTAATGAGCACCACACCCTGGGCAAGACTGGTCTTGCAGCAAATCAAGCGAGTGCAAGGAGCAGTGAAACAGGCAGACTCAAACAAGATACTCAGCATTACTAATTCAAAAAAAAAAAGATCAATCCATCACCTGCGATCTGATGCATTCAGAGTTAACATGCAATGTTAATATGCGTACCTGTGATGTTACTACTGTCAGTAGTAGTTTGACAAGGAGCTGGGAGCTAAAAATGTTGCCAATCTGTCGTTATAGACTTGTGTGGGCCTTCGCTTCATCTAGCACAGAGATGAGGAGGTGCTGTTAAGAGCTGCTGATTTAAAGATAGAGGTAGAGGAAACAGTTCCCTTCTCAGGTGAGCTGAGATAAGAGCGTGGGCTGAACTTCGAGGGATTCCCGACAGAAACGATGGTTGGAACAAATAGATTGTGTAATCCAGTTAAATGCATTATAGAGAGCAGTGTACAACCTAACACTTGTTGACTTGCTTAGTTTGTGAATCCACATGGAGATCAGGGTATAATACTTTGCCCAGTTAGACTTTTTTTAGGCACTTGTTTCACATTTGATTCATAATTACAGTTTACGCTTTTTACAATATTATTTTTAAATATTATTACAATAAAATATATAAATGGAAGTAAAATATACCCTGTAGAGTGAGCACATTGTAATATATAAGGAATCTAAAGTGACACATAACAACTTAAATTGTTTGATCTAGGGTATATATACAGTTAAAGTCAGAATTATTAGCCCCCCCTGTTTATATTTTTTCTCAATTTCTGTTTAACGGAGAGAAGATTTTTTTCAACACATTTCTAAACATAATAGTTAATAAATCATCTCTAATAATGGATTTATTTTATCTTTGTCATGATGACAGTAAATAATATTTGACTAGATATTTTTCAAGACTCTTCTATACAGCTTAAAGTGACATTTAAAGGCTTAACTAGGTTAATTAGGTTAACTAGGTAGGTTAGAGTAATTAGGCAAGTTATTGTATAATGATGGTTTGTTTTGTAAACTGTCAAAAAAAAAGCTTAAAGGGGCTAATAATTTTGTCCTTAAAATGGTTTTTAATTAAAAACTGCTTTTATTCTAGTCACATTAAACAAATAAGACTTTCTCCAGAAGAAAATATATTATCAGACATACTGTGAAAATTTCCTTGTTCTGTTAAACATCATTTGGGAAATATTTAAAAAAAGAAAAAAAAAAAACAAAGGGGGGCTAATAATTATGACTTCAACTGTATATATATATATATATATATATATATATATATATATATATATATATATATATATATATATATATATATATATATATATATATATATATATGGGATGCTCCGATCAGGATTTTTGCAGCCAATACTGAGTACCGATTCCTTGTTATTGTGATTAGCCGATACCAAGTACCGATTCTGATTCTTTAGGCTTTATATAACTTTGCCATTGCATAAGCACATTTTCCCTCTATGTATGAGATCTCAGACCTTACCTAAGAGAATAAATTAAGGATGTTGCATACATGTAGTGGTCAGAAGCAGCTTTACAAAAAAATAAAAGATAAAACAGATAGAAAAAAAATGGTAAAAAAAATTACTTACAACGCAGTTTGTAAACATTGCTCATGTGTTGTAGCGCTGTGGATAATAATAATGCATTTTATTTAAAGGCGCCTTTCATGACACTCAAGGTCACCGTACAGGACAGCAAGAACAATCAAATCAAATAAAAACACAATAAAGGCAATAGAATACAATACAAATATTAAAAATGCAGTCGGGTTAAAGAGAATAAGCTGTTCTAAACAGATGTGTTTTGAATTTAAATTGTGAAAGAGAGTCTAAATTACGGAGATCAGGTGGAAGTGAATTCCAAAGCTGAGGAGCAGAGTGGCTGAAGGATCTGCTCCCCATGGTGACAAGGCGGACAGAGGGAACAGTGAGGTGAATGGAAGAAGAAGACCTGAGTGTTCGAGAAGGTGTGGCGATATGAACAAGACTAGTAAGGATGGCTTTAAAAGTGAGAAGAAGTATTTTATAATTAATTCTGAAAAAGATAGGAAGCCAGTGAAGCTGTTGTAGAATGGGTGTGATGTGACAGATGATTTTTGTGATAATACGGGCTGCAGCGTTTTGTACCAGTTGTAATTTATGAAGAGTTTTATTAGGGAGGCCAAACAGAAGGGAATTACAGTAATCTAAACGGGATGTGACTAAACTATGAACAAGAATGGCAGCTGAATGAGGTGTGAGGGAAGGACGCAAGCGATTTATATTTCGAAGGTGGAAATAAGCAGACCGGGTGACATTATTAACATGTGCAGTAAATGATAGGGTGCTGTCGAAGATGACCCCCAGACTCTTAACCTGTATAACCCAGGTTGTAAACTCATAAACAAACACTTGCAATCGGTTCATGAGATCGGTTTATAAAATCAGCCAGATCAGCGAGTACTAATCGAGTCATGAAATGTAATTATTGGCCGATAAGATCTTTATATTTATATATTTATATATATATATATTTATATATTTATTTATTTATTTATTTATTTATTTTAAAAAAATGTAAATACTTTCTCAATTTAGAAAAATATGAACTTTTTCAAAACAAAATTTAAACAGTTAAAAATGAATTAATTTTGACAATGAACACATTGCAACCAGGGCCAGCACAGTACAAATAGCCCAGTAAACCATAGTAGAAACAATTAAAAACAATGTGGGCAAACAGAAAATTGTTCTATTAATAAAAGTGTTTCCCATCTGCACAACTGAAATGTAAAGTGTTTTAGCAACTGCTTATTAGCAAATCATTAAAAGATTCGAGAGTTCACACTTAGCTGATGATTGATTATAAAGACGTATTAAAAAATGTTTGGCATGCTGTCCTGGGAGAGAGCCCTGAGCTCATAAGATCAGGTAGATCTGGAGAACTCCCCTGCTTATTTATGGCTAATGACAAATTAGGGATTGCTATGGAGTGATATACTGCTGACTAAGAGCTTGTCTATGGTGCCAATATGGTTTGGTCAATTCACTGATGTTGCATGTCTTTGGACTCTGAGAGGAAACCAGGGAGCAACATGCACAGAAATGTTGACTGGCATGGTAAGGACTTGAACCAGTGATATTCTTGCTGTGAGGCAACAGTGCTAACCACTGGGCCACCATGCCGCCCTATCTAAGAAAAAGGGAGGAGTGAGTGGGTAGGGGGGATTCTTCATAATGAATATAACTGAGGTAGGAAACTCTGGTTATTAATGGATTGGTGAATGATGCGTTAGCTAAAGCGGGACCAGCTGTGGTCAATCATAAGTACGTGATCCTCTCAAAATTAGTTTATAAATAAACTTCACTAAATAACCAACTGGAGAATAAAATAGCAGCAGATTTATTTCTTTTTAAATATACACCAAAAACTGCGATGAAAAATTATCTCAGTGTTTATTTGCTAGAGTTAAATGTTCAATGATTGGTATCTTCAAAATTATTTTGAAAAACTATTTGAAATGTTTCTCGAGTTTTGTTATGCCAGCATGTGTGGAAATATTTAAACCATGTGTGTTACACTGTGTCCATTGGTGCCCCTCTCACACCGATTCAATTCATTGTCATTTCACTTTTATTTGATTGAGTACCAGTAAAATTGTGAAAAATTATGAGAATTATTCATTCATTTTGTTTTTTCGGCTTAGTCCCTTTATTAATATGGGGTCACCACAGCGGAATGAACCGCCAAATTATCCAGCATATGTTTTTTGCAGCGGATGCCCTTCCAGCTGCAACCCATCATTGAGAAACATCCATACACACTCATTCACACTCATACACTACAGACAATTTTAGCTTACCCAATTCACCTATAGCGCATGTCTCTGGACTTGTGGTGGAAACCGGAGCACCCGGAGGAAACCCATGCTAACACGGGGGGAACATTTATACTCCACACAGAAATGCCAACTGACTCAGCATGATCCTTTGGAAATCAGTCTAATAAACTGATAATAGACAATTCTTAATATCATTCTATTAATTTCATAGATGACTTTGATGAATCATTTATGTTTATTTTTGAGTTTATTGTAATATTATACATGTATTTACTGCCACATTCAATTTAGTGCATCATCTGAAAAAAAATGTTTAAAAAAAAAAAAAAAATTTAACTTTTGGTTATTTGAGTGTTTAGTTGAGATTTACTCTACTTAGATTTCCTCATGTGTAATTGTCAAAAAACTAAATTATTAACTAAATCAATTAAAAGCATTGACAAGAGTGTTTGACATAAACTCTCCTGAGCCGATCGACAAGAATAGCCGGTTGTATTTGGGGGTGGAGTTGAAGAGCCATCAAGTCGGATGCTTTGTGCTTTTCGTAGAGTCTACAAGATTAACACCTACATGAAAGCACACTGAATGACTCTGCAAATTTAAATAAAATATGCATTCTAAATACCAAAACCAATAAATAACAATAGCAAGCCTACATAATCAAGACAACCATAGAGTGTGCATGTGAAATAACTGAGGAATATCTATAATATATATATATATATATGTCTTTTTGTTCAAATGACTGGGTTCCCTGGTTTAATTGTGAGCTGTGAAGAATGCTTTTATTTTAATGCTCAAAAATATGGGACAAATTACAGAAAAAGTTGATTATTCACTTATGGCAATAATTTTGTCTAATATGTTTTTATGAAATTTTATTTGGAGATGCTGCTACTCTTTATAGAGAATGAGCAATTTGAAGGGTTTAGAGATTCTTTGTTTTTGTATTATACTTCTTATTTTGTGATCAAAGTTTTATTGAACAGTTGGAAATAATCTAGCATACATTGTTATAGACAACAACAGCAACCAACTGCATTTTCTATTAATACCCCACCTCACCCACCCTTAACGAAAATGATAAATAATTAAACAAAAAGAAACAAATCAGAGCCGAAACCAGGATAAGAGAAAAAAAAGTTACAATACATATAAATAAATAACTAGTAAATAAATAAATAAATTTACCTCTGCAAGTGTTTACAAGAACACTTTTAACAAAGGTATATTGGACAGACAGTTCCATATTTGCAATGTCCAATAACATATACATCTAGTGTTTCTGGTCCATGGAGTATGGATTGTATTATACTTCTGAAAAATTCTTAGTGCTTGGCAAAGATTAATCACATCCAAGATAAAAGTTTGTTTTAACATAATTTGTGTGTGTGCTGTGTATATTATGTATATATAAATACATATGCATACATTTGATAAATATTATTATTATAATTATTATATATCTATAAAAATGCTTTGTATTTTGTTTGTATGTATGTATGTGTGTGTGTGTGTGTGTGTATTACATATACAAATATATACGACACACATATCTTATCTCAAAACAGACTTTTATTTTGGATGTGACTAATCTTTGCCCAGCACTAATTTATTTATAAATTGATATTATATTTAATAGTTTTGACACTTAAATACCACATACATATTAGCTCAATTCTGCTTTCATATTAAAGAGACAAAAGTTATGAATGAGAAAAAAATATATAAATAGAATATTATAATGCAATTAATTATTGCTAAATCATTCAAAATGTCATTGAAAATAAGGTGTAATTGTGAAGTATTTGGCATTTACACTCAATAAAAAATAATCTGAACACAATGAAATCAATAATTTGCTCTTGCTGCTTTAATTTAATATTTCTAGATAAAATCCCCCATTAGATGCCATCGCTTATCTTTGCACATTTGCATTCACCCGTCCCATCTGAGAGCATGAGGACTATTGTTCAACCAGTGCTCTTCTTTCTGTTTATGTCTGTCTGTGCTCTATAAATCTAGACTAACCAACCCATCTGGACCTACAGGAGACTCAGTGGTGCCACTTATAGTGAGAAATAATTGCCACGTTAGAGAAAGTCACATTGAAACTAAACAGGTAATTGAGGAGTGCGTAATTTTAAAGTTAAAGGATGAGTTCATCAAAAAATTAAAATTCTGTTATTAATCACTCAGTCTCATGTTGTTTTAATCTCCTAAAAACATCCGTTGATCATCAGAAAACAATTTAAGGTATTTTAGATGAAACCCAGGAGCTCTCTCGTGCTGCAAGGTCACAAAATTACCAAGAAGTTCAGAAAAGGAACCAAAAAAGGGTCAAAACATTCCATGTGACTTCAAAATTAAGCTCCATGAAACTGTAAAAACCACTTTGTTCATCTATACTGTATATCTCCCGCATCGGATCATGGCGTGCTTTTGCCGCATGCAATGCAATACATTCTAATGCAATACGTTGTCTAACAGCTAGTAAACTGTAAGCTATAACGAGTAACCTGTCTGATGTCATTTTTACAGTGTTTTTGTACACCGAATTGTTCTTGGAGCTTTGTATGATTACAACTGAACCATTGATGTCACACAGACTGTTTTGACAATGTTTATTTGTTTCTTTTAAGGAGTTTGAATGTCTCGAGCTTGTTGTGGTCTATGGAGGATGAGAGTCTCAAATTTATTCTAAAGCATAGGTCTCAAACTCAATTCCTGGAGGGCCGCAGCTCTGCAGTTTTGCTCCAACCTTAATCAAACACAGCTGATCCAAAAAAATCTAGGGCTGCGTCCGAAACCGCATACTTCCATACTATACAGTACGCTAAAATCAGTATGCGAGACGAGTAGTATGTCCGAATTAATAGAATTCGAAAATCAGTATGCGAGAAGAACCCGGATGACTTACTACTTCCCGCAATATTCTGAAGTGCGCATCCCATGCACGCTGTGCTATCCCATGATGCCCCGCGAGAGAATTCATGAATGGAAGTGAATTTGAACTTACGCAGGTAGGTCACGTGACCATGACAAAATGGCAGATGTAGTACGTCCGAATTCCATTCATACTTCTTACATTCATACTGTATAGAACGTACTTTTCTAACGGCCGAGTAGTACGTTTAAATTCAAATGCAGTACCTACTGAGTTGTAGGCGGTTTCGGACACAGCCTAGGTGTTCAAAAGAGTCTTGAAAACCTTGATTAGTTGCATCAGCTGTGTTTAATTAAGGTTGGAGCAAAACTGTGCAGAGCTGCGGCCCTCCAGGAATTGAGTTTGAGACCTATGATCTAAAGCATCTTAATTTGTGTTCCTAAAATAAAGAAATTTTCAGGGGATTGAAGTTACGAGAGTTAGTAATTAAAAAAAGCAACATAAAAAAAAAGACAGACCAGTGGTTTGAAAGATCATCTATAAATAAAGTAGAGCATCGGTCTAGATATATCATTCAACATTTGTTCAAAAAGCATGATTAAACCAATTGTAAGCTGACAGGATTCCTTTGCCAAGTTGAAAAGGTGTTCATTGTAGTGAGTTAAAACATTAGTTTTACTAGGCGTCCACTAAATGAAATCGCCACAGAAGTAGAGGCAGAACCAGTACTGCAGGTATGCCTTTCTATACCTTAATACGTTTATGCTGTAAACTGTAGGTTTCTTTAAGAAAAGTGATGACAGATGAAGAGTAATTGCCTGACTCAAGTAAATAATGACACAGCTAGTGTGGTAAAGGGTACCAGCGGAGAAACCAGAATAGGAGACTCTTTGGCTCCCTCTAGTGGTGCAAAAATGTAGCGCAGTCCATCGGTACAAGCCATCTTATTTCCAATGCCATTTAGCATGATTTAGCATTAATTAATTGCATTATAATATTCTATTAATATATATATATTTTAATCATAATTTTTGTCCCTTTACTATGAAAACAGAATTGAGATAATATTTGTGTTGTATTTAGGTGTCAAAACTGAAATACACTGTAAAACCCAACGGTCAACTTCATTAAAGGAGTGTAGTTAACTCAAAATTAACTAAAAGTTAATTCTACTCATTTAAAAAGAGTTTTGAAGTCAGTGTTGAAGGTAATGAGTTAATTAAATACCTCATTACTTCAACTTAAATGGATTAAGTTCACAGTACTCATCAGGATTAGTTTTTGAACTTAAATGGTTTGTTGCAATCGGTTTCCTCAAATGGTTTGAGTTACCTTAACTTTTTGGGTTTTACAGTGTGTAATATTCACTTATAAATAAATTACTGCTGGGCAAAGATTAATCGCATCCAAATAAATGCAAACACACAACTTATATAAAGAATCAAACCGTTTATTTAAAGGGTTTAAACAGTTTGTCATTTCCCCAAAGCCTTTTAACCCAGAGGAAATTCTTTGCAAACAAAGTACACTATGAATTATCTGATGGAAAGTTTTGCTCAATGGTCAAAAAACCAAAACTAAAATTCAGATATGGAAAAACGGTAATCACAGTCATTTATAATATTTCATTCCTGAAATACACCAACAAAGACCAATACATGAGCAAGCGGGAAATAAATTCACAAACATAATGTGTGCAAATATGCAATTTCCATCATTCAAATCAAACTTTCCTTTCAACTTCAGACAGCATGAGACAACTTGTAATTTATGGGTGAATAGTAAAATCTAGAAAAACAAACCAGAAAAAGTGCTTTGTAGTGTAGTAAATTTCGTAATTTAACCAATTCCCATTAGTCACGGTGATACTTAACAGCATGGCTACATGTACAACTGCAAGATTGACAAGAAACTGTAATTAACTCTTTACATAACCTAAAGGGTAATCTTTAATATGTCACAAACACATTAAAACGTGTTGTGTACAGTCCAAAGCAACATGAGCATTTATATGTGCTGGAAGACGTGAATAATGTCCATATGGTTGGATGTCTACACAAATCAGAACAAGACCCTTTTTATGTTCCAGTAGGACTGCCTTCAGCATATAATAACACCACATATTTTAAAATGTGCGCAAGCATGGGCTAAAATATTGTTTGGAACAATTTGGTCACCATTACAATTCTAGGTTTTAGGTCTACAAAACTCAGCCTAGATGTTTTTTTTCCCTCACAGATTGGTTCAATTCAGAATGGCTAAGTTGGTTAGTGGATATTGCATTTAAACCGAATGACGATTGCAAAATCCAATGCAGGAATATTATGAACACCACTCCCTGAGCTTCAAAACACGTCTAATTAAACAACCCACTACAATAAATGGAATTAAAAGGGGGAAGAAAAGCCTGTATACCTACAGAACCTCACCATACTGGCTTTCTGGTCCACTTTAGGGCACCTGGAATACATAAATGTGTACACTTTTACAGTATTCGTACCTGCCTCTCATGCGCTGATAGGTTAACAATAAATGCATGTGATTTCAGGGCAGAGCTCAATTTCTCAAGAACCGTTATTTTTGATTTTAACACTGAACTAATCCCTGTTCTGTGCAGTGTGTTGGCTTGAGCAGTCAGCGAGTTTGCCTTTCGCTGTAATCTACTGAGTCTTCTTCTTCTTCTTGAGTGCAGGGCTGCTGTTCCAGTAATAGAGGACCTGAGCGGCGATCACACCATTACAACAGGAGGAGATTATGTAGGTGACGGCCATGAGCGAATCTCCCGTTTCCTACACACACACAGACACAATAATATCATGTAAATATCAAAGCAAGTCAAGATACGAAAGTTGCAGACAATGTAAGAAATAATTTATACTATATAATAGGTATACCTAAATTAAAAATTAACCAGACAATATTTATTCATGCTAGTAATCTTAAACAATATAAAAAAAATTACGTTCACAAAGTTTTGTATATACATGCATGGAAACAGTTTCTTTCATTACTCCAGTCTTCAGTCACATGATCCTTCAGAAATGACTCTATTATTAATTATTATTGTTATATAATATATAATTGTATACATAATAACATAATTTGAAACTACATACAATGACTAATACATAAATATTTAATAAATAAGTATAAAAAAAATAACAATTAATAAATGCCGCCTTGATGAACAAAATAATTTTATTTAAATTAATAAACTAAATTAATAATTAAAACTGACCCCAAACTTTTGACCGGTAGAGTGTGTGTATATATACAATACATACAAAATTATGTACACAATTATCTTGTATGCCATCAATCATTTAACAGTCCTAATCCATACACATACTTCTTTAATATGGCTAAAAATTATAATACCACTGTCTTCGCAACTTCTAAACTCAAACAAAAGTCATCAAATGATTATTTATTTAAATATTAACTCTGATGCCCAGGATGCAGCACACACTTATACCATTAGACTCACCATCACTCATAGCATTTAGCGCTTCCAATACTAGTTTTGCATCAATAAAATCACTTTCTGTAAACAATTGTGCTAAAACTGATAACCTGATCTTAGTGGGTGAAAGTCGTTGTCAACATAGAACACCAAAACATAAGCCAAGTGTAAATGAAACTATTATATACAGTCGTGAAAATGTTAGGACACCCTATTAAAGTTCATAGTTTTCTGTGTCAGGCCATGATGAAAAAAAAAAACTATTATGGTCCTATTATATGGTCCTTTAGAAATTTTAAAATTTGGAAGATAAAACCTTAGATAAACAACTTCACATGTACTGTTATTTTTTATTTAACAACACAAACACCAAGATATAAAAGCTATAGTTGACAAACTTAGGACATCCTATGATTCAGATGCCTGTAGATCCCCTTTTAGCAGCAATTACTTAAAGTAATACATTTGTGTATGACCTTATCAGTCTCTCTGATCAATCTGGAGAAGTTTTTTTTTTTTTTGCACAGCTCTTGTCGAAGCATTTCAGTCAGGATGAGATTTGAACTTTGACTGGACTATTGCAATATTGATTTTTAGTTGTTGTTTTCTTGTTCTGATCTACTCAGCCATTGTGCCTTTTTTTTGCAGGAGTTGTTGCATGACCCAATTTGGGCTAAGATTTAGCTGTTGGACAGGCAATGTTTTCAAATGCACCAGACCAACAACATGATTGTTTAAGGCATTTGATTAGCAGTGCCTGGTTTATTGTTGTTAATGCTATATCTTGTTGTTCACCTGAGATTTTATTATCCAAATTGTAAGACCTGTTATATATCAGATCATTTTCATGTCCTGATATGAAAATTCATAGGACGTCCTCACCTTTTCACATGACTTTAGGTAAATCTGACCTGTTGGCACTTTTATCTTGTTTCATCTAAACCATTTTAACAACAGGGGATTGTAAATAACAAGTTTAGTATAATTCAATTACTTTTTATATTTTATTGAAATGTAATATATATTTGAGGTAAAGATTGCCCAATGGTACTTCTGTTGTTAAAAATATTAGTTTTAAAATAATAATAATTCAGTAAAGATACATAAATTTTATCAAAAGTGACTGGAAAAATGTGTACACAGAGTTACAAAAAACAACTTCTCTTTTCCATAATAATGTGTAGTGGCTAATTGCAGGGGGTTTACCTGCACTGTAGTGAATATGCGTGCCAGAGAGCCTGCAAACAGCAGAAACACTGAAATAGCCGACAGCTGCCCAGTGTGACCATTTCTGTAGTTGGTACCGGCCTGAATTAACTGAAGACACAGGGAAAAAATTTATTTAAAAGAAAATGACATAAATACATTTCTACTGAATCCATTGCTTTGACATGTTTGTTTATTTAGTCCACCTTACCCGTCCAAAGATGATGGCAGGCATATTAGAGGCTTGCATGGTAGTGACAACCGACAAGGGAGTCACAGGAGAGAGAAGGACTGCCAACAGACCAAAATAAACCACTAGAAAGCCCAAACCTGCAAGTAATCACAGTACAACCAGAAAGTAAAGCGTTAACTGAAAATAAGTTAAGGGTGTTTTCACATATCATGTGTTTGGTTAGATCAAAATGAACTCTAGTGCGATTGCTCAGTCAGTGCGCTTCAGCACAATATGTGCAAATTATTCGAAAATAAATCATAAAACGCAACCATAAAAGTGAAAAAAGCATATCATTTTTTTCTTGTCACAATTTGCCCATTAAAATTCAGTATAGGCATTAGAAACATCTCCTCACAGCAGATCTTTAGCTGTATGTGTGACTAAGGAACTGTTTTGATTATTAACGCATTTCATACATGTAGTTCTATTACATGTACACACACAGACATCATGAATGCATTTAGCCCAGCACGCTGTTTTGGATGTCCAAGTTCTGCTGCAAAATATTAATTTCTTTAGGTTTAGATTACCACAGAACAACCTCAAAATATTATGCAATTCTGAGTGTGCCTCATACAGGTGAGTGATGTTGACAAACCACCTGTAGAAAACACTCATCTCTCTCTGTCATTTAAACCAATACCTGCACTAGTTCTGCAGACCAGACACTCTAACAATTACTCAACATCTCATAAAAACACATTGTGCATTTATAAAGTGAGCTTCACACAGGTGAGTGGGCTTGACAAACCACCTGTAGAAACCCTCTTCACTCTTAAAAAAATAAATAAATAACACACCCCCTCCTAACTCTAGAAATTAATACTCTGAGCACAAACAGTTCCTATGTATAATTAGCACTACTTCCATGTGTTGCCTCTTCTTGTTGAATCGCTGAATGCCTCCTTAATTGTAAGTCACGATGTACAAAAGCATTTAATAAATGACTAAACGGAAATGTAGTCATAAAATGACAGTGTGAGCACAGAGCAAATCAGGACTAAACATGTCATTTTCGTTTCCATTTTCATAGACCAAATGATGAACTGAGAACCAAATCAGTGTAAACACATCTGTAAAATTGTAGTCAGATTGTCTTTTTTTTTTTTTTTACCTTTAATAGTTTTTCCTCCATAGTGCTGTATGAGGAAACCAATGGTCACAGTCTGAAACATGAGGAAAAGTGCCTCACCCCAGGAACTGTCAGAAAAAACTATGGTTATATTATTATACTTTTTGAAGTTTCCAGTAAGCAGTTTTGTTTGATATTTATAAATGCAGTGTGTGGATGTGTACAAATGTTTACCAATGTGTTAAGCATCATTTTGACTATGAAAGTGTCATCATAGACGTACCTGAAAGGGAAGCTGTTGGCTAAACTGTAGGCCATGGTGCCTGTGATGGCAAACAGCTCCAGCAGAACAGAGTTAAAGCTCAGTCCCTCTGCACTTTTAGCACCAAGCAGCTTTAGAATCTGAGGTAGCTTCACTATGAAGAAACGAGCACAAAAACATTAATGTTAGAGGACATTGATTGTTTGTGTGAGTGTTGTAAAGATATAGGAGACATTTCCTTACCTAATACAGAACCAAGGATGATCCCAATGCCCAGGCCTTTGCTGATTACAATCTTCAGGCAATCCACTGTAAAAAAAAAATAAATAAAAATAAATAAATAAATAAAAAAAATAAAATAAAAAAAAAAATCACAAAGAAGCAGCTAAATTACACTTTTAAACGATTTGTATACCAATAGACACAGCTGACCATGTTTCTAATACAAACTACAGAGCAAATACGTTAAATTATTATTTTTATTATACAGGGTTGTTTATTTATATGGATACACCTTAATAAAATGGGAATGGTTCCTGAATACGGTTTCCTGAAAAGTGGATTGGTCGTTGTGGACCCCCAAGATCTCCCGATCTGACCCCCTTAGACTTTTATCTTTGGGGTCATCTGAAGGCAATTGTCTATGTAATTTATTAAGCTGTATCCATATAAATAGCCCATCCTGTATAACATGTTACATGTAGGGCAGCACGGTGGCACAGTGGGTAGCACGATCGCCTAACAACAAGAAGGTTGCTGGTTTGAGCCTCGGCTGAGTCAGTTGTCATATCTGTGTGGAGTTTGCATGTTCTCCCCGTGTTCGTGTGGATTTCATCCGGGTGCTCCGGTTTCCCCCATAGTCAAAAGACACGTGCTATAGGTGAATTGGATAAGCTAAATTGGCCGTAGTGTATGTGAGTGTGTGCAAGAGTGTGTGGGTGTTTCCCAGTGTTGGGTTGTGGCTGGAATGGCATCCGCTGCCTAAAGCATATGCTGGATAAGTTGGCGGTTCATTCCGCTGTTGCGACTCCAGATTAATAAAGGGGCTAAGCCGAAAAAAAAATGAATGAATGTTACATGTATAATATAATGACTGAGGTAAAGTTGGTTTTATATTTGCACATTCATTCAGTGACAACATGCTCCCTATATTGTTTACCATGGTACTTTGAATATTCAGTCTGAAATCACATGTAAATTTGCAAACATTAACTACATTAACTAAATAAATATCCTACATTAGCAGTTTACTTGACTGTGAACAATGTTGTACTTTGATAGTCATCGGCTGCTAATATGTTTTTCAAGTAGAAATTCTTAATGTGTGAATATAAAACCAACTTTACCTCAATTAATATAATTTTGTAATAATGTACATGAGGTTTACTTTAACTTAACATTTAGCTAATTAATAGCTGGATCCAAAACCATAAGAGTTCGGAGTTGTGTCAGATTTTACGGAAATGCCCGATGATTGCCGAATACATGCTATGAGTATCCAGTAAGAAACGAACATGTATGAGCTTCCGCCTGTTCCAACAGCGCGAGGTAATGCATCTGACGAGGTTTATTAACGTGTAAATTGAGTAGAATAGCACACATTTACAGTTTAGAGAACAGTTTAACACATACAAAATTTTTTTTTGCGGGAAATATTTGATTACTAAATAGTTTAAGTTAATTTAACCTCTCTCATTTAAAGCGGCTAATGCAGTTATTACCAAAAAGCTGCAAAAAATAAAATAAAAGGTGTGCTGATATTTTATAGAAGAGAAATCCTGCTTGTCATTGGATCGTTGTAAGTATACAAGGAAAACCCCTTACGTTTCTCTATAAAATAAATACGAAACTAATCAGTTGTGAACCTACCGTGCAGAAGATTGAACTGTAAAAAGAATTCGTCGTAGCATTTTTCTGGCATTAAATAATTAACCAGAACATCTTTGAAAGGATCCATAAATGATGTTTCTACAACTGCTTCCGAAGCCGCCATGATTGCAAACGTCAAATCCAGTCACGTGATGTCGGGTGTTACTGCAATTCAAATCCCTTTATTTATGGAAACACTGCAAACTTGTGGTCATGCTAAGTGGTTTACGATTGAAGAGAGGATTCACTCACAAAAATGTTTATTATTATTATTAAAATTATTACTATTATTATTTAAGTTTATAAAAAAGAACTTGTATTTCCTGCCAACAAAAGGTGGCGCGATTGTTTCATAACACGATATAAAAAGCTCTTACTATGGCAAGCCCTATTAAGACTTAATCTATAAAACTGTATTTATTTTCTTGGATCTACCGTGCCTATAGAAAATCATCATACCGTGTGCAAAATCTATACCTTTACTCACATTACACCCTGCTTTCAAAAGTACGGAGGACGAAATCTGCAAAAACAATAAATAAATAAATTTGCAAATATATAAACAAATGGTTAAATAAATCCATAAATTTCGGCATAAATAAAACAATAAATAAATAAATGTGCAAATAAATAAATATATATAAGAATCCACAAATTCTTGCATAAGTAAATATATAAATAATTAATAGTGCGGGCAGGTAAATAATTAAATAAATTACATGAATTTTGGGGAATAAGACAATACTGAATGTCCCCGCCCCTTTAAACGTTTATTCATTCTTGAACGTATACTGTGTATTTACCTTTCCTCAGATCAACATGCTAATGAGAGTGTGTTTGTCAAACATCAGAAGCCAGTCAAAAAAATCGAATTCAAAATGTTTCTAATGATCAACCAATGATGGAATAAACACCGCCTTCTGATGATTGACAAACAGCCTATTATTACCATGTTAGCTGAGGAAAAGTAAATATGCAACTACGTTCAAGAATGAATAAACGTTTTAAAAAAAATAAACTTTCAGTTTAGTATTGCCTTATTACAGCAACATTCGTGTAATTTATTTAATTATTTACCTGCCAGCACTATTATTTATTATATATTTATTTATGCAGCAATTTGTGGATATATATATATATAATTATTAGCCCCCCTTTGAATTTTTTTCTTTTTTTAAATATTTCCCAAATGATGTTTAACAGAGCAAGGACATTTTCACAGTATGTCTGATAATATTTTTGTCTTTCAGAGAAAGTCTTATTTGTTTTATTTCAGCTAGAATAAAAGCAGTTTTAAATTTTTTAAACTCCATTTTAAGGTCAAAATTATTAGCCCTCTTTAACCTAATTTTGTTTTCGATAGTCTACAGAACAAACCATCGCTATACAATAACTTGCCTAATTACCCTAATCTGACTAATTAACCTAATTAACCTAGTTAAGCCTTTAAATGTCACTTTAAGCTGTATAGAAGTGTCTTGAAAAATATGTAGTCAAATATTATTTACTGTCATCATGACAAATATAAAATAAATCAGTTATTAGAAATGAATTATTAAAACTATTATGATTAGAAATGTGTTGAAAAAAATCTTCTCTATGTTAAACAGAAATTAGGGAAAAAATAAACAGGGGGCGAATAATTCAGGGGGGCTAATTCTGACTTCAACTGTGTATGTGTATATATATATATATATATATATATATATATATATATATATATATATATATATATATATACACACACACACAGTATATATACTGTATATATATATATATATATATATATATATATATATATATATATATATATATATATATATATATATATATATATATATATAAAATTATTTGCATATTTATTCATTCATTCATTTTCTTTTCGGCTTAGTCCCTTTATTGATCCGGGGTTGCCACAGCGGAATGAACCGCCAACTTATCCAGCATTTGTTTTACGCAGCAGATGCCCTTCCAGCCGCAACCCATCACTGGGAACATCCATACACACTCATTCAC
Source organism: Danio kyathit (assembly GCA_903798195.1). Classification (NCBI taxonomy): domain Eukaryota; kingdom Metazoa; phylum Chordata; class Actinopteri; order Cypriniformes; family Danionidae; genus Danio; species Danio kyathit. The sequence goes on along the minus strand of LR812525.1, from coordinate 31,916,104 downwards.
ACTTATACACTACGGACAATTTAGCTTACCCAATTCACCTGTACCGCATGTCTTTGGACTGTGGGGGAAACCGGAGCACCCGGAGGAAACCCACGCGAACGCAGAGAGAACATGCAAACTCCACACAGAAACGCCAACTGACCCAGCCGAGGCTCGAACCAGCGACCTTCTTGCTGTGAGGCGACAGCACTACTTACTGCGCCACTGCGTCGCCTATTTGCATATTTATTTATTTATTATTTTATTTATGCAGGAATTTATGGATTTATTTACTCATTTATTTATATATTTGCATATTTATTTATGTATTGTCATATTGCAGGTTTTGTCCTCCATACTAAAGACCTTTGGGATGTTGTAGAAAAGCACAGGTTAGGAGAAAGCTACAAAAACATTTAAAGGCTCAAAATGTGATATGATTTCAGGTTGTATGACAAATAAATCAATTATTTCAAAGGGGTATGATGATTTTCTATAGGCACTATAGATTTGATTTTTTTAGATGCTAGTATCAGTTTAACTATTAGATTGTGTTAATGTATGACTAATAGCCTTTCTATTAAATACACACTAATTCTTATTCATTAAATACTTATTCGGTAGCCTACTCATTTTTTCATATTAGTATATTTGTCTTTTGATACTAGTGCATATTTCATTAGTGACTAGTAGCAAATCTAACAAGTAATCTTTTTCCCCTTTGATCTAAACATGTTACAGGTGATAGACGAAGTGCAAAAATTAGGCACTTGAGTAAAAGAAAAGTACATATACCTTAATAAAATCTTACTCCAGTAATACAAAGTCCTCATTTTTAACATTACTTGAGTCAAAGTACAAAAGTATTTAATTTTTAATTTACTTAAGAAACAAAAAGCAAAAGCACTTCATGTTTATTTTGCAGAAAGTTTGACGTCACACTCTGATAACCACGCTGATAATTCATGATGATTCAAGTGAAAACCTTAAAAACCACATTCCCACGCTGAACCCCGTTTGTAAAATTGAGTGAATTGTTTACTGGAAACTGTTAACTCAGTGCAAATTCCACCAGCAAAATAAATTTTTACTTTCATACAAATAACTTTTTACTTTCATTTAAGAGATGTGGAGAAAAGGAGTGCAATATTTTGATTTGGTATGTAGTACAGTAATAATATACGTTTCCGAAAAAAAAAAACTGTGCATGATGTAATCTGAGTACTATTGGATTACATTTATGTCACATAAGTCATCTTTACACAGATGATTTAAGTGTGGTCTAAAGCGGGTCTGTGTCTGCTCAGAATTCAGTGCAAAGACGATATGCTGCATTAAATGGTCTGTGTAAATTCATAATTTTAAATTCCATTTTGTCATCTCCAACAGCCTGTTAATGCTTCAAAAAACCAACACTAATATACCTTGCTGTTAGGGATTGCTGTATAAACAATATCGCATCTTGTGATAATTAAAACATTTACTTAAAATTAAGTAAATAAAAAAGTAGCATTACAAAAACTAAAATTTTAAAATTTTAAATTCACAGTAATATCACTGTTACATCAAATAATGATTTCAGTGGATAAATAAAGGGGCAGGTTTATTATGCATAAAAGATTTAAACATTTAAAAGAAAACATGAGAAGTAAAGCAGGTGTAATGATTAAGCTATGGTTTCTAGTAACAACTACAAAAGATAGTGTCTACCAAATAAGTTGTAGTATCTAATAAATAACTATCTATTAAATTGGTTTTAGTATCCAATGAATAATTTCCAGTATATGGACTTGCAGCCTATGAGTAAGATTTTATAAAAACACATATTTATATTGTACGATTATATTATTGTTATAATTTGTATATTATTATAATTGTATTTCTTATAATATTTCTTTCATCAAATGTAGTCAGAGTTACAGAAAAATAATGACAGTGCAAATTTTATTTGTTTTAATCAAGTTTGTTAAAAGTGCTATTTCACAATGTTAGTTCATTTCTGCAACCGTACATTTGGTATAAAAATGAAAATATTTGAAAATCATCTATAAGGTCATGATGGAATCCTGTATTGAGCGCAGCAGAATTTAATGGAAGTACAACTATCTTATAAATTATTACGCATTTCATTAAAAAAAGATATATAGATGCAGGAAAAAACACGTAACACCATTGAGAAAACAATGATCTTCAGTGGTGTTGCCATAAGAAAGTAACACTAGTGACAGTAACACCAGTGATAATTTTCATGAAAAATGCATTTTACTAAATGTCTGCTGAAATGAATCTAAACATATGCTGACAATCAATGCAACACAATTTGGTTGTATATTCTTAATTCATCCTTTTATATTCTAGTTTTGTTCAATTCCTTAACACTAAAGGGAAGTCACACAAGTAATGCTAAATACGCTTCATATGAAATCATGAGATAAAAATGACAAATGTCTGATAACTAAAAAAAACCCATTCATTTCCACATTGATGACTCCAAAGGCTGTAATTCTTCAAATAGTTTTAAAATAAAGAAATTGTAAGTATTGCTTTTAATTCTAGAGACAAAATAAAATATGTACCTTTCTGTAGAATGAACCAGATGCTGGAATGGCATTATGAATGAATGAACGAATTCTGTAATATGAATTAATAAGATTAAATGTTAAAACGGCTTGCCATATCCTTGATAGTTTGTCCTTGGTGGCTTTCCGTAAGTTCATGGCGCGATAGTGAAAATGAAGTGTTTGAACCGCCATAAAGTATCTAAAGAAGAAGCAAAGGGTTTGTTTTGTTGAGCGCTGCGCAGATTATCACATACTACACAGACAGATGGCCACGCATTGCACAATAAGAAAAAGTGAATCTGGCATCAGTTCCGACATTTGTGGTCAACCGTACAGCGTGTCAGTGCTGAAGGAGGGCTACTGTACGGCGGAAGATGACGGCGCGTTCAGGGCAGACGGCACTATTACTTTAATCTCAGGACCAAACACTATTCTAGTGGACACCGGCGGTCCGTGGGACAAAGACTTTCTCGTGGCTAAACTCGAGGAGAAGGGTTTGACACCAGACAGTGTTGATATAGTTGTCGGAACCCACGGTCACTCGGACCACGTGGGAAATTTAGGGTTGTTTCCTGAGGCCAAAATAATTGTGGGATGCGACATAAGCGTGAGAGATAAATATCTGCCAAACCAGCTGGCTGAAGGACAGCCTTACGCTATAGATGACTTTGTAAGTTATTCATATCATATAGGCACATAAATAGACTTGCAAGAGGGTATTTACCTCTTTGAACAGTTTAACGTAGGAAAAAGCTTAAATACTAATCTTAGTTAACCCTAGTTGCAGCATTAACACATTACTCTTTTTATTTTGACAATGTGTTGATATATAATTTAGTATAACCGAGCTAACATGAAGCAAAGTTAACAAAAATGAACGAATACTGTATAAATAGCCTTGTATACTGTAGGTAATCTGGAGTGGTTAATCTCTTAGGTAAAGTAAAAAAATTAAAATAGCCTAAATAACAAAGTATTGCCAATACATAACCTACATATGCATCTGCTGTATACACTTACTGGCCACTTTATTAGGTACACCTTACTAGTACGGGGTTGGACCACCTTTTGCCTTCAAGAACTGCGAATCCTTCGTGGCATAAATTAAACGAGGTAACTGGAAATATTCCTCAGAGATTTTGGTCCATATTGACATGATAGCATCACACAGATGCTGCAGATTTGTTGGCTGCACATCCATGATGCGATGATCTCCTGTTCCAACTCCAAGGTGCTTTATTGGATTGAGAGAGTTACTGTTGCCTTTCTATCAGCTCGAACCCGTCTGGCCATTCTCCTTTGACCTCTGGCATCAACAAGGCATTTGCACCCACAGAACTGGCGCTCACTGGATATTTTCTCTTTTTCGGACCATTTTCTGTAAACCCTAGACATGGTTGTGCATGAAAATCCCAGTAGCTTCTGAAACAATCAACAACCATGCCACTTAAAAGTCACTTAAATCACCTTTCTTCCCCATTCTGATGCTCTGTTTGAACTGCAGCAGATCGTCTTGACCATGTCTACATGCCTAAATGCATCGAGTTGCTGCCATGTGATTGGCTGATTAGACATTTGCGTTAACTAGCAGTTAAGCAGGTGTACCTAATAAAGTGGCCGGTGAGTGTAGGTAAAACATTAGGATTTTATTGGGAAGAACCTGTATGCATATGATTTAAAATGTGTTAAAAGAAGTTTATTTAAATAAATAGTTTTAAATGGTTTTCTGTCTAATTTGAGCACTTTATGGGAACGCTGTGGAATAAGAATTTGACAAAAATTAATTAGATGTAAAAATATTAAAACATAAAACAGTTTTGTGTATATTATCATGCATATCATGTACTATAACGTGTGTGTGCATTAATACACTAATTTTAATGCACCTGTTTGATCCTGTTTATCCAAAAGGTATCTATCATTTTCACACCTGGTCACATGGCCAGAGATGTCAGTGTCCTGGTGAAAGGCACATCAGAGGGTTCAGTGCTTGTTGCAGGAGACTTGTTTGAATGCTGTCATGATGAAGATTCTTGGAAAGAGCTGAGTGAGAATCCTCAGATTCAAGAGGCCAACAGGCAGATGGCGTTACAGATGGCTGACGTCATCATTCCTGGACACGGGCCATTATTTAGAGTTCACAGGGAGTAACAGCATTGACACAATACAGGACCTGAAGTTGAGTTAACTGAACAATCTTGACCTTATTGAAGAACATGTTCATTTAGGTCACCAATCAATGTGATTATGATTTAAAAATAGCTTTTTGTTGATGACTCTGAGCATTCACTTCACATATTACTCACAAGTATTTCACATCCGGCTGTCTGAAGTGACTTCAAAAAGCTAATGTGGCTGCAAAAAGTGTTTTTCGCACTTTAAACCGATAAAATAAGGCCATTGGAAACATAACACAGTGGAAATCAGGTCGCAGTGCTTTTTGCTGTAAATGAAATAACTTAAATCATGAATGTTTATCATGGCTTTATATCTTAAAGTAAGCATTTACTTTTAGTTATATTTAGACGTTTTAGTTATATTTAGACTTTGAAGTTATATTTAGACCTTATCTTTTTCTTTAAATCATGTGACAGAAGATGAATGATTCGATTGACGTCAGATGTTGTAACTGAGTAGTAAATGAGGTCAAAGTTTTCATACTAAAACTGCTTTCGCAAAAAAATTATCTATAGAGTATATTAATGCTTGTAATTTGTGGGAAAATGATTTGCTGTTGTGAAGCACCTTAAGTTATCAAATAATGTATTGAAAAATGAAAATCTTGACTTCTAAGGGCACGTCACTCTACATGACCTAAATGTAGTTATATTACTTCATATTATAACCCGTTCAAATTATTTACATTTCTTCAGTTAGCACTCTCCTTTTTCTGATTTTGTTTAAACATGACTACAATAGAAACTATTAAATAATAAAAAAAAGCAAAATATAATATGTCCCAGTGAGTGTAACACATTGCTGGTTTGTTAAAAAATGTCCCCCCACCCCTAGCCCCAGCCTTTTTCATTTTAGCTTCTGCTATAGAAATTATTTCATACCCAGGTTTTGCATAATGCATTTACTCTATTTGACAACTGTCAAAAACAAAAGAACTATAAAAACAAATATTTTATGTAACATTCAGGTCAAATAGAGTTCATTAATCTCACAATCATATGGCATCTCACATTGGTAAGCCAAAGTGTTTGTGTAAAGTCCCTGCACATGTTTTTTTTTTTTGCCATGCAAGTTTATGTAAATGGGTTGTGGTTAACGAACCAAGACGAAAGTCAGCGTCTGCCTTTTTTTTACATACACTGTTAAATATAAAGGTTCCAAAATGGGGTTTTTGGAGCATTGCAATAGAAACAGCATTTTATATTCCTTTAAACTTTAAGAGAGTTTTAAAGAATCAATTTTAGTGTAAAGAACATTTGAATAATCTAAGAACCTGTCATACTTTCATGGATGTTAAAGGTACTTTATTGAACCAAGAATGCCTATAAAGAACCTTTATTTTTAAGAGTGGGAAGCATTTGATCTACTTTTCAGTTTATTCCATTTCAGCCCATCTAAAAAACTTAGATTCTTAAGATTCTCGCTAATATACACTCAACGGCCACTTTATTAGGTACACCTTACTAGTACCAGGTTGGACCTCAATTTGCCTTCATAACTGCCTTAATCCTTCGTGGCATAGATTCAACAAGGTACTGGAAATATTCCTTAGAGTTTGGTTCATATTGACATGATAGCATCACACAGTTGCAGCAGATTTGTTGGCTGCACATCCATGATGCGAATCTCCCGTTACACCATATCCTAAAGATGCTCTATTGGATTGAGTTCTGGTGACTGTGGAGGCCATTTGAGTACAATGAACTCATTGTCATGTTCGAAAAGCCAGTCTGAGATGATTCGCTCTTTATGACATGACGGGTTATCCTGCTGGAAATAGCCATCAGAAGATGGCTACACTGTGGTCATAAAGGGATGGACATGGTAAGCAACAATACTCAAGTAGGCTGGGGTGTTGACACAATGCTCAATTGGTACTAATAGGCTTGTAACCAGTAATAGTAATTGTAACAATTGGTTATTTGAGTTACTGTTGCCTTTCTTTTAGCTTGAACCAGTCTGGCCATTTCCCTCTGAGCTCTGGCTTCAACAAGTCATTTGTGCCCACAGAACTGCCACTCACTAGATATTTTCTCCTTTTCTGACCATTCTCTGTAAACCCTAGAGATGGTTGTGCGTGAAAATTCCAGTAGATCAGCAGTTTCTGAAATACTCAGTCCAGATCATCTGGCACCAACAACCATGCCACGTTCAAAGTCACTTAAATCACCTTTCTTCCCCATTCTGATGCTCTGTTTAAACTGCAGCAGATCGTCTTGAACATGTCTACATGCCTAAATGCATTGAGCTGCTGCCATGTGATTGGCTGATTAGAAATTTGCATTAACAAGCAGTTGGACAGATGTACCTAATAAACTGGCCGGTTAGTGTATATTATTGAGTATTTAAAATGTATATGAATATTTTTGAAGAAAGAAGAAAAACTGTAAACATTGACTTCCGTAGCATTTGTTTTTCCTGCTTTGGAGGTCAATGTTTACAGTTTTTCATCTTTCCTTAAAATCTTTCTTCCAACATTTTTTAATATATCTGCTTTTGTGTTTAAAAGGACAAAATTCATAAAGGTTTGAGTAAACTATAACTATCTTTTTAACTCTTTTCCCATTACAAATACACAAAAATGTTCACGCATCTGTACCTTGACCCATTTCCCAACAGTTTTGACGTGCACTGTCATTACATAAAAATACATTAAAAAAATAGGCCTACGCCTTTCTGATTAAGTAGTGTGAATTTGGTCAGAGTTTCCGCTGATGGTTTATAGGTTTTCAGATTAGAGAGTATGTGGGATCTGTTTAAGTGCACTGAAAAGTTTAAAGTTCAGCCAGAACCACACAGCTCCGACAGTAGATAACATTGACTGAGCTCTGGGATCAAAGGGTAATATTATAATCATGTAAATGATAAATATATCTTCACCAGCAATGCACTTATTGATTTATTTGGGCTGGCAAAATCAATGTATATAAAAGCACTAATTATTCCATCTAATAACAAGTCTTCATTGACAGGATGGCATTGGCAGTTCAAAGTACAGTCACTTTTATGAGCACTAATGTGTGATAAAGGTGTGACATCAGTTGTGGTCTGACGTCGAAAAGGTGTGTTTGTCTGGTCAAAAGCAGTATTTATAATCCACCTTCTCCTCGATTGAACACACTCCAGAAGAAAGGCTTAATATTTCTGATCCTCGGTTCAACAAAATACTTACATTATGTGTACCGGAAAGTGCGCCAAGTTTATTGGCATCAGTCTCTATCCACTGGCGCTAGTGTCCATCCTCAGCAACATCTTTCTGTTCTTCCCTGATTTTAAAACCGACTACGCTGTGGAGGATGCTGATGGAGAGTACCGTCTGACAACTGAGATCAAATACATGGGAGGTGTTGTTGGAGGCGGCATCTTGGTGAGACATTTCTACTTTTGCATTGACTTTTATGTTAGTGTTGTCTGCTCGGTTTCTTGGTTTCTATTTATGTGAACACAAACAGAGCATCCGTTTTGGTTTCTGAAATGTAGGCTACATCTCTTTGAATTATTTATTTTTGATATGTCTGCTGATTTTTAACCTTAGGTGCTGATTCCTGCGATTCACATTCATAGCACTGGAAGAGAAGGATGCTGTGCAAACCGTTGTGGGGTAAGATTGGCCATTTTCACAGCTTCAGCTTTTTTTACTTTATTTCAAAAGTTCAGTGCACGACAACAAGTGTATTAGCCTCATTAAAAAAAGAAAGATTTATTTTAAGGTTACGGTTATCCTAAATTTGACATTCTATGATCTTTACATCATTTACCCTTAAATCAGTAATAATCAAACCCAAATAAATGAAATGTTATGAGACATGTTATCACCATAATGGATTTAACTTGAAAAAATAAGACTTTGAAGGATGAAACTGCATTGTATAAAGATTTATATATATATTTTAAGTAAAATTAGGTTTAAATACCCCTATTATTTAAAAGTTTGTACTTTTGATTGTGTAACAGAAGTGTAGGCAGGCTTTGGGACATATTAACTCTTATAACTCTCATATAATTGTTTCTTTACTAGATTGTTTAGTTTATTATGAAAGAAATGTTTGCCATGGTAATCTTTCCAAACCTCATCAATCAAAAGTTACAGTGTTTATTTTGCTAGCGCACATTGTTTGTCTTAAGGTGAACAATTTAGATGTGCAAGTTAATTCACAGGGGGAAAACTGCATGTTTCAGTAATCTCTAAATCAAATCTGACCGTCCTCTGCTATGGAATGGCAGATCTTCTTTGATGACATCAGTTTGACAGATTGGGTGAAATATGCTTAGCCATTCCCCTCTAACCGTATTGGTTTGCTGTGAGTGAAAGATAATATGAGGACTGCAAAATTGAAATCCTGCCCCCTACTCAGTATTCCATATCAGTTGTAAATGCATCATTATGCTCAAATAAATCTATTCAACAACTTTCAGTTCACACAGATTTAAATGAATGTCTGAAAATCTGCTTCCTCTCTGGAAAGAAGTTCCTTCTATGGTGATGTCAGTTTGACAACTTTAACAGAATATCCTAAATCACTCTCAAAAAAAATTGTTTGCCGCAAGTAAGAGATTATGAGTTGGAGCGATGAAATAAAACATTTCTTTCTATTCAGCATCTTGTTTCAGCTGGAAACATGTCACAATCAAACAGATCTGCACTTTAAATTTCTACAGGAAATAGTAAAAGCATGTGGGTTTTGTATTAGGCAACTTGTTTTAACAAACTACAATCTGTTTCTGAAAACAATTTTTTAATTTAGATGCATTTCAAGTTTCAGAGTTGCAAGTGCCCTCAAATTTATCATTGGAGAGAGTGCAACTACAGATTTAGATCATGCGAGCCTTTCTTAACCATCACATTACAGCCTTGACGTCTCAACAAAGCCGGAGCATTAGCTTTAGCCATTGCACTTTAATTGTTTGAAACTATTAACTCTCACTGTATGCGTAAAAAACAGTTGGAGAAGATTAAAACACAATTTTGTGCTTCATAAAAGAAAGTCATGCAGATTCAGTATAACATACTGGTTAGTTTTTTAGGTAAATAAATACTTAAAGTCCTTGTAAAACCAAAATATATATTTTTAGATGTTCATATGTAAGTCTTAAGGATATCTATAATATAGTGTGCTCCAAAAAAGTGACAAAATTTGCATTTAGAAGATATAACAACCAAAGCTTGCAGCTTGCCACTTCCGTTCAAATGGATCAATGATTTTTTTTTGATGTCTCATCAAATCTTCTGACCAGTCAAAGCTTTTAAAGAGGCTTCTCATTTGCAATTTATTTAATACGCTTGAGCTCAACTACTCAGTAGAGCTATTGTAAAACAAAATGCTATTGGCTTTTAAAAAAAAAAAAAGAGGATAAGCTACTATATGTCCCATCCTGTCTTCATGTTTAAAGTCCGCATGAACCGGAAGCTGTGACCGTTTTTTTTTTTTTTTTTTTCGTATTGTGAAGCAGTATCTAAAGAAACCAAATATTGAATGCAAAAACAGTGGGCGTGGCTTGTTTTTTCTACTGCAAGCTGATTGGATGTAGTAAAGTAGGCATTTCATTCAGAAAGATGGGGAAAAGAATTTGGGAAAAGTTGTTATAATGTAACAGACTCCTCATTCTCACCATTTCTATTTGTTGTCAAATCTGAAAGTTGGAGGGGTGTGGTTATGTATGTTAACAATGCTCAATACCTCAGACAGACGTAATCTGAGAACTTAACTGAAGTGCATTTTCAGATTTCAATGAAAGATTAGAAGGGCAAACAGTTTATTTCTCTTAATGACATGCACAGATAAATTGTTCACCGCAAAACTAGCAATGTTAGCTAACAAAAATCATATAATTAGTTTTGATTTAATTTGTACTTTAAGTTGAAATACATCACAGATCGACCAAAAATGCATCTTTCAAAGCAGTTTACTGGACCTTTAAGCAATTATGATAATTTCTTTTGTACATTTTTGTGAGCCTTTAACTGACCTGTTGTTCTGTCTTTGTCCACTAGATGTTTCTGTCCATCATCTTTGCAGCAATTGGTGTGGTTGGTGCCTTCTATAGTGGTGCCGTAGCTGTGGTTGCATTGCTTAAAGGGCCAGTTTGCAAGATTGATAGTGGAGAATGGACCAGACCATTCCAAAACAGGTAAGAAGTTATGGGTACATCCCAATTATTAAGGCCCAACGTATAGTTTACCCAAAAACAAAAATCCTGTGAGCATTTATTCATCCTGTGCTTGGTACAAACCTGTTCGAGTGGCTTTTTTTTCTGTTAAATGCAAGAGAAGATATATTGAAGAATGTTGGAAGTGGGTAATCATTGACTTCCACAGTATTTGTTTCTACTATGAATTAGTGTTGTCACGATACTGAAATTTCCAACTTCGATACGATACCTTGAAAAATATTGATATTTGGTACTATTAGCGTTGTCACGATACTGGAATTTTCAACTTCGATACGATACCTTAAAAAATATCTATATTTGGTACTATTAGTGTTGTCATGATACTGGAATTTCCTACTTCGATATGATACCTTGAAAAATATAGATATTCGGTACTATTAAAATTATTAAACAACATAAAAATTATGCAAATGAAGTGAAAAAAGGGGAAAAAGTCCAAAAGGCAATATATTACAAAAAAATGTATAGTATTGAAATCTTAATAATATAATCAATTATAATTTTCCTGCTGATAAGAAGAAAGTGTGCAAGAGAGGAAAGACAGTATCGATGCTAACCAAAAGCAAGATTGTATGATTTTAAATATTTCAGTAGTGATATTTATCGATATAACAATATTTTTGACAACACTGCTATGAATATCAATGGCTGCCGGTTTCCAACATTCTTCAAAATATCTTCTTTTGTGTTCGACAAAAATAAGAAACTTATTAAGGTTTGGAATCATTTGAGGTTGAGTAATAATGAGTGGATTTTATTTTTAGGTGAATTATTTGTATAAAAAGAAAAAAATTAGATTATAATATGACTGCATTAACTGTGCACACGTAATTGTTGCTCCTTCTATTGTATGTTTATGTGATTTTTTTTTTTTCTTGCGCAGTACTGAAAACTACCTGGGAAACTCTGACACCTGGACGATTTGCGATGAGCCAGAAAACATAGTGGAGTTTAACCTGGGCCTGTTTGCCATACTGCTTGTGGCTGCTTGTTTAGAGCTGCTGCTCTGTGGCTTCCAGGTGTTCAACGGCCTGTTCGGCTGCATATGTGGTACATGCAATCGCAAAGAGGTACGTGCTGTAGATTCAAAGGTGACTTGATTTCTTAAGGTCACTTTGTTACTCATTAACTGCATTTATTACTGATAGCATTGCAACAGTAAGATTGATTTGCCTTATTTTTTGATAACGAGTCTAAATTATGCTTTATCATTTTAGGCGGCTTAAGTTCAGGACGACACCAGATAACACAGCATCGGTGATACCAGTAATAAGTCAGAAAGGACCTGCATAAGATACTCCACTGATCAACGTTATATGTTGTCCATATATTTTGCACATGTAATATTGAATAATAGATTGAGAAACACTCCATGTGGATTAAAGTGTCCTATTTTTGTATAAATGTAGATATGTTGAAGTTGTATAATGTTTTTGCTCGTTTCATGTTGTGAATTAGGCAGATTCCATTACAATTCTATTATAATGCTGTTCGAATGTATGTTTTTATATGAACAGATATGAACTGTATACAGATGCACTGTGCATTAATTTTCTTAACTGTAAATAAATAACAACAAAAAAACAGTTTTGAGTTTATTTTTGTTGCTGAATTACATCTATGCAAGGCTTTCAAGAGTAATAACTCTTACCAGACAGAGTCAGTTCCAGTTGCAATCTACGGTGGAGGAAGTATAGGATTTTATTTTAAAACAAAATCACATTAGAACGATTTTGTTAGGCATAGATCATTGTCTATGGTAAATGTACCACATATCCTGTTTTAGAGATAACACAGTATAGATAAAAATTTAGAGAACAACCTATTTCCTAAGTTTGAAGGTCACTGCTTAGTTCTTACTAACAGGAATAGATCTCTTAACAGATGTAAAAGAGTATATTAAGCATTTTTCATGAGTTAAATATATTCTAAAACCCAGTATAAAAACTTAAATGAGATATTTGAAGATGTTTTAAAACTTAGTGCACACTTTTTAGAAATTTTGCAGTAATTGGTTTTAATTTTGCACAAGGTGGAAATATTCTTAACTATCATACAAAACCAGGTTGTCTGGCAGCCAAACTTTTTAGTTTTCACTAGTTGTCCGGATGAAGGACGTAGAAGGCCATTTTATTCAGAGCAAGAGAAGCTGGTCATTCCAAATTTCTAGAATTGCATTTTAATAAGGTCATTATGCATTCAAGTCCTCTAAAAAGGCTGATTGTAAATGCATACTCTACCGGTCAAAAGTTTGGGCTCAGTTTTTTTTTTAAGAAAATTATTCTGTTCGTCAAGGCAGCATTTATTAAATGTAAAAAAAAATGTTAAATTGTTAAATATTTTTTAAAATGTTAAATAACTGCTTTCTCATTGTATGTAGTTTCAAATTATTACTCCAGACATCATTGCTTTTATTACTATTACTATTAATAATAATAATAATATTAATAATAATATTAACAAAAATAACAATTCATATTAGAGTGATTTCTGAAGGATCATGTAACTCTGAAGACTGAAGTAATGAAGCTGAAAATTCATCATTAAAATCACTGGAATAAGTTATTAAATTAAATGATAATCTACTTTTGAACAGTTATTTTATAGTGCAATAACATTTCACAATTGTACAGTGTGTACTGTTTTTTTTATTAAATAAATGCAGTCTTGGTGAGCAGGAGAAGCTTATTTTAAAACATTTAAAAATCCTAAAACCCAGATGCACCTTTTGTACTTTTAATTGTTTTAGTTTATTTCATATATCACTTAATCTCCTTTTCTGTTTTATCTTACTGCAATATCAACATTTTAAAAGATTTTTTTTTCTCCTAAAATGAATTCACAACTAAAAAAAGTAAATAAATAGTGAAAATATTGTTATTTAAAACTAAATCTTGATTTGATGGCTGGATTGCTCCATGACAATCTTGTGTAGATGTAATAATTATATTAACATTTTACTTGATAAACAACAATGCTATAGGTGTAATTTATACTTAGAGGCCTCAAAAAGTCCTGAGGCCCTGCTTACTTTGCTTATTGGTTAAATCCGCCCCTGTATGCGATATAAGAGTGGTTTTGTGGTCCAGGGCCACATATATGAAAAGAGGGTCACATGACCAGATCATCCAATAAGAACAAAAACGCATGACATATGAAAACCAATAGGAACAAGACATGTGAATCTAGGACTTTTGTTTGAGGGGGCGGGGGTTGCTGACACAGCTACAAACACCAGTACAGTAAGTGCATAGGTGATGTTGTATGGGTTTCGTTGTAAGCTGATGGCCATTAACGCAAAGAATAAGGAGAAGAAGTAGGACAAAACTGTCAACAAAACAGAAAAACGAGGCAGGACTAGACTACAGAATAACAGACCATACAACAAGACACCCCAAAACACACAGTTTTAATATTTTGTTCTTTAACATAAACCTTTATCATTACATTCATATAATAGTAGTAATTAAATCCAGTCACCAGTGTCACACAACACAGTGGATAAAGCAGATCCTTGAAGCTGAAAACATAAAATAATGAAATGTCCAAGCCAGAGTCCTGAACTAAACCTTAAAACCTAGAAACTTAGTAGTCAATGAACTGTGGAAGAGACTGAAGAAGAGCAGATTGAGATCACAGCAGAGCAGTGTGAGAGGCAGCACATGCGTTGAAATCATTCATCTACAACTTCCCACTCATTTTTGACTACTGCAATCCTCAGAAATGTTACAGGTATCTTATTTTGTGCTACAATCAGTTCTGATAACTGAGCTTTTCACAAAATAAAAATTTTATATTTATTATTTTATATTTAAATGTGTTTTATTATTATTTCTGAAAAACTTAAAACTGTTTTATAATCTTCATTGTATATTAAATCCAACCTGTTAGTTAGTAAAGTCACCAGTTTGGTTTTTATGTATGTATATGTTCATTCTTCATAGTTGTTCAAGAAGCACAAGAAAAGGGCAGAAATGATTAGACTTCTGCGCTTACCACAAAAGCATTTCCTGAAGCATGAGATGAGACTGCAACATACGTCTGTCTTGGTTTATCGTCATCAGTACCAACTGAAGAAACTCTCTTGGAGGAAACACAAACGGTGAGTTTAATTTGAAAATCCCACTCAAAAATCTTTTTTAATTGGATATTATTGACAAATTACAGTTTTGTGTAATGTACAACCAACTTTAAGGAAACGACTGCTCACTTAAAATCTAAGTCTGCGTCTGAATGAGAAATGATTGTATAGGCTGCACATATGTAAAAATGTAAATGTCAGAGATGAACTGAACAATATTAAAGGCATTGACCTTTCTGACATATGTCTTATCTGTTAGTCCATTTAAAATGGCATGTTTCTGGGTTATCAGCAGCTATATCTGTACATTTAAGATGTGTTGTGTGTGCAAGTTTATATACTGTATATGCTATAATATATTCTATATATACTTGCATTATATACTTATATATAATATATATAATTATATAATATATAAAAATTATTATAAATTTGCTACTGAACTTTACAGTTTTGTTAATGTATCCACAATTAAATGCTTAACTCATACTGTATTATACAAATTGAAAGGCAAACGGTGCACAGTAAAACAGTAAAAATGGATATGTTTTTCTTTTTTTCAAAGAATAATATACATAAACCTAAGTACTTTGCAATAGATTTCACAAAAACATGGGTGTCAGACTGACACATTTCAAGAGTGTTTCCTTAATTAGGCTGTTTATCTCACTTGACATTTTAGAACACGTGTTAACTCTAGGTTGGTTTCTAAACCCCTTCAGTAGGAGGAAAGGTTTACTTGCACAAGCTCTTACTCAAGCTCCTGTGTATGCTTTCGGTACTTTGCTGAATTTCTACACACAATCATTAAGCAAATTTCAATTTGAGATTGCTAAACATGAAGATGATGCAGCTTGACAAGTCGCTGCAAAATTTTATTTCCATGGTCTAAAAACCCACGATTGACAATACAGGTTGTGGTCTTTACTGTCTTTGTTATTATGCCTCAGGGTGGCACAAACAGAAATTAAAGCGCTAAGAAAATCACAATGATTAGTTATTAAGGGCTAAATGAAATGATTTTTGTCATACAGTTATGTGCAATCATAATTCAAAACTGTAAATAGCTTACATTCATTTGTGTATAATATATTATCACAGTAAAACATTCTAAACAAAAAATGTTATAGCCTATTGTTTTATTATTATTTTTCCTCCGTTCACAGAGGCACCACATGTGTGGTGTCTGTTTTCAATGCAGCCATTTGCTATTAATTTAACATACACTTTTTTGTCATGTAACGATTAATAACTGGGTAAAAATAGAAAAAAATAAAAAGAATAATAAATAAAAAGAAACAAACATCTCATGCTGTTTCCGCTGCATTTTGCATTAACAGTTTTATATCTTATTTTGTAATATAGCTCATAAATAGGCCCACACAGAATCTATGCTCGCAGAAATCTCACAGATTTTTAGCTCATTATTGAGTTCATTTAATTACTTGTGTAAATGTGTGTAAATTTATATTTATTCAGTTTTTAAATTAATTTCAGTAATATTATTGACTGAAATGAAAGTGTTCATTAGATTTATTTACAATACAGTTTGTAAAATAATCATTTCTGTCTTTTAGTAGATATATTATATGAGAGACTTGCTTTGTTTACCAAATAAGTGGATCTAGATGCATTTGCATTGTAAACATTAAATAAAAGTTAAAAAGCTATTATTTTTTATTTCAAATATTACATTTTTAGTTATGATACTCCCAAAATCATTCTGCATAAATCCGCAGATTTTTTACAAGTGTCCGCATGGGGGGAGTAAAATGTACATAGGCAGTTTCAACAACCAGGTGTATTTTAGACCTGTCCAGTTTAGCCTGCATCTCAGTCCACCACCTGAAGTGGTTTGCGATTGGATTTATATCCATATCAAATGCATTTTGGTGGCCATTTACACCTGTTCTTTTTATGATCCGATCTGATAAAACAATGCATGGAGTGAGCAGGTGTAATCAACCCTTAGGGTCTCTTTGAGTTGCTACAAAAAATCCACATAGGAAAAAAAGCTGACCACAGACATTTTTGGTTCCTGACAAAATAATAAGATGTGAACCAAACTGGAGGCACATAGGATTTTTATAAGAAAATGCTGTGGTTGTCGAGTAGACACAAAGGTTTGGTCTACAGAACAAGACTCCTGCATTAACTTATTACCTATGATTTACAATATAAACAGTCATTTATTAATTTGTACACTCTCAGAAATAAAGGTACAGGAGCTGTCACTGGGGCAGTGCCTTTTTAAAAGATACATACCCAAATAGTCCACTTCAGACTTTTTTATGTACTTTTTGAAAGGTACTGCCCCAGTCACAGCCCCTGTACCTTTATTTCTGAGAGTGTAGCGCACCTATTCTTCTTCACAAGAAGAAAAAAAACACATGTTTGTTTAGTTGCTGCTTCCCGACTGTCTTAATATAAACTGATCTTAAATTTTGAATTAGAAACTTTAGATCAAGTTATTCGGCAGATCAAGAATTCCTGGTCATAGGCTCTGAGAAAGCCTAGACGAAGCCCCAGAAGGGCTAGTGGAACTACAATTTCCCATAGCACACTGGTTTTATGACCTAGTAGAAACCTAGCTATTGGTGCTGTGACCCAGATGGGAGTGAGGTTTAGGGGTGAGTGTAATGAGGTCCAGCTAATGAGAAATTTGCAAATAAACTTTACTCCCCGGCCTGTAGAGGCGCACTAGTGACTGATGCAAGACCCTGTGGTCTTTATCGTCCCTATGAGAGCATCCACCTACAAGCAGAACCAGAGGAATTGTTTTGGTGCCATGACCCAGATAGGAGTGAGGTTAAGAGGGCAAGCTAGTAAGATCTTTGTGAGTAAACCTCAATCCTTTTCCTCTAAAGGCACACGACAGTCTGTGGTCTTTACCTTAAATTGGAACTGTGCTACCTCACCACAAACATTGGTTTGAAATTTGCTCAGATTGGGTTGAATAGAACCAACCGGAGGGGTTAAACTAACGTTCAATACAAAACCATGTTTCTCTGTCTTTACAGGCTATTAAAGACTAGTCAAGAAACTAAGTCCCACGGTCAGCAATGTCAACTTCAACATGCTCGAATTCAACAGTCAAAAGCCATCAGAATTGGCTTTTTGTTATAGTGTATTCGGTGGTCTTCCTAGTTGGACTGGCTCTCAACCTCACTGCACTTGTGATTTTCCTACGCAACACGAAATCACGATCGCATACAACCATGTACATGATTAACCTAGCATTTGCTGATGTTCTTTTGGTTTGCACGCTTCCAATGCGGATCTATTATCACGCAGGCTTGGGGTGTCTGCACCAGAGGATCTGCGAGTTTACCGGCGTCATATTGCTAAGTAATATGTACGGCAGCATCTTCCTTCTCACCTGCATTTGCTTCGACCGCTGCATAGCAGTCTGTTTTCCGCTGTCTTCTCTGGTCCGTGAGGGCCGCAAGAAAGCATGGTGCGTGTGTTTGGGAATATGGATCCTAACCCTCGGAGCAAGTTTACCCATCTACCTAAAACCGAGTAATCGCAATAATTCCAGTACAGTGCACATAATGAACATGACAATGAATAAGACCAGTCAATGTTTTGGTGCTTTTCCTACTTATGCAACTCAAGCAGGTGTTCTTACTTCCACAATAATATTTGGGTTCGGGATCCCACTAACCGTCATGATTATCAGCTCATGGGGGCTCATTCAGGCAATTAATAAAAGCACAGCTGCTCAGACCAGCGAACTTGTAGACAGCGGACGAATCAAAAGGATGATAATAACTAACCTGACGATCTTTCTGCTTTGTTTTCTGCCATATCATGTTATTCTTGTGCTGCTTTATATGTTTAATAATTCAAATATGTCAGACTCAATGTTGACGGCCTATCGGTACAGCCTCATGGTAGCTTGCCTGAACGCAATGCTGGACCCTCTGGCGTACTACTTCGCAACAGAGACATTCAGAAAAAAAATGGACGTTGAAGCTGTACGTAAAAAATATCAGATAAACACTCACAGCTCGGATGGAAACAATCGCTCTCGAACCCCACTCACAACATAGTTGTCACCTTTTTCAACCCCTGTTGCTTTCTGCATTATTAGGAAGCAAGCAAGTAGATCAGAAACAAGATTAATCACATTTGTGACTCATGTGTATTGCAATAGAGAGAAAGGAAACCACAAGATGTATGACTTTTCACTATTCTGGATTAGTTGTGAGTGTGTGCAAGAAAGTACAGTGTGTGCAAAAGCAAGTGTCATATAGCCTCCAGTCAGAAGGCATTGAGCTTGCTCATATCTCTATCTGAGAAAGTAAGCAGATGAATCATTCAGCCACTGATGTGCCCTTGCAAGTAATTTTGCTTTTACAAAGAACTCTCACTGGAATGTGCTTGCAACATCAAACATGACATATAAAACATTTTTTTTTGGGGGGATAAATATACTTAAAAGCAGGGGTGCTCAATCCTGTTCTCAATCTACCTTCCTGCAGATTTCTGTTGCAACCCATATCAAACACACCTGCCTGTAATTATCAAGTGCTGTTCAGGTCCTAATTAATTGGTTCAGGTGTGTTTGATCAGGGTTGGAGCTGAACTATGCAGGAAGGTAGATCTCCAGGAACAGGATTGAGCACCCCTGCTTAAAAGTATGTTTAAAGATGATGGTGATCTGAATTGGGTATGTCAAATTAGGACAATTTGTCAGCATAGGCTCATTCTGAAAACGTAGACCTATATACATTTCTGTAGATCACGAATTATGTAGCCAGAAGTACGTATGACTGCATTTCGTCATTAAAATGAATGATACGGGGTGGTATGGCGCCATTCCTTTTCGTGCTTACCAGCTGACCGCTTACCTCCATATGGACGGCTTTTTTCGCTGTTACAAGTTTGTCCAGTGGCTCGCTACATATGTCAGCGAACTTGTGACGTGGAGCAGAGTTGACCGTGATGACGGGGTTTGAGTCCTGCGAAAAGTGGTTCCAGAAAATGGGTAAGACAAAAACAAAAGCCAAAAAATAAAATAAACAAGTAATTAAAAGTGTCAGAACATGGCCGCTACGGGCCCTCTAATAACTTTTCAACCTTTCATGGAAGGGGGTGTGTCGTGGACGAAAGTGAAGAGCGGGGGTTGGGGGGGTGGGGTTTGGATGGTTTGTGTCGCGAACGAGGGCTCATAATATCTCTGGGGGCCCCCAAAATGCGTGGGCCCTCAGAATCGTCCCAGCCCGTAAAAAACGTAGCTCCTGGGACACATTTGGTGCTCTCCAGAAATGTATATAGGGATACATATTCAGAATGAGCCTGGGTTGAAATTTGTACAGTTGAGAGCTACTGGTTTAGCGCATTATATTAGCATATGAAGAGTTCAGGTGTATAAACCATGGAATTTTCTTCTAAAATGAATATTTTTCTCACATTCAGTTTTTGCACTTTAAAGGCAAAGAAAATAACCAACTCTTAACTCTGAACGTCTTAACTCTTCATTTATGCATTTGTAAAGTTATCAAATTTGTGTGTAAATAAATGAGCATCATGTATGGAGTTTTGATATGATCATTTGTTACCTTTACATAGAATAGTATTTGGCCAAAGGCATGAGACGATAATCGCTTTCAAGGTATACCGCGGTATGGAAAAGTCAAGGATTTAAAACTGCCAAAGTTTTCTGCTATACTGTTTCTGAGGTATGTGTAAGATTTTTTATTTTCATTTTTTAGTTTTTTAGAACAACAGTATCTCCAGCAGAAAAGATCTCCAAAGATGCTGTTTTAAATTGTGAAGAAATCTGTGTTTTTTAAACTAATGAAGACAGCAGAGGTCAGTGATTCATTAGAATTATTCAGCCTGACATGTTTACTGCTCCAAAATATTTTAAATGTTTCTCAAAATAAAGTATATTGTGTTCAAACACAGGGGGAAAAAGTTTAAGTTTTTTTTAACCCAGGCAGAGAATACATTTCAGAGCAGTATTCATAATACAGTGAAACCGTGATATTTTTATCCAAGGTTATCATACCATTGGATTCTTATGCCAGCCCATGCCTAGTTTCATTTAAGTGCTTGAAAGTTTGGTTATAATACTGCAGCTTTTCCATATTAGTGTGTCTCAAAATATAAACCACCTAACCCCCTTTTTCCTGTGTGTATCCACACTCTTCCCCTATTTCACCACATCCTTTTTGACCTGAATGCAACCGATACTGATCTTCTCATGTGCAAACCATAATACAAGTTTGTTTCATTGATTAATACTGATCAAATATGTGTTTACTTTGTACAGTTGAAGTTATTGTTATCCATAAATGTGATTTTCTTTTTTTTTTACTTTATATGTTAAAGCAAAGATGAAACATCCCTCTCATGATGCCGTTTTTAAACACACAGCTTTCTCTCTCTCACACACACACACACACACACACACACACACACACAAATGTTCTTCAGCAGTTCTTTGTGGTAGTTGAGGTGCCCTTTAGCACCACTAAGTGGTTTTTTGTCTCATAATCATATGGGAGCCAATTTAAGCACTATATAGTACCAGTATTGGTTCTTTAGTTGTGCTTTGGGGGTGGTTCAAGGGCTAGTTGATGCAAAAAAAAATTAAATGTACTCATTGTTTACTCGCCTTTAACTGGTTTCAATCCTCTTTGAGTTTCTTTCTTATGTAGAACACAAAATAAGTAGTTTTGAAAAATGCTACAAACCTGTAACCATTGGTTTAAAAAAAAACGTATGCAATGGAAGTTAATGGTTACAGGTTTTCAGCATTTTTCAAAATATCTTCTTTTGTGTTCAACACAGAAAAAACGCATACAGGTGTGTGACAGTAAATGGTTTGAAAATGACAGAACTATGCTTCTAAAGTGATACATAGCGCCATCTTTAAAGATGTAGGTGTCATGTAGCACTTAAAATCTTTCCCCTATGATTATAAGTCAAAGATCCACTTTTTAGCACCATTTGTTTTAGAGTGTAGTACATACAATTATTGCAGACTTTTTATTTACTAGCTTGAATGGTTCATTCATAAAGACATATTCATGAGTGAGGACACAGTAACCCTTATAAGTTATATGACATGACTGAATTTTGTCATACATGATGATTGTTAAATTATTTGTGAATATTTGCATATATACTTTGTTTGCATTTGTACATCCTCAAACACTTACAGTGCTGAATTTTAAGGTATCTAATTTTTCAGTCCTAAGGGCTATTCTTGAAAAACTTAACCCATACACACTAACAACAGGGAAATCTGTTATATTATCTGTTATACACTCACCGGCCACTTTATTAGGTACATCTGTCCAACTGCTCGTTAATGCAAATTTCTGATCAGCCAATTACATGACAGCAATTCAATGCATTTAGGCATGTAGACATGGTCAAGACGATCTGCTGCAGTTCAAACTGAGCATCAGAATGGGGAAGAAAGTGACTTTAAACATGGCATGGTTGTTGGTGTCAGATGAGCTGGTCTGAGTATTTCAGAAACTGCTGATCTACTGGGATTTTCATGCACAACCATCTCTAAGGTTTACAAAGAATGGTCCGAATAAGAGAAAATATCTAGTGAGCGGCAGTTCTGTGGGCACAAATGACTTGTTGATGCCAGAGCTCAGAGGAGAATGGCCAGACTGGTTCCAGCTGATAGAAAGGCAACAGTAACTCAAATAACCCCTCGTTACAACCAAGGTATGCAGAAGAGCATCTCTGAAAGCACAACATGTCGAACAGTGCCGGGCTACAGCAGCAGAAGACCACACAGTGTACCCATCATCTGATGGCTACTTCCAGCAGGATAACACACCATGTCATAAAGCGCGAATCATCTCAGACTGGTTTCTGTAAAATGACAATGAGTTCGCTGTACTCAAATGGCCTCCACAGTCACCAGAACTCAATCCAATAGAGCACCTTTGGGATGTTGTAGAATGGGAAATTCGCATCATGGATGTGCAGCCGACAAATCTGCAGCAACTGCATGATGCTATCATGTTAATATGAACCAAAATCTCTGAGGAATATTTCCAGTACCTTGTTAAATCTACACCACAAAGGATTAAAGCAGTTCTGAAGGCAAAAGGGGGTCCAACCCAGTACTAGTAAGGTGTACCTAAAAAAGTGGCTGGTGAGTGTATATCTATATATAATATTTTTGATCGTGTCTGAAAATATTTGTAATTCTTTGCAATTCATGTATGACATTTTTATTACCATCTATGACGATATTTAAAAAAAAAAGTAAGAAAGATGAAATCATGAGAGAAGTAAAGAAGTTTGTTATTAATATGCTTTATTTAAAAACAAAAAATAATAAAGCACTATACTTTTAGTATAGAATCAGAAATGTGTTTATTGCCCTGCAAGTTAAAAGGTTAGCCTAAATCAATATTTTTTGGGAGGGTGAGTTGGTATGCATAAAACATGAAACAAGTAACAAGGTTTTTGTGCTTCTTATAAATATACTTTATGCAATTCTCAGTTCAAATGCAGTGCAAGCGAAAAGTGCAGATATACACTGTAGATAAAGCCTACTTAAAGGTTACAACAACTGCTTCACTTCCAGTATGCTTTAAAGTACAGTTTAGTCTCGAGTAGTAGGTTACTGAAATGGAACTCTTACAAGTATAGGCCTACTTGTAGCCTACATGTGATGTTATAACCCTTTTTACTGCATAAAGTAGGCATACAGTTAAAACATAATAATCAAATTAACTTGAAATTTACTTTCTCACTAATTTTGTGTAAGAGAAAGTCTTTTGGTTATTGGTTAACTTACCAAAACGTGGTGTATTCAAACTGTACCTTACCTTTCTGTAAAAATCTGTTCATCAGGAGGATTCATGTGTGAAAGCATTATCAGCCAATGCAACTGTAATGTACACGCTAATGTTATTAATGTAAATTGAGCGCCCCCTAGTGGAAGGCTAAATGAATTGCTTTTAAAATGTACAATTTCATGAATAATATTCATGATAAACATATATTTTGTTGGTTTATACTTTTATAGGTCTATAATTATATGTTTTGTAGGCTACGGCATACCGTGATACCATTGTTTGCCCTAACTGATTTTTGGTACATACATGTAATATTATGTGTAGTAGTAGGCCTATAGGCCTATTCATGTTATTTGCGGCGTGAAAGGTATCCGCCACATACAAATGATGCCAATAACAGACTAGCTAAGCCCGAAGGGTAGTGAGTGAGTGATAATGTTATTCATAACATTAATATTCCTGTAGCAGGGCCTATTATTTTTTATTTTGGAATTTTACAAAATTACGTTGTTGTAAGTACAGTATAGTGTTATATTCGTGAAATGAGTCACATGGTTGGGCTTGACAAATAGTAATATCACAATAGCACAAGTTGATTGGTCAAATGTGCTGGAATGTCTGAAAAAGCACATGGTAGCCTGTACATAAGTGCCTGTACATAAAGTCTGTAAAGGTTGAAACTGTAATACAAACATTTCCAGCTGCAATAAATATTTGTCTAACATCTTTTCATGGGTTTGAATAATTTAATGCAATGATATGTATTCT
The DNA here is from genome assembly GCA_903798195.1 of Danio kyathit. Taxonomy (NCBI): domain Eukaryota; kingdom Metazoa; phylum Chordata; class Actinopteri; order Cypriniformes; family Danionidae; genus Danio; species Danio kyathit. Next base: position 31,891,577 of record LR812525.1, on the reverse strand, counting down.
TCATTCTTCTTTTATATAGTTATTTTTTATTTTATTCCGTCATTATTTAGTTTCAAACCTGTTTGAGTTTCTTTCTTTTGTTGAACACTAGGGTAGATGTAAAATTGTGGGGGGAAACATTTACTTGTATATATATATTTTTTACAGTTCAATTACTGCTTGTCCCTAAAAGTATACACAATACATTGTTTTTTTTGTTTGTTTTTTTTTCAACAGGAGGGAAGAAATTCATTAAAGTTTAGAACCACTTGAGTGTGATAAAATTTTTGGGTGAATTATATCTTTGCTAAAGTGTTTTAGTTTTTTTGTCTGGTGGGATGTTTTAATGTTTTGAATTACAAACCTTTAAAAAAATAACTATTTGTTTATAGGTATATATTTAGCAATCCACCAGACTGTCTGTTTTTTATTAACTCCACATTTAAAAAAAAAAATCAATCAAAGAAAAGTCTTTCTAGTGGAAATTAGATTACTTTAGCACAAAGAACAACTGTTGTGTTGAATAAAAAGAATTATTCCAATTTTAAAATATCTGTGTTTTAAACAACCATATTCCTTCAATGCATACTGGAGATAAAAATATCTTTGTGCATTTATTTAGTGTACCCTATACAATACTGGGTTGTTTGACCCAAATTATGTCAATTAACCAACTCTGGGTTAAAACTGTCTTGTTAGTTTAACATAATTTAATAAAATATATTTCTGGTTCCCAGAACATTCTCTTTAGGCTCTCGTTAAATTAGATTAAAACAAACAAACAAACAAACAAACAAACAAACAAACAAACAAACAAACAAACAATTAAACAAATAAACAAACAAACAAACAAATAAATAAATAAATAATAATAAATAAATAAATAAATAAATAAATAAATAAATAAATAAATACATACATACATACATACATACATACATACATACATACATACATACATACATACATACATACATACATACATACATACATACATACATACACACATACATAAATAAATAAATAAATCCCTTCCAACAATCTGGGAAGTGTTTGGATACTTTTTTTGATTTATTTTTTTGGATCTTTTTGCTCATTTAACATTATTCATGTACTCTTATCCTGCTGCATAGTGACAGCAAACTGTCAATTAAGCAAAGCTCATCTCCTTCATACGCCACTGTTTTAACAAGTCTCCCTGTGGACTTTAGAGCAGTGGATATTAGGGGAGTGTTTTTCTGCGCTGCTGAAGACTTTAGCACGGCCATTAGGGATTTGGCACCCTCTCTATTATTCGCTTGACTGTGGGTCATTATGGCCGGACAACAGCCGAAAGAGAGATCTTGGCGTGCTTCAGTGGAGTGTGCCCGTCCCGTAGGTGAACAGAACAATGCGGAGGGCTGGAGAAAGGGGATGGTGTGGAGGAAGGGGAGGGACACTGGGAGATAATAGTAGTTCTCCCACTGTGAAAACACTTAAAAACTTAAGATTTCTTGGCTATTGTTGCACGTTACCATCCTCCAATTCCACCCTCCGTCTTTGTTGGGGTAGGCTATATCTTGTTTTTGTTTGCACCTGGAATTTAATGGCTAGTAAAAAAGTTTTCAGTTTCTTTTTTATGTAATAGACTACATTTAACTTCATATTTTCTCTACTTTAGGGATAAGGCATTAAGGCATTACAAGAAACGCGAGTTATGTACTTTTCTAAGTAACGAGTAAAGTAACGCATTACTTAAAACATAAGCAATAAACTCCAGTTACTTTTTAGTTTAATTAATTAGCTTTTAAATAAATTACTGAATTAAAATTAGTCACAATGAATTACGTAGTCACTGAGAGGATGTGTTCATTATTTTGAACGCATTGAAGAAAAGGAAAATGGAATTATAATTTCAATCGACAGTGATTTTACTTAAGACAAACACTGTAAAAAATTCTGGTTGCCTTAAATTTAAGTTGAATCAAATTAACTTTATGAGTCTGTTGAACTTATATTATGTTAAACTGACTTCAAACATCTTGCGTAACTTATACAATTAAGTTAGAACAATAACTTAAGTTACAAAGAACTAAAAACATATGCTGTCATGACTAACTGATCATAATTTTTTACAGTGTAGTACAAAAGTAGCAAAGACTACTATAAACTTTAAATAATCATACGGCATATAGCTCTGGGTTAAGAAGTTCTCAGATAACATTATCCTAAAATATTATTTTTGGTGTGTTTTTTTGAAGGTAAATGTAGGTCTAGGTTATACAGTGTGCTGTTAATTCCAGAACTCATCTATTAAAAAAAAAAAAGTAAGAAAAACAAGTTCTGAAAGACATCCAGCCCCAGCCAGGTATAAAAAGTAACGTAAAAGTAACGTAATGCATTACTTACCATAAAAAGTAATGCAACTAGTTACTTTTTCGGGAGTAACCCAATATTGTAATGCATTACGTTCTGAAGTAACTTTCCCAACTCTGAAAATAATAGTATATTATAAAGAAATATAAACTATTTTTTATTTTATTTTATTAGTTAACTTTGTTGTGTCTAAAGTGAGGGCCACTTTTTATTCTGTGTCACACAAAAAATCATTGGATTTACTAAATTCATTGGATTTACAATTTTTTTAAAGGTAAGTGGTTGCAAACAATTCATGTGAGCTGAATTTAAACAAACAAATAAGTTGAACATTACAAAATTGTGTTTAAATTCAGCCCATATATAATGTTTGCAACCATTTACCTTAAACATAGTTAAATAATGTATTCGTTTTTCAGTGTGCCACAGGTAAATTCATTTTAAGTTTAAGGGTTAACAGGAAAGAAAATGTTCCTAAAAAGTTTGTCGGCTGAATCAAATGCGTGTAACAGTTTGTGACAGCGAGTCACCAGTGAAGTGAAACTTTTGAACCCTGAGCCTCATCTCATGTGCACCAGCACTATGTGTGGAACGTGGGATCTGCGCTATTTAACAGGCCAAACCCGAGACTGTGGGAATTTGTGCTACAGAAAGCACCCGTGTATTGTCATGGTAATTTGGGTGGGTGGAGGTTTGAGGGGGCGCATGGGTACATGTTAAACGAGGTTAAGTGAGCCTGTGTACTTTCTGCTTCCACCGAGACCACGCCACCACAACCCAAACGTGCACACTCGTGGGAAACTTTCTAAACTAGTTTCATACTGGTGGAGAATAATGACGGCCTCCAACATGGGCAACGGTCCGGAGAAGAATTTCAACGCAAAAGAGGAGCGAAAGGTAATGTCCCATTCGCGTCATTTTGTGTAGTTTGGTGATGTCTGAGCGAACTATGGCGAAATATTAAACTTTATTTTATGTATACATAACAAAAGCATAATTAAATAACATATGGCGATTTAATAAAGTAGCTTTCACGTGCAAGTTTTCATTCTTGTGACGGTGTGAAATGTGAATACCTTTTGTTTTAATTAGAAATGTTAAATGTCCGAAATATCAGTACACTCTTCAAACTTGAGGTTTCACGACAGAGTTTTTGCAGTAGAGCCAAAATTCGGGTTCCTTGCAGAAACCTTTCAGTGAACAGTTATTAAAAGTTTCTTAGTGTGAATAACATCTTAATAATAACTAAAATAATCTTTTTAAACTGCAAACAACTTTTTAGAAACAACATTTTAGGGTCTGTGGATTTAAAAGTTTGTTCATAACCAGTGCTCATAAAGAACTTTATCACTTAATTCATTTCATAATACAGTTCGATTGTTTTGCATATTTCACAGTATGTCTAATACTATCAGATGTTTAGTAATTCTTTATGAATACACAGCAAGCAATACAATTAGCTTAGCATGCATTTTTTCCTCAACTAATCTTTTTAAAATGATCTGCATTGAATGAATTTATAATTTTAAAGGATATTTTGCCCCCCAAAAATGCTAATTCTGTCTTAATTTGTATCGCACTTGGGTTGTTTCATTATATAGGCTAATGAAGGATGTGGGTAACCAGTTTTAGTCCCCATTGACTTCCATGACATTTTTTTTCATATTATGGAAGTCAACCAGAAACGGTTGGGTTAGCCACAATCTTAAAATATCAGTATGTCTTTATAAGTCTGGAACAATTTGAGCATGATTTAATGATGACATAAATTATGACAATTGTAATTTCTGTGTGAACTATCCCTGTAAATAACTTTTACACTGCCACCACTACTACTGACATAACAATGCACTCCTAATTGTGGGTTCTTTATTGGCATCGATAGTTCCATGAAAAACTTTTGACATAAAAAGTACTTTTTCATTCCACAAAAGTTCCTTTAGATTATTAAAATCTTTTTTTCCGCAGGAACAATGGTGGAACTGTTCTAGAAACCTTTGTTTTTAACAATGTCAGAGTAACTGCAGTAAGCTTCAGGCAAGACGTTACATTAGTTTTTAAACAATGACATGAAAATGACCTCATTTGGGATGTCTAATGACTGTTTCACTCTTCAGATATATACATTACTGAACTGGATTGTGTATTGTGAGTCTTGTATAGTCAAACCTGGGAGCAAATGAATCCCTTGAGGATATCTTATGAATATTTCACACGCTTTCTATCATTTTAGCTGCGGAAACCATTGATAGAGAAGAAACGCAGAGAGAGGATAAACTCAAGCCTTGAGCAGCTAAAGGGCATAATGGTGGATGCCTACAATTTGGACGTAAGTGAACCACATAAATAAATATATTATATACATACAGCCAAGCCCAAAATTATTCATACCCCTGGTAAATTCTGACTTAAAATTACTTAAAGGAGTTTTTACTTAAAGAAATATATATATTTTTTTACAACAATGCCTCTTGTACATCATTACTTTTTCACTCTTGAACAAGTTACTTTTATTCAACCAGCTAGTTTTTTTTTTTTTTGACCGAAATGACAGGCCTCTCCCAAAAGATAATAAGACGATGTACAAGAGTCATCATTGTGGGGGAAAAATATTTCTTATGTAACTTTAAATCAGAATTTGCCTGGGGTATTTTAATAATTTATTTATGTCTTTGCACCAATATAATTTATATCTCTTCAATAATTTAACATTTTCATGAAAATAAATCATAATTTGAATTCCCACAGCAATCAAAACTGGAGAAAGCTGATGTTCTGGAGATCACAGTTCAGCACATGGAGAATCTTCAAAGAGGTCATGGACAGGGTTAGGCACTCTGTGCATCATATCTTTACTTTTTTCACACATATTAAGCTACGGTTATTTCATGTACACTACCGGTCAAAAGTTTGGGGTCAGTAGGATTTTTAAATGTTTTAAAATAAGCTTCTCCTGTTCACCAAGGCTGAATTTATTTAATCAAGAATACAGTAGAAATTGTACAATTGTGAAATGTTATTGCACTTTAAAATAACTGTTCAAAAGTCGTTTTAATAATTAAATGTAATACTTTCATAATTTATTTCAGTAATTTTAAAGATAAATTTTCAGCTTCATTACTCCAGTCTTCAGAGTCACATAATCCTTCAGAAATCACTCTATTATTATTTATAATAATAATAATAATAATAATAATAATAATAATTATTATTATTATTATTATTATTATTATTAATGGTAATAGTAATAAAAGCAATAATGACTGGACCAATCATTTCATTTGAAACTATGTACAATAAGAAAGCAGTTATTTAATTTTGCTGCCTTGATGAGCAGAATAATTTTCTTTAAAAACTGTTACCGTAAACCGGTAGTGTGTATGTTTATGTATTTACATATTTTTAATGAGATTGAAGTATGCTTGTTTTTCAGTTAACTTTAATAAACATGTATTAGAAGCAGGATTATTATAGTTAACTAAAATGTAAAAAAGTGTATTGAACTACCTTTAAACATGTATATTTGCTATTTTTAATCAAGGACACACCAAATTGTTATTAACTAAGAATGAGGATAAAGTCATTTATAATGGGATTTTTTTCTTTTCAAATTTCAAATAAATGCTGTTACTTTGGACCAAGTTTTTATCAAAGAATCCTAAAATCAGGGTGTCCGCAGGGTCTTAAAATTCGAAAGCTACATTTTAGGCTTTAAAAACTCTTAAATTCACTGAAATATTGTGTTGTGGGTCTTAAATCTTTTTAAACAGGTTCTAATTTTCCTTTGTCCATGTAAAGCTATCCAATCAGACAAACACCTGTCCAATCACCAGCAATACAAAAGTTTATTTACCAATGTGGTTTAATTATCTACCTTACAATAATATTTGTTTTTAATGTTTTTTTAATGTTTTATCTGGGCCATTAGACAAAATCCTTAGCATTAAACCTTGTGGAAGTCTGAAATTTCAGTCTTAAAAAGGTTTTAAAAAGTCTTAAATTTGACTTGATGAACCCCTTAGAAGCCCTGTAAAAGGTAAAAGGTATCACGGTTTTCCACCAAACTAAATTATTAAGAAAATCTTAATTGATACTGATTCGAATGATTAATTATGATTGAGTACCAATTATAGTTGATCATAACATAACAGTAAATCAGCTCACATGACACTGAAAATATAAGTTATGATGCTAAATAAATAAGTCATTCACAAATAATAAGTGAAAATCGAAACTACATTCAATAAATATTTGCATTAACTTATTCATTCATTCATTTTCTTTTCGGCTTAGTTCCTTGATTAATCAGGGGTTGCCACAGCGGAATGAACTGCCAACTTATCCAGCATATGTTTTACGCAGCGGATGCCCTTCCAGCTGCAACCCATCACTGGGAAACACCCATACACTCCCATTCACACACATACACTATGGACAATTTAGCTTACCGGAGCACCCGGAGGAAACCCATGCCAACACGGAGAGAACATGCAAACTCCACACAGAAATGCCAACTGACCCAGCCGAGGCTCGAACCAGCAAAATCAGAACAGACTTCTTCTTCTTAAACAAAAAAAATCAAAATGGTAGATCCCACTCTTCATATTTATATTTTTATAACTTTTCAGGTGGAAGTCACAGTCCCGGCACTGGCTTCGAGTCTCGCCAGAGATACAGCAGCGGCTACATCCAGTGCATGCATGAGGTGCACAACCTCCTCCTGAGCTGCCCTGGGATGGACAAGACTTTAGGTGCCCGTCTTCTAAACCACCTGCTTAAATCTCTACCTCACATCAGCACCGAACCCAGCGGCACGAGCTCCGCCGGGACATCCAGCCCTCTCCCTCTGTCCCCGACTCAGTCCCCAATAAACCTGCCCGGCTCCTTACAGCCCCATGCGCTCCACCTGTCTCCATCTCCACCCTCCAGCCCTACTCACTCCCTGGTCAGACCCCGCGAACAGTCTTCTCCACCCAGCTCTCCTTCTCCTCAGTCTCCAGCTTCCCTTCCCCCTTTCTTTCACGGGGTCGATCCTTCCATGTGGAGGCCCTGGTAAATGAATGCAGCCCTGCCCTCCCCCCCTGTTTGGCCTCCTCCTGCCCTTCCTGGCCTGATAGTTTCCATTGCATTTGATCTCCTGGGAGGCTGGAGTGCTTTCCATTCAGTGGGGTGCATCGTATCGGGTTACACTGGGTCCCACCGGGTCGTGCGCTATCATTTAAAGCACTGCTTGGAAGCAAATGATGCTGTTTTGCATGAGGGCATGAACACAGATGACACCAAAGCTGCCCTACATGACTATGTAGTAGATGATCACTTGCTTAGATGCCTTACTTTTTGCTTTTTAACAATAGTTTTATTAGGTAATTTCCTTTTGGATTATGCATGTTTCTTTACACTGAATGCAAAACACTAATAGCGACTCAGAATTTGACACGATTGTTTGTGAAAAATACTCCATACTTGTATATTACAAGAAGAGTCTGACTAGTACCTCATATTGAAGCTGGTTTTCTTTATAAAAAATAATAAATCCAAGCTGGGTGTTGAATTTGTACTCTCAAAATGTTTGAAAATGATGATGATGAATAAATAATAATAATAAAATAACAAATGAGTTTCTTGCTTTCTTTTTGTTTTACAAAGCTGTAATTTACTTCTAAATTAACTTCCAAATCACTTATTAATGCATTAAATCACATGAATAACAATATATATATAATTGAGTACACCTCATTTTGAAAATGAATATTTTTCTCAATTTATCAGAGAATATAGGCAATTATTTTGGTGCATTTAAACAATACAGATTTATTAAACAGATATATTTATTTAAATTATATTTTAGTCACCAAACATTTAAAAAATTGAAAGATAATACAATTAAATTCAAGAAAAATATTGCAAAAATAAATTGCAACCTACAAAATTTCAACTAAATTTTTAAATTTTTTTGCTTCTCTTGATTTTTCCTCTTTTTAAAACTTTGTATTTAATATTTTTCTATAACATATACATTTAGGTGAACTAGTTTTTGGACCGTTATCGTAAGTTATTTTGTTAGATAAGCTCCAGATTTGGCTTCAGTACTGATTAATGTATATGCACAAATATAATATGCTATATGCTATAGCTTCCTATTAAAAATATGAATTTTAAAGAGAGATTTGTAAGGGGTGTACTTATATATGCTGAGCACTGTATATACAGTTGAAGTCAGAATTATTAGCCGCCCTTTGAATTTTTTCATGTCTGATAATATTTTTTCTTCTGGAGAAAGTCTTATTTGTTTTATTTCGGCTAGAATAAAAGCAGTTTTTTAATTTTTTAAAAGCCATTTTAAGGTCGAAATTATTAGCCCCTTTAGGCTATATTTTTTTCGATAGTCTACAGAACAAACCATCATTATACAATAACTTGCCTAATTACCCTAACCTGCCTAGTTAACCTAATTAACCTAGTTAAGCCTTTAAATGTCACTTTAAGATATATAGAAGTGTCTTGAAAAAAATCTAGTCAAATATTATTTACTGTCATCATGGCAAAGATAAAATAAATCAGTTATTAGAAATTAGTTATTAAAACTATTATGTTTAGAAATGTGTTGAAAAAATCTTCTCTCCATTAAACAGAAATTGGGGGAAAAAATAAACAGGGGGTATAATAATTCTGACTTCAACTATATATTAGATGCTATTATTCACTATGCATATAGCACATGATTAATTTGCTAAGAACTTGTGTTCATTAAATAATATTAACAGATGTATTAGTAAATGTTGAACTTAACATTAACCGGTTAAACATATGCTGCCTACATCAGAAAGATTTTTCTTTCCATCTTAAAATATTAAAAGAACCGTTTTCGTAAAGTATTATCAATGTATCACTCGGATTTCAAATATTTTGTACACCCCATACCTCATAAACAAGTTGATCTAGAATATTTTACACAATAATTAACCAACATTTCATCTTGTATTTAATTGTTTTCGCATTTTTTAGTTGCTAATTTATTAGTGGATAATTTAACAGGCTAAAGAGCTGAAGATCAGTAATATATCAATTTTATAAGATCTGATAAACAAATTTACCGAATTATGGCAAAATGCGAGAAAAGGATGTTATTACTTAAAACAGCCACAAGATGTCATCAATCACACGCCAAGTCACACTGTAGCCACATGCTAAACTAATCAAAATAACTGCCCCCTAATGGATATAGCATAGCTTCTGTTTTCTACAAAAGAAAGATGTCTGTTAAATAAATAGACCATATTTATGTAGTGTAGTTGTTAAGTTAACTTTCCAGTTGTTTAAAACTCAACATTCCATGTTTAATCCAGAATATTTTCCTTTTAATTGTAGGTAGCCTATTTGTGAACTTTTATATCAATTTTAACTGAAAAACAAAGCGATTAGCGATTAGCCTACAAAGAGATTTTTTCAGTCGTGCTTGAGGCAAGCAAATAGCACGAGTCCTTTTTTCTTTTAAATTAACAAGTCCTTTTTACCTTGTACACGTGGATGCAATAAATGCAGGTTTACAAACTGTTAAAAATCCTCAGCGTTATGAACGAGGGCCAAAAATACATATTTTATGACCAGTAGAGATTTCTTTACCAATAGTTTTAGATATATCACTGACTAATTCCTTCCCAAAGGTTTGTTAGTGTTCACAGATCCAAATACAATGAGACAATGTTCCTTATGCCACATGGTATCCATAATATTTTGATTATGATCCAGTTATACTTGGAGTGTTAATTAAAAATGTATGTGTTCAAACACATTTTTTTTTTCAAGACAGCATTTCAAGACCATGAATCCAAGCAAGTTCTTTTTGTGATTTGAGTTTTGTGTGTCGACACACTGATATATAAGACTTTTGCTGCTTGTTTAAACTACTTATTTAAAATGAGCTGAATCAACACAATTGTTAAGATTTTATGTGAACAGCTTAACTGTTTTATGTTCAATCCACTTAAATTTATAAAACCAATTAAGTTATCGTAATGGGGTGACACGGTGGCTCAGTGGGTAGCATAATTGCCTCACAGCAAGAAGGTCGCTGGTTCAAGCCTTGGCTGGGTTAGTTGGCATTTCTGTGTGGAGTTTGCATGTTCTCCCTGTGTTGGCGTGGGTTTCCTCTGGGTGCTCCGGTTTACCACAAGTCCAAAGACATGTAGTATAGGTGAATTGGGTAAACTAAATTGGCCGTAGTGTATAGGTGTGATTGAGTGTGTATGGGTGTTTCCCAGTGATGGGTTGCAGCTGGAAGGGCATCCACTGCGTAAAACATATGCAGGATAAGTTGGTGGTTCATTCCGCTGTGGCGACCCCTGATTAATAAAGGGACTAAGCCGAAAGAAAATGAGAATGAAGTTAAAGTAATCAATTTGTGTTGGGACAACATGAAGGAATTGTGTGGAACCCAGCATTTTTTACAGTGCAGCACAGAAAAGAGTTTTTAAGATATTTTAAAAAGTGCATGAATAGACCTTTTTCCTTTCCCTGAACTGACCTTGGACATTTATATTCAGCTAATGCAACACTTAAATGTGTTATGAAAAATGTATTTCCAACATTTTTTTTATACAAGAAATTCTAAAAAAAGAAATGACAATCTGATGTTATTTCAGACTGTACAACCTTCAGAGTCGGACATATCTCCTAAAGCCTTGCCCTAAATTTAGTCCTAAAATTAAGTATAGATGATGTCTGCCCAAAGTAAGATTTGTTTAAAGGGATAGTTCACCCAAAATGAACATTCTGCCATTATGTACACACCCTTCTTACCTTTCTTTCTTCTGTTGAACACGAAAGAAGATATTTAGAAAAATGCAGGCAACTGACACACATTGACGTCTATTTTTTCTCCTTTGGAAGTTGATGGGTGCCAGCTAACCACATTCTTCAAAATACAAAGTGACTTATTATAAGTAAGGATAAAAGAAGCACTTTAAATCATTAGAGAGTAGCAATATATCAGTGCTACAATAAGAAAGACGATACCATAGTAAGACTAAATATACAAGTCTAATTTGTTTTAGACAGAAGAAAGCAACATGGGCTAAAACGTAGCCCTAAATAAATTTCTAGAGATTGCAAATTATGTGGAAATATGGCTGCATTTCGTCTTTAAAATGAATGCTACAGGGCGGTATGGCACTTTCCTTTTCTCGCTTACACTCTCAGAAATAAAGATATGCGAGCTGTCACTGGGTGGTACCTTTCCAAAAGACACAAATTTGTACCTTACAGGTCCATATCAATACCTCAAGGGTACATATTAGTACCTAAAAAGTACAAAAGTGTCCCTCTTAAAATTTTTAGGTACTAATATATACTTTTGCGGTATATGGACCTTTTAAGTACAAATGTGTATCTTTTGAAAAGGTACCACCCCAGTGACAGCTCACGTACCTTTATTTCTGAGAGTGTATCAGCTGACTGCTTACCTCCGTATGGACAGCTTTCCCGCTGTTACCAGTTTGTCCAGTAACTCGACACGTACGTCGGTGGACTTGACACGCAGAGAGGAGTTGACCATGATGATGGGGTTTGATTTAGGTGAAGAACGGTTCCAGAAAGCGGGTAAGACAAAAAACAAAAGCCAAAAAATAAAATAAACAAGTAAATAACAGGGTGAGAATATGGTAAAATCTGAAAAAGTGTTAAAAAAATCAGGGAGCTTTTCTTTTTAAAACACAATTGGTTGGGTTTAGGAAAAGGAGAGGGTGGGGTATCGGTCTGTTGTTCAGTCAGTCAGTCAGTCAGTCAGTCGACAGCGGCCTCTGGTGGATTTATGTGAGAACAGCAGGCACGAATGGTACTCGTGAGAGAAATTTAAGATCTGAAAAAGCGTACACAGCGGCCTCTGGTGGATTCGTAAAAACAAAAACTCCAAAACAACGTAGCTCCTGGAAAGCATTTGGCACTCTCCAGAAATCTATATAGGGGTACGTAATCAGAAAGAGCCGGGGTTGGAAGAAAGTTTGTCCTACAGGTGGTTTGTCAAGCCCACTTACCTGCAGATCACGCCAAGAATCGCAAGATGTTTACAGAAACATGGAGCATTAATAAAGTGTATGGTGCATACGGGGATAAAACAGCTTGTTAGTGTGCTCTTTTGTGTTCAGAAAAAGTTTAGAACCTCATAAAGGTTTAAAACCCAACAAGGAACATAAAAAAGTCATTTTTGGGGTGAACTATCCCTTTAAGGCTTGTGGCCAGAACAGACATTTTCTCTTGCAGTCAATAATAACCACAAAGTGACCATATACTTTTAGAGTCAGGGTTCCAGCTGTTTCACCCAACATGTAATTAATCAAGACCATTGGTGTGTTGGGACTCTCCCTAACTTGAGTGGTTAGTATAGTTCACCACATCCAGATGGCAATGGGTTGTTTGAACAAGACAGAACAAGTCTGTGATGGCTGACATGTATCAACTAACTGGCCCCATAATTCACACCACAGTGCTATGACTTTTCTCCCGTTTGGATTTTCCCCTTTAAGGTAGTGTATACATATGGAAAATTATATATATTTCTCTTTTAAGCATTATTCTTATAAAAATAACTTGGGGAGGGGGGAGGGGGGAAATGAGTTGAGACCATGCAGCGTGAGCCTCGTGATCCCCAGATTCCCCTTGAGGTTCATTATTCAGTATCAGCTGGCAGAGCAAGAGCGCAGAGATGAATGGGGCTTTTGTCTGTCTTTGGATATTGTATGTGAGAGAAACAGATGGGGGTCGCATAGTTTGGGAGTACAGTGACACATCAAACCTTGGAATTGACAATTCTACAGTCTCATTGCAAAGCAGCAGATCTCATGGGCATTTATTTTAAGTGCCTAACAAGCAAGAAGTATATAGCACTAGAGATAACTGAAGTATAGTATGTCACAGTCACACTTCAGGACACTTCGTCTCAAATCATTTTTTCTACACTATACGTGACCTCATCATTAAATAAAAGGCAGCTTTTAGAAAATATTTCCTCACCTCACAGAGCAATTCAAATGAACTCCATATTGTCATTAAAAAATGAGGAATAACATTTTCATGTGAAAAAAGGGATCATGTGATTACATTTCCCCCCACAATGTGTTTCAAAATTGAAGCTCATGTGATGCATGCATGATTCCTCTGTAAGAGACTTTGTAACTATTTAAAAAAATAGCATTACCTTTTTTTCTCTCTCTCCAGCAGATGAATTAAAAACAATGACAGCCAAAGTGTCAGTATTAAAGTGCCAAATGATAAAACTGTAGCTCGCAAATAAATAACAAAACACAACTGTCAAAATTATTACAAATATTTCTAGCAAAATTAGTATTAATAATTATAGCCATTCATTTTATTAATGCAGTAGTTATAAATAAAAATTAATAAATAAATAAATAAATAAATAAATAAATAAATAAATAAATAAATAAATAATATATATATATATATATATATATATATATATATATATATATATATATATATATATATATATATATATATATATATATATACACTACCTGACAAAAGTCTTGTCGCCTATGCAAGTTTTAGGAACAATAAATAATAACTTGAGTTCTAGTTGATCATTTGGTATCAGAAGTGGTTTAAATGAAAGGCAAAGGCCTCTAGATTACGCTTATTTTATCATAATAAAATATGATCATGCCTTGATTTTTAATTATTTAATTAACTCTTAACCCCTAACCCTTTGCTTAGAAAAAAGTCTTGTCACCTTACAGAAATTATGTACAGTATAGCATGTAAAGTCATGGTGCAGTGGAAAAAGAATTAATATTGTGTATGACTCCCATGAGCTTGGGCGACTGCATCCATACATCTCTGCAATGACTTAAATAAATTATTAATAAAGTCATCTGGAATGGCAAAGAAAGCGTTCTTGCAGGACTCCCAGATTCTTTGGATTTAATTTAAATGCCTCCTCCTCCATCTTACCCCAGACATGCTCAATAATGTTCATGTCTGGTGACTGGACTGGCCAATCCTGGAGCACCTTGACCTTCTTTGCTTTCAGGAACTTTGATGTGGAGATTGAAATATGAGAAGGAGCTCTCCTTTGGTTTGTAATGTAATGGGCAGCACAAATGTCTTGATACCTCAGGCTGTTGATGTTGCCATCCACTCTGCAGATCTCTCGCACGCCCCCATACTGAATGTAACTCCAGACCATGATTTTTCCTTCACCAAACTTGACTGATTTCTGTGAGAATCTTGGGTCCATGAGGGTTCCAATAGGTCTTCTGCAGTATTTGTGAGGATTGGGATGCAGTTCAATTGATGATTCATCTGAAAAATCTACCTTCTGCCACTTTTCCAAACGATCAACTAGAAGTCAAATTATTATTTGTTGCTCTTACAACTGATTGATGATAAGACTTTTGTCAGGTAGTGTACATGTGTGTGTTTTTTAAAAGTGTAAAAGCGGGACATTTTACCCAAAAATTAACATTTAGTCTTTGTCACGTTGTTCCAAACCTGTATGTTTTTCTGTCAACCTCTGAGCACAGAAGAAGAAATTTTGAAGCATATTGGTAACCAGACAGTTGCTGGTGACCATTGACTTCCACATAGGAAAAGGGTATAATGTGAAAGTCAATGCTACCATCAACTGTCAAGAAATTCATTATGGTTCATTCATTCATTAATTCATTTTCTTTTCGGCTTAATCCCCTTATTAATCAGGGATCGCCACAGCGGAATGAACCGCCAAATTATCCAGCATATGTTTTACTTAGCGAATGCCCTTCCAGCTGCAACCCATTACTGGAAAACACCCATACACTCTCATTCACACTCATACACTACGGCCAATTTAGCCCACCCAATTCACCTGTAGCGCATGTCTTTGGACTTGTGGGGGAAACCGGAGCACCCGGAGGAAACCCACGCCAACACGGGGAGAACATGCAAACACACAGAAACGCCAACTGACCCAGCCGAGGCTCGAACCAGCAACCTTCTTGCTGTGAGGCAACATCGCTACCCACTGTGTCACTGCGCCACCTCATACTGGTTTAGAACAGTAAATATATGAATAATTAATTGAGTAAATGTTTATTATTGAGTAATCTATCATTTTCAAAATTAAGATTATGGGTTTCCTCCGGTTGCTCCGGTTTCCCCCACAGTCCAAAGACATGCAATATAGGTGAATTGAATAAGCTAAATTGGCCGAAGTGTATGTGTGTGCATTGGTGTTTCCCAGTGTTGGGTTGCGGCCGGAAGGACATCCGTTGCATAAAACATATGCTGGATAAATTGGCGGTTCATTCCGCTGTGGCAACCCCTGATTAAAAAAGGGACTAAGCCGAAAGAAAATGAATGAATGAATGAATGAATGTTAGCTTCTTAAGAATATTTTAAAATCTTCCGAATTTTTTCATTATAACGAATGCAAGGATTTTATAGATAGGCTACTCTTTGTTAACCTTAGATGCCAATAAAATGCTTTGTTTAAAAAAAAAAAAAAGCTTTGTTTTTAAGGAATGTTCTCCCTGATGCTAAAAATAACTTAAGCGTAATAAAGAAATGATTGCCATATAACACAAATGTAACTTTTATTGCACCAGTGTTGCAACAATAGAACTAAATGTAATACGGCATCAAGAAGCTGCATGCAGCTGTGAAGTGGGGATAAAGTTACACTCTCCCTGCGGACTGCAGGGAGCGCGCGGCGCGGGCACGAGAGCGCTGACAGACGGGGATACAGTAATGAATGGGGGTTGGGGCAGATGGATTGTCTTTGAAGGCAGACGCGAAGAACTTCTTAACCGAGTTACAGCTCATGTACTGTAGTTTAAAGAACCTCCAGCTATTTCAGCCTCGTGGATGTTTCGTGGTAATGAACGCAGAACTTTGTTGCATACAGAGGCAGTTTGTGGATAACGGGAGTCTCGTGCAGGCTTGACCCGCAGGGAATGCTGGAGCACCGCGCGAAATAACATTTCCTTGCTACTGGAGAAAAGGAGCAGCCATAATTTGCACAGACGCTTTGGAGACACATTCTAGGTGAGCTCAAACACACAATTCACGACTGTTTAGGGTTTTCCATGTGACAGGCAACTTCCTACGAAGCATTAATTCAGATATCTTGACCACATACACTAACCACATACACTGCGGTCAAGTTTTACACTTTAATCAGCCCTCTGTTTGTTTGCTATAGTAAATAAACAGTGTATTTGTATTGAATACGTGTCCGGTCAACATATGGTCTGACATCCACCCTAAAGCGCTTTTCCGTTGCTATAGTCATCCCGCGTAATTAGTACATAGATTATTCGGCTATGGGGTCGATTAGTGAGGGTAAGCTTGTTTAGCAGCTGCTAAGTTTTCAGAAGAAGTGTTTGGTCTCATGTTTAACAGTGGAACAAGGCTGAACTGTCGTCCATTCTGAGAAAAGATTGATGTCAAGTTTCCAGTTTTTCACACAGATTTTGCAATGGACCAAATGGTGATATTTTGATTTTCACTGAGGGGTTGTTTCACTAACTTAAGGGATCATGAAACTCCCCAAAAAGGCTGTCGTTGTTGTTTTTGTGTGAAAGGTTATATTTGGATGAACTTGATATTAATGGTCAATTAGCGAATGTTAGTGGATGTATACTAAGATGAAGTACAGCATACTTATCACAGTTCAATATCTACTAATTAAAGTCCCAAACTGTGCTTTAGTTAATGCACTGTGGATTATTGAGGTAAAATTAGTTTTATATTTGCACATTCGTTCAGTGACAACTTGTGACATGCTCCTTATATTGTTTACCATGGTACTTTAAATATTATGTCTGAAATCACATGCAAGTATGACTTCAAAACAACATCAGCACTATTCATTTGACTGTGAACAATATTGTACTTTGAAAGTCATTGGCTGCTGATATGACATCACTATTCAGAATTTGCGAAGAATACCTTTCTTAAATTATGTTATTAACGAAAAAGACAGAATGTGTGAATGTAAAACCAACTTTACCTCAATCTGTGGGTTAACATGAACACTAACAACTGTATTTTAACTAACGTTTACGAAGATTAACAAACACTGTAATAAATGTATTGTTTATAGTTTGATCATACATTAACTAATGGACATTTTTTTTAAAGTGTTACTGAATTTTCACCAACTTTTTTGAAGATTGTTTATTAGTGCTGGCTAGGCGATTTGGCCGAAAATCTAAATCTCCATTATGTCCAAATTTTTCGTATAAAGGGCCGAAAACCAAATATCAATGAGAGCCGTGGGCTGAAGAAAAATATACCAAACTATATTACGTTGCCATGGATAATTTCCTAATTTATTAGAAAACATTACTTTAAATCGTATTCACTAATAAAGTATACCATTTAAAATGATAGTTTATTGCAGTAAAAGCATAAACAATTACTTTTATAAAAGTGAAATTCTATGCTGAATAGACTAGTCAAGCAGAATTTGCCTTTGCTTTGATTTGTACTCTATCCATCGGGTGACAGTGTGTACATTTAAACTAAATCTGGATAATTTACACCATTTTTAAAAAAATATTATATTTTTACCTTAAAGGAACACAGAGCAATACAAAAAGCAACAACAGTTATAAAGAAATGCAAACAAAACAAACAAAAAGACAAATGACAGAAAACAAAGATTATAAAAAAAGATTAAACCATTATTACACCAGTTCCTCCAGTTTTATACATGGGTCAACAATGTTACACATATATATCTAGGCCAGTGGGCATGGGCAATATGGTGATCTTGCAAACGATGACAGGGTTATACCTTTAAACTGTTATCCTTGGCATTTGACAGATAATTAAAAAGGGCTTTCAGGTGGCTTCGAAACCAGCAATGTTATCAGAAAGATTGTGTCTAAGTCTCTCTAAATGTAAAGTGCTAATTCTGAATGCCAGGATTTAAAAAGTGGTTTTGATGCCTTTTTTCATAGACAAATAATATTTTTTTTAGCTTTGACAATTCCGTATTGGACAGCTTTTTTAATTTGATGCCTGAACCCACGAAGCGAGTCAGACCAACCAAAAACAGCAATTGCTGGATCAGGGGTGTAATTTACACCATTTAATTGAAAAATTTAATTTCAGTTCGCTTTTAACTATAAAACCAACAAATAAATGGTTTAGATTTGAAATGACAACCTCTAAACCATCCCTATCATTCTTCCTTTCTTCTCAGATGGCATGACGGGCCAACTTTGACCCGCGGGCCCAAGTTTGGGCATCCCTGATTTAAAAGCACCATAAAAGAGACCAATATGATTTTTATGCAATATATTAAGACAACAGGTAATTGTTCACTGCCATTTATGTAGCTCTTCTTTACACATTTATAAGAGAAGCATTTTGAGAGGAATCTTTTTATTGCATTGTCCAATCCAGTTCACAAAATGGTCTTTTTCTGCATCAAATGGATCAGTGAAAGAAAGCAGCAAATACAGATGGTGATATTTTATAGCATACTTCATAGAAATCAGACACAGCCCAAATTAATTACATTTCATTTTGCATTGGCTTTATTCCACAGAATAAATGGCACATATTGCAATTGTTATGCAAGATAAACACAAGGCTTGTCCTGGCATTTGCATGGTAAAATTAGCCTCGTGTTTACTTGTTGAGTCTGTCTGTGAGCTAACAGTGACATGTCTCGCCGCAATGAAAAATTAATGCTGTGATTGGAGAAAGTGGAGGAGATATGTTTGCCTTGCAGCCTTTCAATAAGCAAGGAGGAATTGGCTCTGTTGTGTTTTTAATTGTATAGAAAACATTGGCTTTTTGAAGCCATTTTTTCCCTTTGTGATGATTAATGTTACACAGAAAAAGCAAAGATCAGGAGCATTATGAAAGGACAACATCAGAAACGGATGCATTTGTCAGAGGTTGTGAGTTTTTTTGTTGAATGCAGATATTTTCTTTTTATAGTACTTGTTTGTTAGCATTTAGTTGACAGCTTGACCTCTTTTCTTCTGATCAGTGGTGCTGGGTTTTGTAATGGCTCAGTTGTCCTGCTCTGAAAGACTGAGTTGTTGTATGCAGTGACATCACAGGTCTGCAACTGCTGTGAAACAACAATAGTTTTCAGTCCACATCACATCTGAAGGACGCCATGTTTTAAGTGCTTCTGTTATTACATATAAAAGACCTTTATACATTTTGACTGTAGTAAAAAAATTATTATTATCATTTACATTATAAAATAGATTGTTCTAGTATTGACTTGGGTGGAAAGTAGTGCATTACATTTCCCAGATGATCTACACTGTTAATGTTTGGGATTATTTCATTATTGCCTTTTGTGTCTTGAAAAAACAGCATGAATATTTAGGCATGTGGAAGCATCATTTCCACCCTTTCATCTTCAGAAGATTGCTTTAACTGTTTGCCCAATCATCCCAATGATGGTAAGAGGGCCAGAGGTCCAGCAGAATTAAACGATTATAGGGTTTCTATGTCTATATATAGGTATGCTTGTAAAGGACTACCTGAAGTCAATGTAAGTCAATAAGTCAGCCTGTAAAACAGTTCAAATGGGCTGCAGCTGCACATCTGTTCTGACAGAATTCTCACTCACTTTCCTTTGGCTTTTCAGGGGTCTCCACAGTGGAATGAACCACATATTATGCTGGCATTTTTTTTTTAATGCAGCAGATGTAGGGCTTGGGCGATATGGCAAAAATGCGATCTTGATAATTATTTTCCATATTGAACAAAAACGATATACATTTCGATATAAGCTGTTAATGCTTCCAGCTTTAAAAAGAGTATCCCAACAATGACCGAAGCTACAAAAATTAGAGGGTTCATTAAATGACAATTTAAAATATTGTTTATTAACAAAAACAGATTACACATTACTCAGATTTTTAATGATTTCTGCTGTGTGATTAGATCAATATTGAGTAAAAATGTCCAGAGCTTATCATCGTTATCGGCATCAACTTATATTGCGATTTGATATGATATCATTTTATTGGCCCAGCCGTTAGCAGATGTCCTTCCAGCCGCATCCCAGAACTGCTGAAATGATATTGTGTTTCATATATCTTTTGTTGCCAATCAAAGTAGCCAATTTAGGTAAATGCTTCAGGTATCATGAAATGCTCTCATTCTCCAAAAGCCCATAAACAAAACTAAACAAAGGGTAAAATAACCCAGATTAAATTAAGTAGGGGCTCACTTTTAGCCAGGATGAAATGGTTTGTGCCGAGCTGCTTTCTACAATGTGTTTTGTGCAGTGAAACTGAAAAATTGAATACAAGCAAAAGTGGAACCATTAAACTTTAATAGGCATTTTAGAAACCAAACACTCAGCAGCACGCCTGTTGAAATGGGATCTAAACAAGTAATAAAAAGATTTGTTTTTTTAAAAGGATAGATCACCCATAATGAAACTCTAAACTTTTATGAGTTTCTTTATTCTGTTGGACATAATATTGTGAAGAATGTTGAAACAAACAAAACAAACAAACAAACAAAACAGACATTTACATCCATAGTAGGAACATACGATGAAGGTCAATACGATGAAGGTCAATGGTTGTTTTTTCCCCAACATTCTTCAGTATATTAACTTTTGTGTTAAACAGAAGAAGGAAAGAAAAATGTTTTCAACAAGTGGAAGAGGAGTAAACAATGACAGAACTTCGAAATCGAATCGAAATTGACATTCAGAACCTATAATTGATCTAATTTTTCCAGGACGATTTTTATTACTTTCCCTATGTGTCATGTGACCCTGCTATGTTAAAGGCTGTGGCTGATTTCTACCTCTGCTGCCACTTTGCAGCTGATCTCTGGTCAAGTAGGAAGATGGACTCATTCTTGAGCCTTACTTTGCACTACATTGACAATAATTAGAAGCTGCCCCAGAAATGCCTTTAGATGGCATATAAAACTTGTCAGTGAACTGTGAGGGCTAAAAAATTCAATAAATATATAAAATAATTGTTCAGTAATCATAATCGAGTTCAAATGTTCAGTTAATCATATTTTTGATTTTAGGCCAATTGCCCAGCCCTAACAGAGCTTTCATTTTTGGGTGAACATCTATTGGCTCGTTTCCACTGAGTGGTACAGTACGGTACGGTCACCTTTATCAGGCATGCGTTTCCACTACAAAGGGTACCCTTTTGGTGGGCGTGGTGTACGACAGAAAGTTTTAGTCAACGTCATTCTCGCTCGAGTAAATGTCTACAGTAAAGCTGTACAGGTCGTTCACATTATGTGAGAAGCTATTCTCACAAAACAGATGGTTTAAACATATAAATACTTCTGTATAAATGTTTATTACTAACATGAACATGATTTGATTATAACTGCAGATCAATGACAGTGTGACAGTGTGACAGTGTTACAGCCGACTGTAAGGTCAATTATATAAAATAAATAAATAAATGCAACATATATGAACACACACAGCCCCTTACAGTCTCCGATATGTTACCACTTACAGAAAAACTACACACAGCATACATTTAGTCCTTATTTGAGTTCAAAATCAACACGCAACATATACAGTAGCCCACAGTCAGAGCAAACCTCTCATCTATATCTTTAATCTTCACCAGCACATGTAGCCTCTGTTAGAGAGTAATTCTGTCATTCAGAGTTCATAATAGTCCAAAAGGCGATGATAAACATGGCAGTTTGTTCATGATTCAGGTTGCCGAAACTATTTGCTCCTGTGTTTTGTTAGGCTTCTCCTTTTTTCCACGCTTCACTCTCGCGTTTGTCCTTTTTTTTCTGAATGGATCAGATGTCGAAGACGCTTCAATAATCACACACATGTTATTATCATCAGCTCAAGAAGTTCGTTATATCAAATAAAGACGTGATCGCGAGCTCCCTGGAGAAAGCGAAAGCCACTCGCACTTTTAGACGGCCTCGTAAAACAACAACAGGACACGGCAGATTCTTGGCTTTGTGGCTGTTCATCAAGACAACGACAAGGTTTGTTTTGAGCCCGGGTCATCCATGGATCGTTATTATATGCATATAGTTGTCTCGGCTGTGTATTTAAAAAACATGGCGGTTCCTTTTGTTTTGATTCTGGCTAGCTCCACAAGATCGTGACGTATCTCTGTAAACCAATCAGCGTTGAGCTACGCGTGTAGCTCCACCTTTTGGTACTCTTTCTTGTCTTTGGTACCCTTTCGAAAGGATGCCGAAAAAGTGGTACGGTTCGGTTCGGTACGCTTTTGACAGTGGAAACGGCCATAAAAGCGTAACGAACCGTACCGTACCACTCAGTGGAAACGGGCCAAATAAACTATCCCTTTAAGGATGCTTTGCCACATTTGTGAAACAAACATTTTTGTTTTGTCACTTGTAAATTTTGGGCCTTAAGGCAAAACCATGCACAATTGTACATTTAATGATTGTTTAGGACCTTTGCTACATGAAATCTAAAAACATTGCATAGACATAACGCTCATGACAGGGTGTCATTTGACTCACTGCATTCTAGGCTGCTGTCTAACCTAAACCAAATACAAGTGGGTTAGTGCCGAGGAAGTGAATATGCAGGCTTTAGCAAACCACTAAATCATACTAAGAACATGTGGTTTGCAAAACTTTCATTTAGACTACTGATAAAAGAATAAAACATTGATGACACTTAAAATTGTAAGGCACCTTGCTGAACTTTGTTGAACTGACTCAACCTTAACCCAAGTAGTTGACTCAACAATTTTAGGTTGAATTCAGTGTTAAGTAGTCTATGCTTTAAAAAAGTAATTAATTGCTAATTGCATAATTACAACTGTTTTTAAACGACTTTTATAATTACTTTTAATTTAATTACTTAACTAAATTCAAATCCACATAAATCTCACATAAACTCTTAATTCTTTAAATATGAGTCAAATGGCACCTTTTAGTTTTGTTTTTAAAAAAATTAACCCTTAAAATTTTTAAAATATATGTATCATAATCACAAAGTTTCAAAGTATGGAGACCATATTTAAGACAAATGTATAGAGAATTGTGCACTTCTGCGTTTGTCCACAAGTTTAGTTAATATGCAAAATTTGTGAATAACAATACATATACAGTGGTTGAACAATAAAACTGAAACACTGGCCAGTTTGGAGATTTCATGGCTAACTTTGACCAGCCTAGTGGCCAATCTTCATTGATTGCACATTTCACCAATTAGAGCAGAGTTTCAAGGTTCAATTAAACAGGAGTAACTGTGGATACAAGAGGAAGCTGTATAAAAGGGATGTCTGAGTGCTAACCTGCATTGTATGCAAAAAAACCTAAAACCACAGCTGCCAAACCCACTGCAGAATAAATGTGCACATCAGCTCTCCTGTATTCATCAAAGCTGTTCATCAATAGCTCCACAGGGTCAATATAAATGGCAGTAAAAATCTTTGGCTGTGGACAATGTGAAACATGTATTGTTCTCTGATGAGTCCACCTTCACTGTCTTTTCCACATCCTGGAGAGTTACGTTGTGGAGAAGCCCCAAAGAAGCGTACCACCCAGACTGTTTCATGCTCAGAGTGAAGCATAGGGTTGGATCAGTGATGGTTTGGGCTGCAATATCATGACATTCCCTATAGGCCCAATACTTGTGCTAGATGGGTGCGTCACTGCAAAGGACTACTGAACAATTCTGGAGGACCATGTGCAGTTTCAAACATTCCCAGCAAACAATTTTGTTAGACAGCTTGGCTAAAACAAAACTAAACTTGGGCTGTCAGTGAAAATCTAATAAACATCTAAGAATAGCCCAAAGCTAGACTAGTCATTAAATAGACAGATTAGACAGACTTTATATGTGTAGTCATTCATTTCTGTTTATTTGATGACTAGTCTAGTTTTGGCCTATTCTTAGACATCTATAAGATTTTCACTGACAGCCCAAATTTAGCCTTTTTTTAGCCAAGACGACTACGTTTAGATGTCTATTAGACATCTATTAGACATCTTTTAAAAACAAAAAAATGCTTGTTGAGTTGTATCCTGAAGGCGGTGCCATGTGTCGGGAGGATAATCCACAAATACACACAGCAAGACTGGTGACAGAGTGGTTTGATGAACATGAAAGTGAAGATGAACATCTCCCACGGCCTGCACAGTCACCAGATCCAAATAATATTGAGCAGCTTTGGAAGAGCGAGTCAGGAAACGTTTACCCCCACCAGCATCATTTAGTAACCTGCACGAAGAATAGCTCAAAATTCCTCTGGCCACTGTACAGGACTTGTATCTGTCATTCCCCTGTCATACCTTATATATTGTCCTGAACTAATTTCTCAATATTTTTTATTAAGCATATGCAGTTGTCGTAATAAATGACAAATGTTCTTTAATTGAAAAGTAGAATTATTCTGCAAAATATATATATTACTTTTCTTCTCTGAATTGGTTTATACAGAACTGTTGAATTTATATACAAGTATATTATAAGTGACTCTAATTACCTAAAAATGAAACATAATTTATTTACCTCACTTTTTGGGAAAGTAATTTAATTATAGTAACTAGTTACTTTGTAACTAAATACATCCAACACTGTTTGAGTCAATGTTCATTTTTTACAGTGCAGCCTGCAACAGATTAATCTAAATACGGCTGTATCAACACTGTGTTCTTAAGCAGCCTGGTTCTCTAGTGGCACCTTTTCTGTAATTAGTGTACTGTATGCTGCTTTCGGAAAAAAGTGCCTGCTAAACGGCTACTAATTGCAGCAGGCAGGCCTATTAAAAGAGAAGTACAACATTTTTACATATACAGTTGAAGTGAGAATTATTAGCCCCCTTTTGAATTATGTTGATGTTTAACAGAGCAGGGAAATTTTCACAGTATGTCTGATAATGTTTTTCCTTCTGGAGAAAGTCTTAGTTGTTTTATTTCGGCTAGAATACATTTTTTAAAAACCATTTTAAGGTCAATATTATTAGCCCCTTTAAGCTATTTTTTTCTGATAGTCTACAGAACAAACCATTGTTATACAATAACTTGCCTAATTACCCTAATCTGCATTAACCTAATTAACCTAGTTAAGCCTTTAAATCTCACTTTAAGCTGTATGGAAGTGGGAAAAAAATAAATAGAGGGCTAATAATTTTGGGGGGCTAATAATTCTGACTTCAACTGTACAAAATTGGTCAGCCAGTTCAAAACAAATCAACAAAATGTATTAAGAACATTAATATGCTCAGTGAGGTTGAAGAGGTAATAGCTATCAAATAAGTTCATCTAGTGTTTGGATAGTAGGAAACCAGATGCAGCAAATCTAAACCTGATGTCTGCCTTGCTGAAATGCACACAAATACTCACTCTGAAACGCTTCACTGTATGATACTTAGTAAAAACACTTTTGGACATTGCATTCGATAGTTTCTTATCTTACAATATTACAAAGATGCTCAGATCACTCTGTTTGTCTGTCAAGTTGATGTTCAGGGTAAACAGTGTATCAGGTTATACAGGTATTTTTTGCCATGGATGGCAGATAGTCGAAGTTATGTGAGTCATCTTCTCCTTTGGCTTCAAGAAGCGCATATGAGGAAGAGTGTTTGTGTATTCGGTTGAGTCACGCAATTTGGCTTTTATGTCACAAGATTTATGTAAACAGCTCACTATGAACACTATTATAATTCGCTTAACCCTTTCCTAAGTTTATCATTGATTATTCTTGGTTCAAGGAGTTTGTATAAGGAATTACTACAGTTAAGTCTAAGCTCAGAATAGTTTAATGATGCATTTTGAATATCTCAGAATCAAAGCAGAATCTATTTCTCGAACTAATATGTATAAAAGAGCCTCTGTGTATGTGACATAACAAATTAGGGCTGCACGATTTTGGAAAAATCTGACATTGCGATATTTTGTTTTTCTGCAATAAATATTACGATATAAACAAAGTTTAGCCAGATTGCTTTATTTGGAAAAAATTCTTTATTTTAGGTTGATTGGGATGATTCTAGAGGGGATTGAATAATTTGTATTTTGTAACGAATGAAATAAACATTGCTGTACAATATAAAAATGTAAAAATGCAAATGTAAAATAACACTATAGTCTTCATCATATTAATAATTCTATCAAATTAGCTTTTATTAAAGCTACAAATTATACAGTTTCCTGTGCCTTAATAAATCTTGAAGCTTGAGAAGAATTTCTCAAGCAGTCACAGTCCTTAAAATTATATGTTTTTTACTCTATTATGGTTACAACTCCTGCTCAACTATAAACTCAACTTGGTATTGCAGATCCTGCAATGTGACTAATGCGCACATTGCGATATTGATGCTGAAAGAACTGAAAAAATTAAAACATGCAAGTCTTTTTGTTGGGGTGTTATGAGGCATCCCATTGATTGTCATTCACTATGACATACAATATGAGCTATAACAATAATTTTAACAGCCATTGTTGTTTATGAATCATCCACAACACTCAAAATTTTGCCAAAATCTGCTGTTATTATCTATCATGTTTGACCAGACATCACTGCACATGCCAGAAATGCTGGTTGCTCTCAGAGAGGGACAAAAAGAACCAGAGAAGTTAAATCTTATTTGTTTTAAATCAGCTTTTTAACAATGACTTATTAATTATTTTTCCTTGTGAGTAAAAAATAATAATGTATCTCAATTCCATTAGTTGCAACATAGGCTCATTCTGAAAACGTAGCCCTATATACATTTCTGGAGATCATGAATTATGTAGCCAGAAGTACTTATGGCTGCATTTCATCTTTAAAACGAACGCTACTGGGCGGTATGACGCCGTTCCGTTTCGCGCTTACCAGCTGACCAGTGGCTCGCCATATAGATCGGCGGACTTGAGATGCAGTTGACTGCGACAACGGTTACAAAAAGGGGGTAACGCCCCATTCACATGGGCCGTCAGCTTTAACGCTTCCCATTCACTTTGAATGGGTGACATCAGGTGTTGCCGAACTGCATTGTGGATTCGTCAGCGCCGCTTTAGTGGCGTTGCTTGCTGCAGAAGTGGGGACTTGCTCAACTTTTCAAGGAACGTTGGAAGCGTCAGCCAATCAGATCGCTGTATGCAAATGCACCAGCTCAGACAGTGGCCTAGTGCTGACTAATTTCATTGGCTGACGCTGATATGACGTTCGCGTCAACCCCAACTTCAGACACGCCCTCTGTCAAGCGTTGACGCTGAAGCCCTGTGTGAATGGGGCGTAAGACAAAAACCGAAGCCAAAAAATAAAATAAACAAGTAAATAACGTTGAGAATGTGGTAAATCTAAAAATGTGGTAAATATCAGGGGGCTTTTCTTTTTCTGGATTGCTTTTTAAAACACTGTTGTTTGGGTTTAGGGAAGGAGGTGGGCAGGTCAACTGGTGCTTTTTAAAATACTATTGGTTGGGTTTAGGGAAGGGGGAGGGTGTGGTGATCGGTCGGTTGGTCAGTCAATCGACAGCGGCCTCTGGTGGATTTACGTGAGAAGAGCAGGCACGAATGGCACTCGCAAGAGAAATTTGAGATCTGAAAAAGATCCTCCTGGGACATCTCTCTCCAGAAATATATATAGGGATACGAAATCAGAATGAGCCTGGGTTGGTTACTTGTATACTTCTATTACCATTTACACTTTAAAAATCCAGTTTATGCTCCTTATTTAGCAACTAAAAGGTATGGAATAATGGACAGTTTATGAACTCAACTGAAACAGCTTAATTATGTAGCGATTAGCGAAGGGGATGTGGCTTTCAGACTCTTCCAGAAAAAATCTTACAAAATTCATACATTAAAAGAATACATAGTGCAAACGCATATAAATGCATAGAGTAAAATGCATCACACTTATGTCTCCATAAATAATGTCTATTTTTGGAGTACTGCCAGCAATTAGCTTGTTAAAACAACATTGATATTCTATGAAATGCAGGAAATCTGAATTCTTTCACTTGAAAAAAAATACAATCATGAGTGGTCACCTAAATAACAGTTGATAACACAACATCTGTCTCAGCTGACCACTTGTGATTGGATCACATGAACCTGATATGATTTTTTAAATTGGGTTATATTTTATATGTAACTATATAATTATATATTTATGAAATTACAAAAGCTTATTTATTATGTTAGGTTTTTATATTGTTTTTGATGTTTTTTATGTTCTCGCTTGGTCCGATGATAAGTAATTTCTTCCTGAAATACAATCTATTGTGATGTTTTGAATGACAAAAAAAAAGGAAACTGAACTGAAACTGATGTAGTGTAAACAGGGCCTAAACAAAGATAATGTTTTTTTTAAACATTAAGAGGCTTTTTGGTATGGCCTACGTGGAGATGCTTATGCAGTAAGATTATTGAGTGAGCGTCATTTTTTGTTCTGTTTGTCATTTATTTGCCATCCCAAGAATCCCTAAAGCAGTTTTGCAGTTTTATTAGATTTCATCTGGTGAGGGGGTGTTAGTTAATTACATCTTTCGAGCGCATGCCAGTGTTTTCTGCATGGCTATTCGGCACATCTTTTGTGCATTGCCCTTGCTTCTGGCAACACAATCACAATGCAACTTGTGAATTCATGAGTTTATATGAACAGGTTTTTGATTAGCTTACGAGTTATTGGTTTGAATTGATGCATGCTTAGTTTTAGGCATATGATTAGCATTTGATTTTATTGTCTTAAGTTCAGGTTGTATTAAGATAAAATCCGGACCCTTGCATTTTACTTTTCATTCATTCATTCATTTTCTTTTCGACTTAGTCCCTTTATTAATCAGGGGTCACCACAGCGGAATGAACCGCCAACTAATCCAGCATATATTTTACGCAGCGGATGCCCTTCTATCCGCAACCCAGCACTGGGAAACACCCACACACTCTTGCATTCACACCCACACATACACTACTGCCAATTTAGCTTATTCAATTTACCTATAGCGCATGCCTTTGGACTGTGGGGGAACCCGGAAGAAACCCACGCCAACATGGGAAGAACATACAAATTCTACACAGAAATGCCAACTAGCCGAGGCTCGAATCACCGACCTTATTGCTGTGAGGTGAAAGCGATACTCACTGCACCACCGTGTTGCCCATTTTACTTTTCAGTAATTAACAAAATGAAAAGAAAATAGACTTGTTGCTAATAAATAATAAACTTTAAATATTATATTTCAATCACTGACATTAACCCTGCTGTTTATGTGGCAGTCATAGAAGACAGATTACATTGTAAGTGAAAGCATTTGTTACCTACATAAAATATTATATAATATTTAATACAAAATATATATATAAATGTAACACTGAAATAAAACTATATAAAAAATAAATCCTGAAAATAAAATGTATCACAGTTTCCAAACAAATATGAAGCAACCCTATTTCAAAATTGATAATGAGAACAGTTATTAAGGTCACACTTTACAATAAGGTCTCATTAATTTATGTTTGGCCTGATAAGAATAAACAATAAACGATACAATTATTACTGTATTTATTCATCTTTGTTAATGTTGGTTAATGAAAATACAGCTGTTTGTTGTAATTCACATCTAGGTTAATGTTTTTAGATTTTAGCCTGACTGCCTGCTCTACCAAATGGTTGACCATATTTTGATTATACTTTCATTTATACTACACAGCATTGTTGGTTTAAAAAAAAATCTTGATTTTGATTGCACTACTACACTTGATTTGGTTTTTATTGTAAAACAACAACAACAACAACAACAACAAAAACAAGAAAACATGTTAAAGGAAAATCTGAAATATTTTATGGCATACTTCAAAAAATAAAGGTGTTTTAGTATTCAAAATGTTTTATTTTGATTATGTTTTTTTAAATAAATTGGTCTTACACATCATATTTTCAGATTTTTCATAGTATATGTATTAATTCTGGTACTTTTACCATAAACTGACATATCTACCATTTGGTAGAGGTTGAGATTTTAGAAATTATAGGATGTGTTGAAGAAAATGCATTGAGTGTGTTAACTAGTGACATTAGGAGTTAAGAAATGCAACCCAAACATTTTTTCTTGGTGGGGCAGTTAAAGGGTTAATAATGCATTACTAAATGATGAACTGATTATTAATACATGCTGCACAGGTATTGCTCATTCTTAGTTTATGTTAATAAATACATTAATAACATTAACTAATGAAACTTAGTTGTAAAGTGTGGTTAATGATTGAGGACCAACATTAACAGATCATAACAGAGAAGTAAATCATCAATGTGGTCATGTCCGAGAATTGTATAGCTTAATAGGTTAAAGTCATACAGAATTATTCATTATAAAGTCAACACCAGCAGCACTGACATGACAAAGGATTTCTATTTTGTATTGCGCCCTGGTGTCCATGTTAATATGTCTTTCTTTTCTTTTTAACTCTTTTAAAACCTGTTTTAACACATTTTAATCTGTTTTTCGTCATTTTTTAAATTATTTTAATCAAATTGTAATAAATTTTATTTTAATGTGCTATATAAATTAACTTGCCTTGCTTTTTCTAATTTTAAACCAGTAATAAATATATAACATGCATCTAACGTCTTACCAAATAAATAAACAAACAAACAAGCTGTGAATATGTGCCTCTGATTAAATTCTATTACAGGATGCCGCCTTACTCGTTGGTAACGTCCATAGATCTTAGATTTTTAGATCCATAGATTTTTACTTTCATTCCCCGCTTTAAGCAAAATCCGTGCTTATCTTTCCTGAGAATCAGGATTTAATGCTGGTAAGCAAAGTGCCAGTCTGACGTCAGTCCTCGCCTCGCACACCAGCAAGCAGCACTATACCCGCCCACACTTGGCCAAAACACAAAGCGGTCTCTTTTCTTCACCCAAACCTGCTACCGCTGCATCCGAGCGACTTGAGCAGGAGCACATGCCCGTCAAACAGGCGAGGTCCGACCGCTCTTGACGGCTGCGCGGTCGGGCATTACACGGATGGAGCTCTTCTTGCACTATTACACGGGCGACGGGCGGATTTGAAAGGCATCGGCCGAGATGCACCGTGGCTGTCGCCAAGCGCCGATCTACAGTGATACGGGCCGGGTTTTACCATGGTTTTCAGACGGTCAGCTCGGTAAGTGTGTCAGGCTCAGAGCGACTGCTCGGCGCAATCTGTGATTTATGACAGCCACGGGCTGTCTTTGTCCGAAGCGATTCTGCAAGTTGCCTCTTTTTTTAGCAGGTGTACAGAAACAAAGGCCATGTTTGCATCTTATCCTGTCCATCAAGCCTGTTTAGCTTTTATTCATACACGCAATAAAATGTCTCTTTGCAGTATTAGGGGAAAAGTGTTGTTTGCACTGGGAAAATAAATCCAGTGTTGCAGGGAATCCTGGGTGATTGATTTATAATAGGCGTAAGGCATGGAAAAGAGTTTCTGACAACATCTTTTTGTTTATTATGTGAGAATTCGATACACCCGCACATCTGTCTCTTCAGTATCGGATTTGTTCTGCATTTGCAGTCGCATAGCCTAATGTCAGCTTTGTGTTTCTAATCGCAGCCTTTCAGTTCTTCACTTTCACATTTCACGTTTCCCTGTTGATGATCTTTTGTCATTTTTGCGCTCTATTGAACATTTCACCCTGTGGCAAGCCGTTTTAACATTTAGTTTATTAGTGTATTTATTTTCATCTAATAAATATGAAATACTATCCAATTAATAAATGCTACTATACAATAAAAAAATGTAAATAGGTAATAGTATTTTTACAAGAATAAGTACTAGTTCCACAAGAATAACTAACTATAGTATCAAAAAAATATATATGTAAAAGTCACAACTGGAATTAGTCAAAACCAAATAGCTGATATCTCAATAGCTACGTTTCCATCCACTCATTTTTGTGTGCATTTTGGATATGCGCATAAAAAAACAGTTGATGGAAACACCAAGATGCGCTTCAGTTTTGAAAATTTGCATAAAACAATCATACCTGAGTAGGATAAACTTTTTATTCAATATGAACAGATGTGGATAAACTATGATGGAAACATTTTTACTAAACAAATTCCAGTATGCGCATTAAAAAAAAGTCTTGTGATTCAGTTATAAGAGATCATGTGATGATTAAAATGTGTGTGAATGGACAAACCAACAGGCTGAGCACACTATAAAACATACTAAATGTTGTTTTGGTCATTCTAAAACACCTTAACTGTTTCAGTACTAGTGTTATTGTATTATTAATAACCTCCAGAACTGTCAAGAGCTTCTGTGCTCTGTGTCTCACGCCTTCAAACGCCATCACACTTTCATAGCATGTCGGCATTTGTCTTCTGAGGCGCTAGTCATTTATTAAATAAGTAATAGATTGACGCAGCTTCTCCTACCGCAGCAAATTCTGTTTTTACTGTTGATATTTGGTGCCAGTTAATCACTTTTAATCACAATTACTCATTGGATGGAAACACTGCTTTATTTGCATGTTTTAAATGGAAACATAGCTAATGACAGATTACCATTAAAGTCAATGGCAAAAATGTTAAAAATTGTTTTAAGTGGCAACAGAGTATTTAAGCACTATTAAAATAAGGGTAACATTTTACAATGGTTGTATTAGTTAATGTTTTTAAATTCTTTTTTTTTTTTAATCGGTAGCTAGCTCTCTGCAACTCTCACATCTTTGCCCACTGAAGCTAAGCAGGGCTGTGCCAAGTCAGTACCTGGATGTGAGACCACATGGGAAAGCTAGGTTGCTGCCAGAAGTGGTGTTAGTGAGACCAGCAGGGGGCGCTCAACCTGTAGTCTGTGTGTGTCCTAACGCCCCAGTATATTGCTCAGTGAGCAGATGAGATGCTAAACTGAGATCCTGACTTAAAATTCCATCGAAAAAGTGTACCCTGACAACCTGGCCAAATTTGCCTACTGGCTTGTGGACATTAAAGATTAGAGATTAAAGCCTAACCATCCCCATATCATAAATGGCTTCATCACTCTGTCTCCTCTCCACCAATCAGCTGGTGTGTAGTGTGCAGTCTGGCGCAAAATGGCTGCCGTCACGTCATCCAGGTGGATGCTGCACACTGGTGGTGAATGAGGAGATTCCCCCCAAAAAAATGTGTAAAGAGCTTTGAGTGTCTTGAAAAGCGCTATATAAATGTAAGGAATTATTATTATTATTATTAATGTTAATTAATGTATTTACTAACATAGGCAAACAATGAACAATACATTTATTACAGTATTTATTAATCTTTGTTAATGTTAGTTAATAGAAATAAAGTCGTACATGGTTAGTACATGTTTACTCACAGTGCATGAATTTGGATGTTAATAATGCATCAGTAAATGCTGATCTACGATTAATAAATGCTGTACAAGTATCAGTCATTATTAGTTCATGATAGTAAATACAATAGCTAATGAAATCTTATTTTAAAGTGACCAAAATAGTACTAGTCTCTATTTTATAGGTAGTGTGAATGAGTTCTAGTATTTAATAAATCAGAATATTTCATTAGAGAGTATATTGGATACGTTAGTAGTATGTTTCAAAAAGGTAGTAGTACTTAAAGAATAGGCACCAGCAAATAACTAGTACTTAAGGGAATATACACCAGTCAACATTCGCTGTGAATTAAAAAAGTTTTTCAAAATTGTCCTAGGACAAGAATGAGTGTTGTTCAATAGTTTTAGGACAAATGATAAAGGTGATGATCCACTTCAAATGTAGACAACTATATACAAAAAAATAATATGTATGTTTTACAGATTAAAGGTTAAAACTTGTCATACTCTCTTGTGCTGCACAATTTCACGACTGAGGCTAACCATAATTTACTGTTGCTCATAGGAGAATGCGGTGGCTGGGATGTTATCGGCTGGGGCCCATATGGAAAGCACTCCTGGTATTTGTTGTCATCGCTTTTGCAGGGCAACTTCTGGGAGTCATTTTCAACAAGAGGTATGAAAAATGTTCCCATGGCTATCCTCATTCCTTCTCAAATAACTCCTTACCCTTCTGTACGTATTGTTCACACAGTACATAAAATCATTTATTGGAAATATGCAAATCATAATTTAAAACTGCATTAGTTAAGCCAAAAATTACTAAGGTAAGCGGGCTGTATGCACGTGAGCGATACACTTATTTAAACATGTCTTCTGATAATACTATGTAGGCACATTTATATGTACAGTTTTAAAACTTTTACAACAATCGTAAAGCAAAAGAAAATGTATTTCCCCCTTAAAAACTATCCAAAAGGCACGTAGGTCTAAGTGGTTTTGCGTATATATTTGTTTATAATATTATAGCGTGGATTATAGTATAATAAACCGAGAAAGTAAATCTTTGTCATGGATATGCATATTTCTAAAAATAAGCTTGAAGAGTTGTCTGTAGCAGGGTGGTGCTGACGTCACAAGCGAGCGCCCCGAAGGCTGTAGTCCGTTTATAGCCTAATGTTAGCTTTTCAGTTCTTGTGTTTGCATTTAAGATCCAAAAGTGCTAAAAGTTGTATTTTCGTGTGAGGATTATTCGGCTGGACAAAACGTGGAAGTTTAATGAACAGTGTTTGAACACAGAGCTTATTATTTCCAATCTTCGAAAAGCCTATGGGAAAATTCTATAGAGATTTTATCGAGGGAACCAGTTTTATGCTAGCAGCCGATTGGCCTACAAGGTGACGTCATAGTTCCTCCACTCTAATAACATATGCAAATCATTATCATTTATCATTCATGTTGCGCGGATTTGAATTGAGATCACGATCCTTTAATGTTTAATTGTGCAGCTTTACACTGAATGCATTAATGCAGGCTAAACATACAGTGACAGAAAATACCGTTAATTACCTAAGAAAACATTTAGGTAAGTCCCACCACAACTTTTTCTGTCATCATAATATTTTACAGGGAAGCCAAATTGCTTTTATAGACGTGATTTGAATGACGCGGTAGGTGATCTCTCTGCAATTGTTATAAATGTTGGATTAACCTACAAGTTACAAAAAAGTTTGGTCACCGCGGGTCACGTGCGTTCCCAACTGTGGGTTGTGATTCGTACGGATCACGGATCAACCGTGATCCGTTACACCCCTACTTGAAATGATGAACTTTCATTCCCGGATGCACCGTCCCTTCAAAAAGTATTTGCTGTTTATCTGTAATTTCATACAGTATTCTTGTTTTACTTATTTAAATGATATATAACATGCCTCCTGGCTTAAATAAATGATTATGCACATCACATACTCAGAATATCACTG
This sequence comes from Danio kyathit, assembly GCA_903798195.1. Classification (NCBI taxonomy): domain Eukaryota; kingdom Metazoa; phylum Chordata; class Actinopteri; order Cypriniformes; family Danionidae; genus Danio; species Danio kyathit. The sequence goes on along the minus strand of LR812525.1, from coordinate 31,856,026 downwards.
AATTCATTATTTGAGACTAATCTGTTCTCACTCATTCTCTTTGAAACTGTTTATTCTCTTCCCTAATCACTTCATTCCAATTATCACTCTTGTGTAATTATCTGTAGCCTGACAGGCCGTTCTGTCTTAATTTCCTCTGTTTCTTGTGCTTGCAGTGAATCTCTTTCTCTCTTCTTCATTCACTCATCATTTTTCTTGGTATATTGAGTGGAACGGGGGATTCATTTAGGTTATTTTGCTCTGTCTCTCCATTAGCTGGATGCAGCCGGAGAGGCCTCAGTCCCTCTACTCTCTTCCCTCTGATAACACCCAAGGCTCCTCTCTGGGCTCCTGTCAGCCCCACATCCACATCATGTTCCTGAAGACTCACAAGACGGCAAGCAGCACCGTTCTTAATTTACTCTATCGCTTTGGAGAGGAGCGGGACCTTAAATTTGCCCTGCCTTTGGGCTATCAGTTTGGCTACCCGCTGCCCTTTATTGCCCAGAGGGTGAAAGGATACAAAAGCCCTCATGTGGGAGAATTTGACATCATGGGAAACCACATGCGGTTCAACAAACCAGAGGTACAGAACATGATATTTTACTGTACAGATTTATGCTTATACAATTAAAATATTCATTTATCCTTTTTACTACTAATAAATACCAAACAGTTGTGCAAAGAATTCCTTTTGCAGTTATTTTTGACATTGACTGTATTCATTTGGTCAGTTTTAGGTTTATTCAGGCTGCAGGCAAATCAATCAGTAGCAAATGTGACAAAGCCATTTGCATGGTTTGCTTTGATAAGGACGTAGGCGCATCCACATATGTGATAGGGATTTTGAAAGCAATGCAGGATGGAAAAAAAAATCTGGTCATGTAAAATATTCCGATTTTTGCTGGCAGTTTGAAGCTTTTGTTATTGTGTTTCTAACCAGGTCACTAATAGGGTATATGCAGAAGTATACATAAGGACTTTTCATTTTTCAGTAACCTGAGTCAAACGCTTCCAGTGAACTGTTCCATTCGAAAAAGGTCTGTTTTCTTTAAAAATCAATGATCTTCACTGCCTGATTGATATACGATATCAATTGGGTCTCAGAATGTACAAGAAGCACTGCATTAAATTACATTTATTTTATCCTAGTATATTCAATGGAGCTTCTGCGCTAGCCTGCTGATCCTGACAGGCGCGTGCATGTAAACGGCTTTTCATCTCGTTTTACGCTTGAACAACTGAATGAATGCCGAAATCTATTTAACTGATTATATTTTATTTACATTACAACATCGATGCTGTAAAAGGAACCGTATAAAAATTGAAAAAAGTCACATTAACCATTCACCGGAAGTTTATCAGTATGGGAAGAAACACTAGCTCTGCATATACCCTATTAACTCACTCATTGCAGATTCATATTTTTATAGTATCTTTTAAGCAAGCTTTAAGGTCTGACCCTTTGTAAAAATGTGTCCACTCTTTTGTTTGGTCATAATTTTAAGGACCAGGTCTTACGATAAAGAACTTTTTGAAACGTACACTGGGTCTCCACACATCATCAAATTATAAGCTTTGTGGTGCAGTGACATCACATGCTATTTTAGATCAGACTACATGAAGTTGGTCTGTGTCATATTTCTGAATAGCCACACTAGAGTTTGTTTAGAAGCGGATGGAGACCCACCTTTGGGTGTGCTTGTTTGTTTTGAATGGCAGTGTTCAGTATGGGATCTTACATTTACATTTTACATTTACATTTTTTACCTGAAATCAGCGACACGGTGGCTCAGTGGTTAGCACTGTCGCCTCATAGCATGAAGGTCGCTGGTTCGAGTCCCAGCTGAGTCAGTTGGCATTTCTGGAGTTTCTATGTTCTCCCAGTGTTCGCTTGGGTTTCCTCTGGGTGCTCCAGTTTCCCCCATAGTCTAAAGAGATGTGGTATAGGTGAATTGAATAAACTAATTTGGCTGTAGTGTATGTGTGTGAAAGTGAGTGTATGGGTGTTTCCCAGTGTTGGGTTGCAGCTGGAAGGGCATCCGCTGTGTAAAACATATGCTGGATAAGTTGGCAGTTCATTCTGCTGTGGCAACCCCTGATAAATAAAGAGACTAAGCCGAAGGAAAATTAATGAATTTTACCTGAAATCTTTTGGGATTTCAGAATCTGCAATTCTGAAAGTCACTATTTAATTCCAAAAAAATTCTTAACCTAAATATTTTCCTATTTCTTCTGTTGTGCAAAAACATCTTTATATTTCACATTTTTACATTTTAACCAGAACTGGAATTCTATCTTTTGTTTATATTTGGAATCTATGTATCATCTTAAATTATTATAATCTGATTTAGTAACAAAATTATATTAATGAACAAGCTCTTTCTTTGTTTGCAGACGGGATGAGAAGTGCAGCAAATGTGATGTTTATCACTTTAAAATCATTAAGTTTGTCCATCTTTGTCCAAATAAAGCAAATTCAGAAGCATATGTACATGTGCCTGTCGCCACTTATTATTCTGTTTCTAGCTTGCTGCCCACACAAACCTACACAGTCATAATCTCATTTGAATACAGAATCGATTCTGAACTTTTGAGAATCGTTTCAGAATCATTTGAGAAAGAATCATGATGCATCGATGGATTGATTTTTTTCTCTCCCACCAAAGTAGGACTGGGGGATTAAACACAATTCATCATAACTGTGACTGTCATGCACATCTTTTCATGGAAGCACAGTTCTGTGTTCAGTAGTATATCTCTTTCTAAGGCCAGAGAGCGCTCTCATGCAGAAACTACAAACTTGAAGAAATCAAGAAAATGCCCTTGACATTGCAATATAAACAAGATTTAACTGCTTTCATTGATTTAATTTGACTAATAATCACACGACTACAGAATCATATCACAGAATGATTTATCTCAAACACTTGATTGAAGTTATGAAGTGAGTTTGGAGTAAACACATGTTATTAAATGTAGTATTTTCACATGTAGCATTTACTAAACCCAGCCGAAGCTCGCTGAGAAGCTATGCAAACGTTGGTCATTATTGCAGAATGATTATCTTGATTTCATTATCATCTGAATAAATCAATTTAGATTTTATATGTGATTTTGTGTAGCTTGTCAGTGTTTTCCAACTCTGTGTAATAAATGCTGCTCCATCTGCACTTGCTGGAGATTTATTAGAACCAGCTTTTCTGACAAAATGCGAGTGAAAATCGCCTTTGATTAATCGCTCAGCCCGAGTTCAGACTTAATCAAATGAACAGAGCAATAAGATTAATCGCAATTAGAAGTTGAACCAAACCTGCCAAGTACCTTATAATCAGTGTTTGAGCTTTATTGAACATGTTCTTTTTTATAATGTGATTTTCACTTTTGTTACAGGTTGAGAAGGTGATGCCACCTGACACCTTCTATTTCTCCATCCTTCGAGACCCTGTGGCTCTAGCTGAATCTTCTTACGCCTACTATAAAAACGTTGCCCCTGCCTTTAGGCGTGCCAAAGGACTGGGTGATTTTGCAGACAACCCCTACAAGTACTATGACCCAAGGCTCCGCAATAACCATTATGCCCGCAACCTGATGTGGTTTGACTTTGGTCTAGATCATACCGTCAACTTTAGCCTAGCATTGGCTAAGCGTGGCGTGGCTGCAGTTCGTCGCAACTTTAAGCTCATTCTTCTCTCCGAATACTTTGACCAGTCTATGGTGCTGCTCCGTCATGCTCTGTGCTGGCCGCTTGATGCTGTGGTTTCTTTCAGCTTAAATGCCAGGCAGCAGGTGCCCACTGGGAGGTCAGCATGGGTGGGCAAACTTATAGCTCCTTTGGCTTTAACAGACAAGCAAAGAGTGAAATTACGTGAGTGGAACGCACTAGACTGGCACCTTTATCAAGCTTTCAACTTCACTTTCTGGCAGGAAGTGGAACGCTTCGGCCGTTCTCGAATGGAGACCGAGGTGGCCTTGCTTCGAACCAAACGGGAAGTTCTCACTCGCATCTGCTTACGCGACGGCGGACGTCCCATAGAGGCCGGTCGTATCCGTGACAAGACAATCCGCCCCTTCCAGAGTGGATTAGTGAAGATCTTGGGTTACGAGTTACAATCTGGACTGAACAACGCCACATGGGAAGCTTGTCTACGCATGATCAGGCCTGAGATTCAATACAAAGACTTGCTGGATCTTCGGCAGTTCCCAAGAGCCCAGCAACCCTCATTCGCAGGAGGGCCTCCGTTAAAGAAGGAGTCCTCAATTCTCAGGACTGACGACCATGGAGGAAAGAGGTTGGTGGAGAAAGACTGGGATGGGACCATTATGTTTAGGAATCAATCATTAGAGCAGGCTGATTCAAAAGTAAGACTTAGATAGATAGTGAGCTAGTTGCACCTTTTTGCCTCAAGGTCAATAATTCTGACCCATTTTGGCTCCACGGGCCTCTGTGCTGCACTACTAGAGGAGACGAGGGGATTCCGAGAGATAAATCACACCACTTTTGTCATTGACTCTTCCTCATCTTGCGCTTCTACACTCTTATTTTGTAGAACAAAGTTTCAGAGAGAAGAAGAGGTCTGTAAGTACAGCAGTGAATAGAGTGATAGAAAGGTATGAATATGCCAGATGGTGGCGAAATGAAAAGTGATATTGGAGATGAAAGTGAGAAAGTGCTGCTTTTCTGTCCACGATGAGCCATGGTTGGAACAAGTATGCAACCTAGCAGTGTATAGGTCATGGTAAGTGGTTGCATTGTTTTAAACAACACCACTTTCAAGAGTGAATTTGGTACTACTACTGTTCAAAAGTTTGGGGTAAGTGTACTTTTTTATTCTCGAAGGAAGCAATAAAAGATATTTGTAATGTTACTTCAGACTTTTTTCACATAATATGCCAATTTTTCAACAATAAGACATGAGCATCATGATATATAAAGGCTGGTCAGAAATCGCTGCAGAAAATTTGGCTTTGCCATCACAAAACAAAAGTTTTAAAAAGTATTTTAAAGGGCACCAATGATGAAAATCATCTTTTGGAAGCTGTTTGGACAGATCTGTGTGTGGGTATAGTGTGTCCACAGTCATATTGAAGTGATATAAACATAATAAGTCTCTTTTTTTAAATTTCCTGATGGTAAAATAGGATTCAAATCCTTCCCATTTTGAGACGCACCGCACCGTAACATAGGAGTGCTGTTTTCCTGCTCACAGCCACGTATTAACATGTCTCCGTAGTAACACGTATAATCATATCAACAAGACAGGACGTGCCCAAAGCAACTGGCATTAAAAGATCTGTTCAACTCTCTGTGATCATCAGTTATCATCAAATGTAATCAAGAATGAGTTTTACATGTTTAAAATGTTTTTAAAACAGTGCATGTTTGTTATGATATACAGCGATTTACAACAAATACATCAAATAATCATTGGTAAATGTATTACTATAGTATTTCCCACAAACATTACGTGAGATCTGCTTCCTTCATGTCTGTCACTGTGCTGTTTATCTGACGCAGTTGAGGCGGAGATTGAGGCACACTCTGACAGGCATATGGGAACGGTGGACGGGGACAACTAGCATTAAAGGTACAGGCAAAAAAACAGCTACATTCTGTTCAGAGCAGAAAATCGGATGGGTGTTTTGAGCTGAAACTTTACAGACACACTCTGGAGACACAAAAGACTTATCTTAAATCTTTAAAAAGGGGTAAAATAGGTGCCCTTAAATGGTGATATTGTTATAAGACATTACAGTTTTTGCTGTTTCTTGAGTCTTATTTCATTAAGGTACATTACGCTTACCATCCCCACTTTTGAACAGTAGTGTTAGTGTACATCCAGTATCACTAACAAAAAAAGGTTGATTCTTTTGCATCTAATGAACTGGCAGTTGTGAATATGAACATACATTTGCTGCATGAAGAAATTCCACATAGTGGAAACACAAACCCTTCATTGTCTGGAACATTCACACAGTGGTACTGTTCACAGTAGCTGGAATTGAATTTTATCTCTGTTTATTGGGTAATTGTCCAACAGAAATGCTGACAAGGTTTTTATTTAATGAATACAATGCAAACCTTTGGTTTCTTTGTCACATATTAGGTTTTAAAAACCAGGAAGTGAGAGAAGACATGACAGCAGTCTTTCTATAGTTTGGTAGATTTTTCATGACAGTATAAACCATCCCATGGGTTTGCGAGAACAACTAACATCTCCAGTTTTAACACTGTGAAATATGATGATCTTTTAAGAAAGGGCAAAATAGAGATTGCGTTTACCAAACGTATCAATTGGCCAGTGCACTTCCTATAACAATCTGTTTACCTCATGAGGTCGATAGTTTCAGTTTTTTATTTTCATGTTTTGAATAAACATCCTATTTAAAAAGGAGATGGTAAATGTTCATAGGCATGGTAAATGCTATAATTCCGAGGCCTGCCATAGACATTTTAAATGACCAGAAAAGTCGACCAGAAATTTCAAAACTTAATGGTTGTTTTGCCTTACAATTAGTATCTTTATGAAGCAGTGCTTTAATATCAAAGCTTGCTGTATATTTATTATGCTTTTGTACAAATTTCTGTGTATCTACTGCATTTATACTCTTAAAAAAGATTTTTTCCCTCTTATTGTGAGTATTGAACAAACGTAGAATAGAATTCGACTGAAATGCACTGTGCTATTTGCCCTATATACGAACAGCCAGCTTTTTGTATGCAGATTTCAATGCACAGAGCAAGACGACATCTTACAATGCAGACTAATTTATTTTAGGTGTTCCAAGTGAGGTGTTTTTGAGAAAAAATAACAACAACAACACTAAGTATGCTCACTGTTGTGTGCCTATTCATGTGCATCATTTATTGTATATTGTAGATTTAGAGCATGGCTGTACTTAGCAACCATTTCCTTGTGTAACTGATAAACAACTACATATTTTGATGTGCATTTTAATACCCTATTCCATTTTTAGCTTGCAGTGTATTATTGCCAGCTAATTAAATATCTTTATCATTGACTTTTTTTTCATTGACAGTGTAGCTTTGTGTTTGCAGAACACATTCAGTAGTTTCTGATGGAGCTAAATTAAAAACATAAGTATTGACTTCAATTCAAATCTTCTTTAAAAAGAGAAAAAACTTTTAATTATGGAGTAATAGAGAATGCATTGAATTGTTTTATATTTATAAAAGAAAGACTAATGTAGTTAGCCTAATTAAGGCTAATGTAATTTTATTCCTTTTGATTAATTGACAATTAGCTTTGAACAAAATGCTATTTGTGTGAAGAAATTCACGCTAAATTGAAATTAAGCATTTATTTCTTGTACAGCTTGAGATGTACACTCACCGGCCACTTTATTAGGTACACCTGTCTAACTATTCGCACAGGCTCACCAAAATTAGACAATAGAATATTGGAAAAACGTTGCCTGGTCTGATGAGTCTCGATTTCTGCTGCAACATTCCGATTGTAGGGTCAGAATTTGGCGTCAACAACATGAAAGCATGGATCCATCCTGCCTTGAATCAATGGTTTAGGCTGGTGGTGGTGGTGTAATGGTGTGGGGGATATTTTCTTGACACACTTTGGGCTCATTAGTACCAATTGAGCATCATGTCAACACCACAGCCTACCTGAGTATTGTTGCTGACCATGTCCATCCCTTTATGACCACAGTGTACCCATCTTCTGATGGCTAACCCACCATGTCATAAAGCGCGAATCATCTCAGACTGGTTTCTGGAACATGACAGTGAGTTTACTGTACTTAAAATGGCCTCCACGGTCACTAGATATAAATCCAATAGTGCACTTTGGGATGTGATGGTATGGGAGATTCACATCATGGATGTGCAGCTGACAAATCTGCAGCAACTGTGTGATGATATCATGCCAATATGGACCAAAGTCTCTGAGGAATATTTCCAGTAACTTATTAAATCTATGCCACGAAGGATTAAGGCAGTTCTGAAGGCAAAAAGGGGTCCAACCTGGTTCTAGTAAGCTGTACCTAATAAAGTGTCCGGTGAGCGTATGATAGCTTTTACATTCATTCACCTAATTTACAGAAATATCTGTTAAAAAAGAGATATAAAGTTTGGCAATATTGTGTGTCTTGCATTGCGAACCAGTAGATTCAGTGTCTTCATGTGTCTTTAGGTTACCCGTGGTACTGCATTTTAAAGATAAACCAAAGAAGTGGTGGTTTTTCTGTGCTTGGAATATGTCATGAATTGGCACTCATTTTATGTTTTATTAAGTAACTAAAAATGAATTCAGATGGTGCTTAGTTGATCCATTTAACATAAACTATCATCTCAGAAGGGAATGAAAAAAATGGACACTTAATGAATACAATGTATATATCAGTTTGAGTCATTTCATTCTAACAGAGAAAGTAAACTCGTCTGCACTTTTGTGATTTGACGTGTTCAGTTTTCCCATTGATATTTTTTAAACCTGTTTACCATATTTATTTTTCTTTGTTACTTGAATATATGGGGAAACGTCTGTAAATATTTGACTGTGATGAACCTGATTTACTTGTATGTAGTAAAATAAAACAAAATTTTACATGTGATGCGTTTGTTTTGAATGTCTTCCAATAGCATGGTGGGCTTATCAGGATCTCTTAATAAAGTACAGGATTCATATTTATTACACTGATTTAAACACCATGTAAAATGGGCTGGAACTGTAGGTTTGCATATGTGTTTTCATGAATGCTTCCCACAGCACACCTGTGACCTTTAAATCTGCAAATAGGAACTTAGTTAGCACGTGAAGAACAAATAATACTCTCAAAGACAACTGTGTTTAGCTTTCGATTACATTATTCAAAGTAAACATGCATGCATTAAAATCAGTAAATATACCTTTAATAAGTTGGCTTTAATCAAACAGGCTAGGTAAATATAATGGCTGAGGAATAGAGGAAATAAAATGCATAAAAATAAACAGTGGATTTATCAGTTTAAAATCTGAAGCTTGAAATATTTTCCCAGGATTAACAACTGTCTTTATTTACGCTTGAAGAGTTGCTCATGATAATGTTTGGGAGTTTTATTTTGTTTTTCTGCTAAGTTTTGTTGGACTGTTTTAACATTTGATTGACTGTATTTAATTTGGACTAAAACTGGACTCTTTTACACCAAGACTCGTCAAGATTCTTGGTCAAAATACAATTAAAATCCAATTTAATAATGTCATCACAATTTAAAATAACTGCTTTGTAGTGTAAAATATATTTACAATATACTCCTGTGAAGGCAAATCTGAATTTCCAGCTTCATTACTGCAGTCTCACATGATCATTCAGAAATGAATCTGGTACAATTTATTGCACAATAACACTTCCTTTTATTATCCACATTGAAATAAGCCTAGTGTTGAATAATAATTTTGTGGAAACTACTACTTTTTGGTGTGAGTAGGATTATGCTTTAAAGCAATTAATAATTTTAATCAGAAACAAAGCACTGATCAAATACGACACTTAATACACTGTAAAAAATGGCCGTGATTTCAACGGTAAAAAACTGTAAAAATGCTACAGTACAAATCCGTAACCTGGTTAACAGTATGTTTCCTATATATATACGGCGAATAACTGTAAATTTACTTTCCCAGAATTCCCTGCATGGCACATCACTTTTTATGCTTTTTGTTGACATTAATATGGATCTTTTTAGTTGTTTCCCCATCAGTAATGTATATTAGTGAGTTATGTTACATCTAATGTTGATAAACAATGTTTATTTCATGACTTTAATTTTATGCGTGTTACCATACTGGTGTTTAGTAGCTGTGTGAAAGACACTGAGCACCTTCATTACACTGATACACTTTTCTGATTGTGGGAAACGTTGTTTGTGATAAGCATTGGTTCATTATGTATGAACTTTCTCATCACCACCTGCATATGGCTGTGTTATCATGTCTATCTGTGTAACAAAAGATATCTAGATATTGCTAATTTAAAATACAGACATATTACTTCTATAAATTAATAAAATACGGTAGTTTACTGTAAAAATGAGAATTTACTTTTACGGTTTATACCGTATTTTTTTACGGTTAAATACTGGCAACCACAGCTGCCGGTTTTTTACCGTAAATTTTACAGATTTATTTTTTACAGTGTACATTTATCTTGTAGCTTATTTGAAGTTAATGTTCTTTCATACTTTCTGTTCTTTCAAGAATCCTGAAGATAAAAATCTAAATGGTTTCCAGAAAGTCTCAAACTCAATTCATGGAGGGCCACAGCTCTGCACAGTTTAGTACAGAGACCTGGAAGGGACGTTATGGTGGGGGGAAAGAAATAGGTGGAAGAAAAAAAAATGGGTGGAAGAAATAAAAAGTATGTGAATGCAGACATTTTATATTAATTTCAGTGCTTCAAGATTACAAATATATCAGAAATATGCGGAACATTTTTTATGATAGGATGATAGTGGGATAGAATGGTAAATTATGGGAGATTCCTGGCAAAAATGGGAGTGTTGACATGTATGTAGTGAACAGGAAGTGTTTGTGGAAAAACAGTTTTGCGAGGGAACGCAAAACATCTTTGCGAGGGAATGCAAAAACTTTAAAATATATATTTTCCTATCACTCTGTTTTTTTTCTCCCACCCAGTTTTTTTTTTATTTCACCCTTTTTTTTCCCCCACCATCACGTCCCTTCAGGGTCACCGTACTATAGCTTAGGGCTGGGCGACATGGCAGAAATGCAGTCTCAATATATTTAACGATAACTATATATTTCAATATAAGTTGTTAATGCTTCCAGATTTAAAAGAGTACCCCAAACAATGACTGAAGCCACAAAAATTAGAGGGTCAATTAAATGGCATAACATATTTTCGGTAAGAATACATAAGATACATCTCTAATATGATAATGAGCCTTTATTTGTCACAACATTGTTACATGTAGCGAAACTGGACCCCTCCGACCATACGCAAACATCACACATTTCAGGGGAAGACAGGTCAGTCGAGTGGTAGCATAGAAAAATAGGAAATAAGATACAATGGGGAAAAAAGGAAGCAAAAAAGACTGTCCTTAAAGTAGGGCAATATCAACACACTTTTAGATTCCTATTGTTGCACATTTCTGCTGTGTGACTGACTCTTAGATCAATATTGAGTAAAAACGTCCAGAGTTTATCATTTTTACTGACATAAATTTTATTGTGATTTGATATAATATTGTTTATCGGCCCAGTCCTAGTTTGCTCCAACCATCTCCAACTCACACCTGCTTAATAGTCTCTAGTAGTCTTGAACACCTTGATTAGTTGTTTGAGCTGTGTTTAATTAGGGTTGGAGCAAAACAGTGCAGAGCTGCGGCCCTCCAGGAATCGAGTTTGAGACCTATGCTTTAAAATCTTGATAATACTAAGAAATGCTTCTTAAAAAGCACATCCTTCAAAAGCACTAAAGAAATGATTGTTTTTAATCCTTTGATTGGTACCTTAAAGGGATAGTTCAACCAAAAATGAAAATGTGTACACTATTCACTTCTGTTGAATGCAAAAGGAGATATTTTGAAGAAAGCTGAAAACATGTAGGGGAGAGAGGGGCATGCGGGGTAAAATGTAACAGAGTTTTAAGCTTTTTGCTAAGCTTTTTTTTTTTTTAAGCTTTATTTGCTCAGGGTTAACCATGACATGCTTCTGAGATTTTCACCACTGTGTTGACAGATGTCGTCCTGCCAATTATTGAAAAAGTTTGGTGAAATGTGGATGAAAAACAAGAGAAACCATTTTTGCAGCATAAAAGTATTTTTTATTATACTCTATATATATATATATTTTTAAAAATCTCTGAAAGTATATACGTAAAATCTTATATTGTGTGATCACCGTCTTCTAGGCTAAAAGATAAAACCATTTTGAAAGATGTGAAAAACACACAGTGACTGCTAGCCAGTTTTGAGGCAAACACAGCTAGGTTAGTTGTAACAGGATGTCACACATTAACCACACGCTGTTGGACACCAATTAAACTAACAAAATCATTTTTGAATTTTGAGTGTAATGTTGAGAACCTTTTAAATCAAAAATGTTTTTAATAGAAAATATTGTTTTAAATGAAAAAACTATTGTATTGCTAATAACGCAAATACATGCATAGTATAATAATGGATAACAATGCAAATACATCCAAATGTGGTTATCCAAAAGATAAATAAATAAACATACTGTGCTATGTAGAATAAAGAAATGAGTACTGAGGAAATATACTATTTATCCTCCTAGGGCCCGAGTGTACACATACATGGACAGCACATTTTAGCTCTTAAGTGGCTGTTTAAAATACTTTAAATGTTTTATATTTTGTTACTAACATACAGTGTCATCCTGCAACTGTTTTGCATATGAAATGTCCCAAACACTATTTTTAACTGTCCAAAATGGGGAAATAAATGTTGTTTTTACTCTGATAGTCAAAGCAAGTTCAAAAAAAAAATTCTATGTTAAATATGCATAAAAGAAAATTCGGGAAAAAGTGTTATATGTAAATTCGGACCACGAGTCCACATAAATGGACATCATTTTTCTCTAAAAGTACATCATATCAAAAGATGATACTTAGATTTTTATTCTAATTAGGTTCCAATAAACCCAAATAGCAAAGAGAAATAAAAAATGCATGTAAAAAACACCTTGGGCCTTAATTAAAGTAACCTGAAATTAAATTAATTGTGTGTTACAACTAACCCCCTGTCTGTTACAATTTGCCCTGCAGGTGGGATAAATAGTAGCATTTTTACTCCTGGCACTTTTGGCAAAACTGCACAGAAACCATAGGTCCGACGACCATACTTTCAGTGTTCATTTGTAGGAGAGGCTTGTGTGTTGTTTGTCTAACCCCATTACTTTGTTCATTATTTGGCTAAGGCTGCACGGTGGCGCAGTGGGTAGCACGTTCGCCTCACAGCAAGAAGGTCGCTGGTTCGAGCCTCGGCTGGGTCAGTTGGCTTTTCTTTGTGGAGTTTGCATGTTCTCCCCGTGTTGGCGTGGGATTACTCCAGGTGCTCCGGTTTCCCCCACAGTCCAAAGACATGCGGTATAAGTGAATTGGGTTAGCTAAGTTGCCCGTCGTGTATGTGTGTGAATGAGTGTGTATGGGTGTTTCCCAGTGATGGGTTGCAGCTGGAAGGGCATCCGCTGCGTAAAAACGTGCTGGATAAGTTGGCGGTTCATTCCGCTGTGGCGACCCCGGATTAATAAAGGGTTGATGGGTACTGGCTTAGTGGATCCATCAGAAAAGCTTGGAGGTCCCATCCAGTCATTCTCATCCTGTGCCATGTGCAAGTGTATAATTTAAGAAGTTGGACTCATAAGGAGTAAAAACAATATATGTGAATCCATTTTTGGAGAGCCCTATTACCTTTCCATTCACAATTTTACAGTCCCACTGGTAACTAGACATGATTCTGGTCACACCGTATGGATGAGCCAACATGAATCCTGCAGCCATCTTATAAAACCTAAAAAATACACAACAGAGCTTTTCACACTTGAACCACTTCTAAACACTGTGTAAACAGGACCTGGTTTTCTTGATTCACATTTCTTTACCTGAGGTAAATATAAAATACTAGGTTTTCATATGCTATGGGTGAACAGATGTTCCTGTTTTGTGGGGATAGTACAAATACATATTATCTAGTCCCTGACTGGTGCTGTTTTAACTACAAATAAAAATATATATTTGAAACATAAATAATCTTAAATGTTGCGGCTGGAAGGGCATCCACTGCATAAAACATATGCTGGATAAGTTGGCAGTTCATTCCACTGTGGCGACCCCAGGTTAATAAGCCGAATAAAATAAGGGACTAAGCCGAAAAAAAAAGAGTGAATGAACTATTTGGCCAAACCAAATGATGCTTTGTGCCCCGCTCTTCCATAAGCATTGGCTTCCACAATAGGAAAAACAAATGCCACAGAAGTCAGTAGTTACATGTTTCTAGCTTTCTTTTAAATATATTTTAAGTTGAACAGAAGAAAGAAACTCAAACAGGTTTATGACAAGTGAAGAGAGATTAAAGGATGGCAAAATTTTCATTTGTGGGGTTGGGTGAACTATCTACCTTTAAATACATATTAGTTTGTTTGATATAATAATATACATTTCAGCTGCATACATACTACTATAACTAAAGTAACCGAATCACAAAACTGATCTAAAACCATCCTTACACCTAGACAAAAAAGTTGACCTTCATCGACAGTCGACTAATCTCGTCTAGCTATCATACCGCTCTACTCCATCTGAACTCGATAAGCGCGCCTGTCATATAGCGCACTTTGAATGTATTGTATACGTCAACTGGGCTGGCAGACGAGCGAAATGGGGCAAAATAAGACGAATGTAATTTTTATGAATTCCGGTCAACCCTAATAATAACCGACCCGGAAACTGGCGCGCGTTTGATGAATTCAAAGCAACTCTTTATTGAATGGGAGCGTTGTTTACAGTCTGCTAACCGGATACCTCGGCTGTGCGTCTGCCTGCAGTGCGCGCGCGCTCGCTCTCTGATGGTCAATGGTGTTGATGATGGAATCGCAATGCGAGTACTTTATGTATTTCCCGGCGGTGCCCATCTCAGATCTGTCGGACCCGGCTAAATACCGCACTCTTCCGCGCCGCAGTCACCTTTACCTCGGGGAAACCGTGCGCTTTCTCCTGGTCCTGCGCTCCCAGTCCGCGTCCGGCTCGAGTGATGGCAGCGGCGGCTCAGAGCAGCACAGCAGCCGCTCGTGGAGGGAGCTGGCCGGCTCTCTGAGCGCCGTGGCCAGCGTGAGCCCCGGCGACAGCCGGCAGCGCACACAGCCTCTGTATCACGACTACCACAGCAGCGGGGACGAGTGTGTGGAGGACACAGACGAGGATGATGCTGCAGCGGCGGAGGCGGTGGGCTGTGCGGGGCGAGGGGGCCCGAGGTACCGGGGCTTCAGGGAGTGCAAACCCCTGCTCATTCACAACAACCCAGGCAACGGCGTGAGGGAGTTCCGCAGAGCTCCTGTGCAGGTGCTTAGATAAACACACCGCATTGTATGATGGAGGATAGCTGTTCCTGGTACAGCTGAGAGGGTGATATCTGATGTACATTCAAATCCTGATCTTGATCTATGTCAACACGGAAGTAACGTTGACATTTCCTGTTGTAATGTTTTATGGATTGATGTGTGTGTGTGTGTGTGTGTTTGCTTTTTGTTATGTTTGGCATCCATGCAAGTTTCTGTCCTAATTTGTAAGTGGAGTGATTATAGTAAAGGGCTTGCTGTTTTAGGCCAAAATGCTGCTATGTGAGCTTAATGCTGCTTGTTTCTACAGCAGTGTTGACTTTAAAGGGATAGTTCACAAAAAAACTTTACTAGAACGCAGCTGAAACCATAGTTGTTGTTTTGTAATTTATGGAAGTCAATAGCTCTGGCACATTAAACGTACTAAAACATGTCAAAGTAAGATAAATACGTATGAGTTCATTCATTCATTTTCTTTCGGCTTCGTCCCTTATTTATTAGGGGTCACCACAGTGAACCGCCAGCTATTCCAGCATATGTTTTGCGCAGCAGATTCCAGTCGCACCCAGTACTGGGAAACACCCATACACTCACATTCACACAATACGGCCAATTTATCTCATCCAATTCATCTATAGTGCATGTCTTTGGACTGTGAGGGAAACAGGGGCACCTGGAGGAAACCCATGCAAACATGGGGAGAACATGCAAACTCCACACAAAAACGTGAACTTACACAGCCGGGACTCAAATAAGCAACCTTCTTGCTGTGAGACAACAGTGCTAACCACTGAGCCACTGTGTCGCCCCATGTATGGGTTCTTGTTGCTTAATAATGTTTATTAAATGTTTATAATCTGTGAAGACGAAAATCTTTCCACATAAGGTCGCAGAGGAAAACATTATTTTATATAGGCTGCAGCATCGAGGATTAGCACAAATACAATTTTAATAAATAATACAACAGCCTACTGAAGAAAACAAACAGCATCAGCTCTGAGCGAGTCCACACACATCATCATGAGACAAGGTGCTCATGCTCAAATTACTGCTGAGGCTGGAGATTAAAGATAATATTGTTGTTAGTAATGATCAGTTTCTTGCAGTTTATTTCACTTCATAAGACCTCGAGTTATCATCAGGAGACGTGAGGATTTGTTTTATTTTGCCTTTGTGTATTTTTCTGACTCTCAAAGTGCTGGTAGCTGTTGAGTTTCATTATTTGAATAACCAATGAAAACTTTTCTATTGAAGAACGAAGTCACGTCTTAATTGAGATGAGGGTGAAGAAATTAACAGCAAATGTTCATTATAGGGGCGGCACGGTGGCTCAGTGGTTAGCACTGTCACATTACAGCAAGAAGGTCGCTGGTTTGAGTTCCGGCTGGGTCAGTTGGCGCTTCTGTGTGGAATTTGCATGTTCACGTGGGTTTCCACCAGGTGCTCTGGTTTCCCTCACAGTCCAAAGACTTGCGCTTTGGGTGAGTTGGATGAACTAAAATTGGCTGTAGTGTATGAGTGTGTGAATAGTGTATGGGTGTTTCCCAGTACTGGGTTGCGGCTAAAAGGGCATCGGCTGCGTAAAACATATGCTGGAATAGTTGGCGGTTTATTTCGCTGTGGTGACCTCTGAAATAGAGACTAAGCCAAAGATGAATGAATGTTCATTATAGGTGAACGTTCCCTTGAATCCCTGTGGGTGCATTTAATAATGGTTTATTGACTATGAGCTCATTCCTATTTATCTATGAATTTCAATCTTTAAGAAATCAAGTACTGATCAAGTATTTGGGGTTGTTTTCAAATACAGTGATGAAGTATGCACTGCGCTCTATATGGTTTTTTTTTTTAATGTTGATAATCTTGATAATAATCTTGAAAATAATATCTTGATAATAATATATCACTCAAAAGGTCATGATTTGCACTGGTTAAATAATTACTCAGTGCGGAAGACATTGTGCCGAAACGTCTGTGTTTTGTATCCCATAAGAATGTAAAATAAAGCTCTGTAAAGTAATTATTTAACGAGTGTAAATCATGACCTTTTGAGTGTTGTTTTCAAATACAAATATCTGAAAATGCAAAGAGAAAACATTGGCAGATATTTGTTCTTAATTTAAACATAAACTCATTTTATTTGAATACATTTCTTTAAAACAGGACCTCCCATTATGATATTTGCATTGAAAACAAAGTAAAAAACACTGGAGGTGTTTGTAGTGCGATCAACAAGTAACGTAGGTTATTTCCATATTCTAATAGAGTAGAGATGAAATATTCAAGCTATTTCTCACATTTTGAGTCCTCCTTGATGTGTAGCTACATTTCATCTACTCCTTAAATATTTGTATTTGTATTAAAGAAATACTGAATTCAGCATTAATGAAACTTGCAGAACCCTGAAAAGGTAATATGGCTACATAGGAAAGGTTCACCTGTGAGCTAATAAATAAATGTGTAGTGTTAAAAACAAAAAGACCAAGACAAAATATGAACAACCAGCTTCAGTTTAGACTAATCCATGGTTATAAAACACACTTCATGTGTCCACACAATTAAACTAACATTTAAAACTCGTCATCACTGATACTTTTGAAACAAATAAGAATTAATTATAAATATAAAACACATGAAATATATCAGTCTTTAAAAGAGAAGTGGAACAAAACATGTGGAATTTATTGCAGTTTTTTGTTGCCTTTAAGGCCTTCATCATCTCTGTGTTGCACTGTTCATCTAAATTTTAAATTTGTTAGGGATGCTCCGATCAGGATTTTTGCAGCCCATACCGAGTACCGATTCCTTGTCATGGTGAACGGGCAATATCAAGTACCGATTCTGATGCTTTAAGCTTTGTAATGCATTTTCCTTCTAAGTATGATAAGATGTTGCCTTACCTACGAGAATAAATAGAGTATGCAGCATATAATCCCTTACACATGTCTCTTATAACCGTATAGTGAGGAAATGTCATGGTCAGAAGGAGCTTTACATGAAAAAATAGATAAAACGGACAAAATAAAATTGGTAAGAAAAATGATTGATAATGCAATTTGGAAACATTGCAAATGATGGAGGAAGAATTCAACATGTCTGACTAAAGAAAAGTTTGGAGTGCATGTTTGGTGCATAAGAAGTTAAAATGCACTCCTCTAAATGCTGTAAACGACTTTTTTATTGCAATAAGTGTATTACAAAAATTATATAGTTAAATATTCAAGTTAAAAATGTTCCTGACAGCTTTAAGTGAACTTGCAACATTGTTAAAAACACAGAACTTTCATTTCTTATATGTAAAAAGGCCTACAGTACACACATGCAAGGGCGTTCAAATATTTTACTCATCTCCGACTATTGACATAAGCAGAATGATCGCACAGAACCACATATGTATTTATTTTAGCTGCTGTGACGCGAGCGCAGTGATTGTTCACGCCCCCACGCATCAATTACCTCCTCACATGTTGTAGCGCTGCTGATGTATAATATACAGGTGTGCATGTGCATCTTCCTCTCCATGTAAACGTGTAAACAAACACCTGCAGTCGGTTCATGAGATTGGCCAGATCAGCGAGTACCGATCAAGTCATTAAATGTGATTATCGGCCGATGCCGATCTCTAGCAGATCGATCGGTGCATCCATAGAATGTACTTTTTAGTTTAGTCTGTAACTTTATTAAAATACTAATAGTTGTGTTGCTCTTAAATTATTGCTTTAATACAGTTTTATAATTTGTATATCCTCAATGAAATAGCATGTAATAATAGGAACATTTACTTTAAGGTCAGCATTTTCTTTCTTTACTACATTCTGTTTTTTATTTTTATATTTTGAAAGCAGCATACTGTAGGTTTCATAGCAAGTCAGTGTTTTTTTTCTCAGTGTTTTTGGCTTGCCACCAATCCTAGTAAAGCCTGTAAAGCCCAGCACACTGAAACCACACACCACCTAAATAACATCTGTAAACCTGCATCTTGAGAGTCAGAGTCAAATAGGTTCATTATAACCAGTTATTTCAGACATAGCAGTAAACAGTTATTATTTCATAGGATGACGTGTTTTTTCACCTAACAAAAGTTTGAGGCATTCATGTTTTTCACTCCTTTGGTTTTCCAAACAGACTGTGTAGGTTAGGGTGGTGCAAACCTACAATGTGAAATGAGGGCTTAGTCTGTTATTTACTCTTTTCTTGCTAGTCACACCTTATAGTGCAAATCATTTTAAATGCACCGAAAGTCAGACTTTACAGGCCATTGCATAAAGCCTTTAAAGGCCAAGACCACATGTTATCATGGTACAACATAGCATAGTGTCTGATCTACTCCTGTCTCTCACCCTAAATGTTTTATTTTCTGTTTTCTCAGTCTCCTGTGGACGAGCCTGTCGTTTTAAGTGATGAAGTAATCTTTCCTCTGACTGTGTCTTTGGATAAGCTCCCTGTCAACACTCTCAAAGTGAAGGTAGGATGACGTGTGTGTATGTTTGAGTGTGTGTGTTTTTGGTACATTCATATGGTTGTGTACTTTGGTATAATTAGAACAGGAAGGAACTCGTATCATCACTCTCACATTCTTTGACACATTTGTGTTTCTGACACATGGTGCATGTTTTAAAAAACATTTTTTTTTTTGGAGTTTTCACCTTTAATGGACAGGATAGTAGAGAGTATTGACAGGAAAGCATAAGGGGCAGAGAGAGGGGAAGGATCGGCATAGGACCGCGAGGTGGGAATCAAACTCGGGTCGCCGTGACCACCGGAGTGCATGTGTCGACGCACTAACCACTACACCACTGGCGCCGACCACGTGGTGCATGTTTGTGCATGATTCTAACGCAAAGCAGTTTTAGTGTGTGTGTGTGTGTGTGTGTGTGTGTGTGTGTGTGTGTGTGTGTGTGTGTGTGTGTGTGTGTGTGTGTGTGTGTGTGTGTGTGTGTGTGTGTGTGTGTGTGTGTGTGTGTGTGTGTGTGTGTGTGTGTGCAAAAAAATCACTTGCAATCAAAATTATTCAATCCTCATTCAAAACTGAAACAATTTGCAAATGTAAGCGTTTTTTGAGATCCAGAGTTTTGTTTAAAAACAGTTACATCATTTAGTTATGTATTAAATGTGATAACGTTACAATGTAAGGAAATATTTTTAAGTAAGATTTTGTGCAATGCTGCTACGCTGTAATTAAAGGGATAGTTCACCCAAAAATAAAAATTTACTCACCGTTTACTCACAATCAAGTGATTTTAAACTTTTATATATTTTTTCTTATCATTCATTCATTCATTCATTCATTCATTCATTTTCTTTTCGGCTTAGTCCCTTTATTAATCAGGGGTCGCCACAGCGGAATAAACCGCCAACTTATCCAGCATATGTTATTTCCTTGAAAGTGACAGAATGTTTAATTTCTCCTGAGGACCTGAAACCCACAATTAGTTTGTATATAAACTAAACATAAGAAAGGGAATGGGACATCTGCATAAATAATAAATTACATGAAATTAACCTTTCCCAGAGATGGGTTGCGGCTGGAAGGGCATCCGCTGCGTAAAATCGTGCTGGATAAGTTGGCGGTTCATTCCGCTGTGGCGACCCCGGATTGATAAAGGGACTAAGCCGACAAGAAAATGAATGAATGAATGAAATTAACCTAAAAATAAATGAAAGACACTTTTATAATTTTAATTTTGAGATCAGGCATGAACAAACTGTCTATACTAGATGTCGAATTGGCTATTCTAGGTTGACACATTTGTATTTGCTGAATAACGAAGCACCACCTAAATGTAATCCTGCCAGGCTGCTCCTACCATGAAACATATTTTGTTGGAATGTGAAAGTTTGAATACCATTAGACAAATTTTTTATATGGAGAGTTCTTTGATGGACATTTTTAAAAAGGTACCACCAGGAAGAATCTTAAATTATTTATCATAAATAAATAACTGAAAAATCATATTTAACTTTGAATATAGTTTTGTGTAAATTTTATTTGTTTATTTCTATTTATATATTTGTCTAAGTAACTTTTTATTGTAATTCGAATATGTTTTTATCGTGTAATATTTTTATGTGTATCTATTTTGCCACAAAATAGCCATAAGTTGCTGATGTGGTAATAAATTAATAAATCCAGCATATGTTATTACGCAGCAGATGGCCTTCCAGCCACAACCCAGTACTGGGAAACACCCATACACTCTTGCATTCACACACATACACTACGGCCAGTTTAGCTTATTCAATTCAACCTATAGCGCATGTCTTTGGACTGTGGGGGAAACCGGAGCACCCGGAGGAAACTCACGCGAACACGGGGAGAACATACAAAACTACACACAGAAATGCCAACTGACCCAGCTGGGACTCGAACTAGCAACCTTCTTGCTGAGAGGTGACATCGATACCCACTCTGCCACCCTATTTTTTCTTTTGTTAACACATAATGCAAGATATTATGAAGAATGTTGGAAACCAACAGCCATTGACAATCATAAATACAAAAAATATTGTAACAGACTGAAGAAGGCCAGGAAGCGTTTAACAGTTCAAACTTGTCTTTTAATGAACTTTTAATGAGACAGAGTAATCCTTTAGCTTCCCGAAAACAACAACTCTCTCACCAAAAAAAACATACCTGTCTCCTCTTTTGGAACCCCCCCTCTCTCCCTCTCTTAAAACCTCACATTACACAACATAAATACAAACCAAAATATAAAACAAGAACTGTACTTAAACCTTTTCTAGCATGATACAATATTAAGGAAGTCAATGGCTGCTGATTTCCAACATTCTTTGGTGGTGGATGAGGAAATCTCCCCCAATGTGTAAAGCGCATTGAGTGTCTAGAAAATCGCTATATAAATGTCAGGAATTATTATTATTATTATTAATTAGTATGTAATAATAATAATAATACCTTACATTTATATTGCGTTTTTCTGGACACTCAATGCGCTTTACACGTTGGGGGGAATCTCCTCATCCACTACCAGCGTGCAGCATCCACCTGGATGACGTAACGGTAGCCTTATTGCTCCAAACCGCACACCACACACCAGCTGATTGGTGGAGAAGGGACAGAGTGATGAAGCCAATTATGATATGGGGATGGTTAGGAGGCCATGATGCACAGAGGCCAGCAGTGGTGGAAAGAGTACAGAAAAATCATACTTGAGTAAAAGTACCATTACTTGCCTAAAAATGTAGTGCAAATAGAGTATTGTTGTACTATGTGTTGTAAATATTACTCAAAATATGAGTAAAAAGTAGCCCTTTCAAAAGTACTCGAGTAGTGAGTAGTGAGTATTACGCTGTAAAAAGCTGAGCCATTTACATTTAATTTGTTAATGTGTGTAAACGTAACATTCTGTAGTGTGTTTAGTTATTGCCCAGCAGGCACACCTTTTACGATTTAGGTCGTGATGTCAGGTGACCAAAATTCAATGTCTAGTCAGCGTCTAAGGACAACGTTATTTTGATACCCGATAATGACGTCAAATGACGTTGATTTTAGGTTGTTTTAGAAAGTGACCAAAATCCAATGTGGAGTCAACATCTTAAACCAACATCATATGACGTCAAATACTGACATTTATTCATCAGGTATGGCAACCAAAATCCAACATCTGATAGACGTCATAGTGGTAACGTCCACACAACATCAAGCTGTAACATCACTAGACGTTGATATTTGGTTGATTTTAGGTTTGACTTGAACATTGATATTGGCCTTGCGTTGAGTTCTGACATCAAACTGATTTTCATTTCCAAACAAAATGCAATGTCCCTACAGCTTTCGGGTACAATGTCGATCTGACGTCATGTTGACATCTTGTGCCTGCTGGAAGTTTAAGGCCATTTCGGTCATCATACAGTAAACATCAGTCATCTTCTCATCAGTGACATGCATCTAAATAGTCTCTGGATCAATGCGTGTAAAGATTTTGGACATCTTCTTGGACACTTTAAATGCTTCCAAACTGTTTGCTGCAATTATAAATTGCCCATGTCCTGAGGTAGTTCATTATGATGCGATTTACCTTCTATTTGATTGGACAGGAATCACAGGACTACTCAGCCAATCCCCATAGAGAAGAAAAAATAAAGTAGTGACTACAGGTTGAAGGAAAGTAGTGGAGTAAAAGTACCAATACTGCACTAAAAAATGTCCTCAAGGGAAAGTAAAAGTACACATTTTTAAAAATATTTAGTAACTTACAATTTCTGAGAAAACTACTCAATTACAGTAGTTTAAGTAATTGTGATTTGTTACTTTACACCACCTGAGACCAGTGGGCAAATTTTGCCAGGATGTCGGGGTTAAACCCCTACTTTTTTTCGAAGGACATCCAGGGAGTTTTAATGACCACAGAGAGTCAGGACCTCAGTTTAATGTCTCATCCAAAAGACGGAATATATATTTCTTTGCATTTAACAGAAGAAAGAAACTTGTTTGTAACAATGATTGGTGAGCAGTTTTGGGTGAACTGTACCTTAAAGGAACTCTCATTCAAATAGCTGTTTTTACATCGTTCATTTGTTTAACCACTTTTAAGCCTTTGCAAACTTAATGAAGATGAGCTGTTGTTTGCATAAAAATTTGCCCCAGATGTGGCCCGAGCAAAATGTTTCTCACGAAAGCCATAGAGAACAGAATAAACAACATTTATTGCTTGTTATAAAGAATAAAAGATTAAAGACATTTGGGGTTGAATAATTATTGAATAGTAATTACCACTGGTTTTGCTGAAAATGTTAACGACAGCAGCAGAATGTCTTGCAAATCAAGGGAGTAGAATTATTTAGTTTGCAACTGTAGATGAAGTTAAATTACAGTGCTCACATTATACCGCATCACCATGCATGTGTTGCTGTTAATACTTCTGATTATGAGTGTGTGTGTGTGTGTGTGTGGTTGTGTGTGTGTTACCTCGATGCAGATAATTGTCACTGTGTGGAAGCAAGAAGAAGAGAAAGCTGAGATCCAGGAACATGGCTACCTCAGCATCCTCCAACAAAAGAGCCCCTGCCAAACATTTCGTCAGGATCTGAACACCTTCAAAGCACAGGGTGAGCATTTGCTTCCTTCAGCACAACACTGCATAATGGTATTATTGATTCAGGACCTCGGGGATCTGCCTTTCCACTCGTCACTTCATAGCCGTCTCATTCTTTTCATTATTTCTCCTTTCTGTGGCTTTAATCTGCTGTTCTGTTGTATTCTTGACCGTGTCATTTGTTTTTCCTGCTGTGTAACAAACACTTTTGAAATGCCGTTAATTAAAAAGGCATTTTGAACTGTATAACTTTGCTTTAATTTGTGTTTTATACTGATGTCATTTTCTGTTGTTTTCCAACAGTCAGCACCACATTGAACGTCCTGCCGCCCCCAACAGTGAAGTGTCAGCAAATGACTGTTTCAGGGAGACATTTAACTGTTCTCAAAGGTAATGCCGCCTCTGTTTTCACTAGCTCACATAAATGATGCTTTTACACCATGATTAAAGTCAGTATAGGGTTAGAATGTTTCAGCCTCGTTCCAAAATAGATCAAAATCAATATATTCCTCAAACATTCTACAATCAATACCCCATAATGACAATGGCTGTTTCCCAATATGCATTCTTCATCGATCTTGCATTCTTGTGTTCTTGTGTAACGTCATTATCAGCTGCCAAAGTTCAGTTCCAAAACTAAAGACGGCAAGAACAGAGGAGGCATGAGAGAACCTGGATGTGTTTTTGATATCGAGGATGCATCTATGCAGACTTGAGTGCAAAACTCACTCTAGTAGTCTCAGAAGTCATTGCGACTGAATAAAGGAGTTGGGAAGCACAGCATGTTTATGATTAAAGTTCAGAGATATAACTTAGTTATCTCAAGAGTTTCCCTAAATTAGACAGTGAAAGTAAACATAAAAATCTTAATAAAGGCATAAACACATTGTTACGAACCCCAGTTTTTTAAAGGCTCGGCTAGGGAGGGGTTAGCAACATAAAAGGACATGCAAGGCAAACAAATCCAATTCTCTATTTATTTAGAGACAAAAACAATGCGTGCTCTTATCAAAAATAAATGGCAACAAAAATGTAAATTATTAAACAATATAACTCAATCAAAAGAACTATTTAAACATACAGAAAACAAATACAACAGATCAAACATAAACAACATAGATCAACATAGAAATGAATAAACAACAACAACAACACCAGCATGGCTCCTCAGCAGCGGCTGCACAAGACGCGCACAGAATTCTCGGTCCTTCATCAGGACAGGATACGCAGAGATTCTCAACAAGTACGAGTCATACTCTTAACAGAGCCAAGATCGGGAGGATCAGTCAGACACGCGCTGGAAAACAAAGAGCCACCCATAACAATAATAATAATAATATTAATAATAGTAATAATAGAAAAAAAGAAAGAAAACAAAAGGGAAATCCGTAACAACATTAAGGGTGTTTATTTGCTGAAATTCATATTAAAGTTTATTTTATTTGTATTGTGCAACGTATATTTGTAAAGCTTTTTTTGCAGTTTATATTTATATATATCTTGTAAAGGGATTGTTGTATTAATGCAGTAATGTTTAAAGAATTTTCCATTAAAAATGCGTGTCATCCATTAAAAAGGTCATGTGACCATCAGGAAGAACGCAGCATCTTATTTCTCACAGGACGTGTTCTCTGTTCTCACGGTCTACCGAGTTCGTTTTTCCGAGGTAACTTGGCAAGATCGGTCTCCATGAGAATGCAAGTCTGTTCTCTGCATTCTTGCAGTTGAGAAACAGCCAATATGATAGAAATTGCTGAAAAGCAAAACATGTAAAAAATTACATGTACTTCAAGAGTTCACATTTAGCTAATGATTGATTATAAAGTTTGTTTGGCATGTTGTCCCGGGAGGCAGCCCGGGGCTTGAGGATCTTATGTTTGCAGGGTGAGAGGGGAGTTTGAGCTCAGGTAGGTCTCGAGAACTCCTCTGCTAACTCCCCTGCTATGGCTAATGAGAAATTATGGATTGCTGCAGAGAGATATACTGCTGATTAGGAGCTCGTCTATGGTGCTAATTTGGTTTTTGTCATTCACCTATGGAGAACCCGGGGGAAACCCAAGCAAGCACGGGGAGAACATGTAAACTGTGCACATAAACGTTGACTGGCCTGTTAAAGAATTGGACCAGTGATGTTCTTATTGTGAGGCAACAGTGCTAACCACCGTGCCGCCCTATTTAAGAAAAGAAAGGAGGAGTAGGGGTGGAAGCGGGGATTCTTTAAGCCGAAGATGACTAAGGTAAGGAACTCTGGTTATTTATAATAAGTTAGGAATCATCCAATTGGTGAATCATGTGTTATCTAATGGGGGACCAGCAGCGGTCAATCATAAGCATGTGATCCTCTCGAAATTAGTTTATAAATAAACTTCACATACATTTTTTACAGCCTTTACTATGATGCTCAAAATTGAGCTTCGTTGCACCTGGTTTCCATCTTGATCATTCTTGAGTTTTTTTTGCAGGTTGATTAAAATCCATCTACAGCAAATTGATTTGATTGGTCATGATTTGGAAAGCCACTCACATGTCTATATTGACCTTATTCTTTACTGGCAACGCAGTATGGGTAAAGCTAACAAAAAATGGGTCTGCCAAGGCTGTGGTATCATATTCAAAAAGGCTTGAATCTGTCATTTGTGCCAAAAGTGCTTCAACAAAACATTGAGCACTACTCAATCTTTATGTACATTTTTTATTTTACAAATATGTCAAACAAACACCTTTCACATTGTCACTATGCAGTACTGTTTGTAGAAACGGTGCATATAATTGTTAATTTGTTATAATTAAATATGGCTTTTATTAACATAGTAAATTGAGTTGTGAATACTGTCACTCTTTGTTTGTGCATTTTGAAATGCATGTATAGCTCTGTTATATTGTTCTTTCTTTAAATTTGTCAAATATGTTTAAGCAGTTTACTTGAAAAATATAATACTTGTGTCTTGTTTCATTCAAAATCCTAAACAAAGTTTTTGCTACCATTACTATAGTCTATTTGTTGTAGAATGTTTTAACTGTCAGACAGTAGATGCTCTGTATTAGACTTTGTTTGATCTTCATGGTTTCCTGTATCTCTATGTGACAGACATCCTGTTTATGTAGATATGAACATCTGCCTGTTTCAGTGTTAAACGGGAGCTCGCAAGAGGAAGTGTGTGTGCGTGATATCAAGATCCTGCCCAACTTCAATGCGTCGTACTTACCGATGATGCCAGATGGATCAGTGCTGCTGGTGGACAATGTTTGGTAAGATAGAAATGTGGAACTTTACACACTTTTTAAATCAATGATGAATTCCACAATTTTAAAAGAAGTGCACATAAAAATTATTTTCTCCAAGGTGTTGTCAGAGTAGCTGGCCTCAATCATGAAAATATTGTTTTTAACTCAATTTAACATTCCTTAGGTTCTGAAGGTTTATTTTAAAGTGTCTCACTTTTTGGAGGTTAGTAATTCTTAAATTTAGCTTTGACAAACTCATATTCCTTGCTAAATTGGCCTTTGAGCTTTCTAGTCAGAATATTTTTTCAATTAATTATTATTATTTTTTGTTAGCTGAAATTCTGTCGCCTTCACAAAGCTTTCAAACTGCAATATTGAAACAAAAAAATTGTTGTCGTTTTAATTTTGTTATTAATATTGTGGTTTACAAGCTAAATAAAAAAATTGAAATTATATGTAAGGGTTTTCCCCGTTTTATATTAAAAATTAAATTTTTATTTTATTGCGTTTTTCATTTTTATTTTAATTCTTTATTTGACAGGGACCATTGGCAATCAAGGAACTGCTGTGAAATTAGCTACATAGCTAAATTTCATCTGCAGTCCCTGAGGGTTAAGTCTAGATAGGAAACAGCTGTGGTTACGCCGGAATACGCACATCAATATAGCATCATTTTTGTAACACTGAATAACAATAATTAATATTTTTACAGTACTGTGACGGTTGGCTTTAGGGTTGGGGTAGGGGTAGACGTTAAAAAAATACAATTGGGTAATTTAATAGATAACATAAATAATACTCTGTACAACTGCTGTTTTTACATTACTGTGACGGTTGGGTGTAGGGTTGGGTTAGCGGTAGTTGTTAATAAAACACAAGTAATGCGAAATTTAATAATTAATATACATAATTCTCATCAACTTCCGGGCGCAACCATATCTGACCTAGAAACAACTGTCCCTGGGCAGGAAATACAATTACAAATCACATAACTGAAACGTAAATGCAATATCGTAATAAAATTAATTGCATCAAGATATAAATGATAAACCCCCACTTAATGGTCGCACACCTGATGCAGTTTTAATCAGCATTTCAACTGCAACTTGAATTGTGCTAAGGTAGCACTCTGTCTAATGTTAACTGGTAGATTATTCCAATACAGAAAAAGCAGAACAACCAAAATCAGTGACTCTAAAAATATTTACATTACTTAGCAATCTATTAGTTACTAGCGAATTAGTAAAGTCATTAGTCACTAATAAAGTTATGGCAGCTAATAGCCTTAATTTGATTGTAATGCAATAATGTGCACCTTTTGTAAAGCTGCTTTGAAACAATACATTTTGTGAGAAGTGCTATACTAATAAACTTGAATTGAATTGAATACACAATCACCTCTTGATGAAGCTTTAGTTTTTCTTATGTTGTCAGTACAAAGGGAAACAACATCCTTCGAAGGTAAAGGTGTTAATATTTGATTTAGAATATTTTGCAATTAGTTAATTTAGTTAACTGAGTTTAGTTTGAAGTGAGAATTAGTTAGAATTTAGTAAATAGTTAGATTTTAGGTCATTTAGAATATATTTTGCTACTATAAACATTATCCCAATGCCAGATGAGCCGAGAGAGTTTATCTTATTGTTCATCTCCTACAGTCATCAGTCAGGAGAGGTGGCAATGGCATCATTTTATAGAATGGACAGCGAGTCCAGTCATCTTCCCAGCATGCTCAGCGCTCTAGAGGAGCAGAACTTCCTCTTCCAGCTGCAGCTCAATAATCAGCCACAGGATGATTCAAATGAGGTGAGCGACACTCAGTATTTCAGCCTATATAGAACATTTTTAGATTTCATTCGTCATTTTTGCTATTATTTACAACTTTTAATGTTATTAATATACTTTTGATTGAAATCTGAAGTCATATATTTTATTGCTGTAGGGACTGGAGGTGCCATTAGTTGCAGTTTTACAGTGGTCCACGTCTAAACTGCCCTTCACCAACTCCATCTACACTCACTATAGTCTACCGAGCATCAGACTGGACCGGCCGCGCTTCATCATGACCGCCAGCTGTCCCAGTGCAGTCAGGACCCGAGAGCACTTCCGGGTGCGATATACTCTACTCAACAACCTGCAGGATTTTCTAGCAGTCAGACTCGTCTGGACGCCTGAAGGTGAGGAGAGGAAGATTGTTTTATGATGTACATGCAGCTGCCTGCTTTATTGTGTTGAATGGCAGGTTTGTGCATGAATGCTAGATATTAGGGCTGCACAATATTGTAAAAATTTGACATTGAGATTATTTTGTTTTTAAGTATGACGTCACGCCAAGCAGCTTCTGGGTCCAAGCTCTATATGAAACTGTATGGGGAGATTCATCAAATGGTGATAATAAACGTTTAAAAAGCGATGTAATACTTTCGAAAATCACTATCGCAATATATATATATATATTTCAAGAGTTCACACTTAGCTGATGATTAATTATAAAGCTTGTTGCAAGGCGAGAGGTGAGATCGAGCTCAGGTAGATCTCGAGAACTCCCCTGTCGTAGTGATTGAAGAGCAGATAGTAGTTCTTTTTAACGAGATGGATACTAGATAGGGAGCAAGTCTATAGTATTGATTAATCAATAACTTAGGTTGCATGTTTTTAATCGGTGGGAGGAAACCGGAGAACCCGGGGGAAACCCACGTGAGCACAGGGAGAACGTGCAAACTCCACACAGAAATGCCCGCTGGTTTGTTAAGCCTAGAACCATTGACATTCTTGCTGTGAGGCAACAGTGCTAAGCGCTGGGCCACCGTGTCACCCATCTAGGAAGAGGAGGAGTAAGGGTGGAAGGAGGGATTCTTCCAAGCGAAGATAACGGTGATATGAAACCCGGGGTATTTGTAGTGGCTTAGGGACCATCTGATTGGTGCATAGTGAATTGGATAATGTGGGTCCAGCCGCTAGCAATCATAAGCACGTGATCCTCTCGAAATTAGTTTATAAATAAACTTCACATATATATACACATCCATGCCTAATATCAGATGGCCAGAAAGTGATAAATTTTTTATAAATTGTTAAAATTTTGGTATTTGTAATGCAGCAAGTCCTGAGACTGTTGTGTAGACTATGATTTTATATAAAATTCACTTTAATGTGTGATATGACTAAAAAATGGCAAATATAAATATAAACAAATATTTTCTCTTTTCAAATGAGTAGCGGCTTGGACCTGGAAACAGTATTCCATACATCACCGATACGTCACAAGCGGATTGCAATATAAATATAATTTCTCTAGATTATTTGAATAGCTCTATTTGGAAAGATTTCATTAATTTAGATTGATTGGGATGATCAAGTCTTTTTTCTGTGCAGTAGATCTGCATTAAAAAAATATTATAAGCAAAAACAACTGTTCAAGTACAGAGTAAGTACAGTTCAAGTAACTGTTCAACACTGTTCAACTACAGAAATTGAGTGATTAAACGTAAATAAACATGGTTGTCATTGTAAAAGTAATTTAAAATATATATTTAATAGTATCTTTACTTATTAATCTTTAATAAATAATCTGAAATGGGACTATTGCAAATACACACGTTGTGATATCGATGCTCGAACAATATATTATTCAGCCTTTGTGCATATGTTTGAAGCATGGTTTTTATTGGTAAACTAAACTAAAAGCATGAAACTAAAATTTATTTAACTGAATTATTAAGTTAACTCAAATAGTTATATATACAGCGTGTGCGCACGGTCTTAAAAAGTCTTAAATTTCCAAATCAAAATTTTAGGCTTTAAAAAGTCTTAAATTTACTGAAATATTGTGTTGTGGGTCTTAAATCATTTTAAACAGGTCTTAATTTTCCTATGTCCATGTAAAGACACCCAATCAGGCCAACACACCCATCCAATCACTATAATTCGACAAAGGTTTATTTATTAACTCTATTTACCAACTCTATTTATATATCTATTGATAAAATGTGGTTTAATTATCTTTCTTACAATAACATTGGTTTTTAATGTTTTTTTAAAATGTTTTAACTGGGCCATTAGAAAAAAAATCCTTTAATTAAAGCGTTTAGCATTGTGTCTGAAATTTCATTCATAATGGTCTTAAAAAGTCTTAAATATGAGTTACAGTTGAAGTCAGAATTAGCCCCCCTGAATTATTAGCCCACCTGTTTATTTTTCCCCCATTTTCTGTTTAATGGAGAAAATATTTTTTTAACACATTTCTGAACATAAAAGTTTTAATAACTGATTTATTTTATCTTTGCCATGATGACAGTAAATAATATTTGACTAATATTTGAAAATTTTCAAGACACTTCTATACAGCTTAAAGTGACATTTAAAGGCTTAACTAGGTTAATTAGGTTAACTAGCCAGGTTAGGGTAATTAGGCAAGTTATTGTATAATGATGCTTTGTTCTGTAGACTATCGAAAAATATAGCTTAAAGAGGCTAATAATTTTGACCTTAAAATGTTTTTTAAAAACTTAAAAACTGCCGAAATAAAACAAATAAGACTTTCTCTAGAATAAAAAATATTATCAGACATACTGTGAAAATTTCCTTGCTCTGTTAAACATCATTTGAGAAATATTTAAAAAAGAAAAAAAATTCAAAGGGGGGCTAATAATTCTGACTTCAACTGTACAAACACACACTCTGTCTCTTTTGCCAAAAAATCCCTTCCATGGCCACATGTGTATAAAATCAATCATCTAGGATTGCAGACTGTTTCTACAAACATTTGTGAAAGAGTGGGTCGCTCTCAGGAGCTTAGCGGATTCAGAAGCAGTACTGTGTTATGTTGCTGTCTGTACAGTAAGTTCATTTGTGAAAATTTCCCACCACTAAATATTCCACAGTCAACTGTTAGTTGTATTATTAAAAAGTAGAAGCTTTTAGGAACAACTTATGACCATGTATTGGTAGGCCATGTAAAATCACAGAGTAGGGTCAGTGTATGCTCAGGAGCACGATCCTCAGAATTTGTCAATTTTCTGCAGAGTCATTAGCTACAGATCTCCAAACTGTGATGGCCAAGCAGCTGCATGCCTTATACTAGGGCTGGGTGATATGGCAAAAATGCAATCTCGATAATTATTTTCCATATTGAACAATAACGCTATATATTTCGATATACGTAGTTAATGCTTCCAGATTTAAAAGTGTACCCAAACAATGACTGAAGCCACAAAAATGAGAGGGTCCATTAAATCGAATAACATATTTTCGGCTGATAAATTTTCGGTGGCCAAAAATTCAGTACATCTCTAAAATCAACACACTTTTAGATTCCAATTGTTGCACATTTCTGTTGTGTGATTGGCTCTTAGATCAATATTGAATAAAAAAGTCCAGAGCTTATCATTGTTATTGACATAAATTTTATCACGATTTGATATAATATCGTTTATCGGCCCAGCCCTACCTTATACCAATGCAAATTGTCAGATGGACTCTAAAGCCAAAGATTAATCACACTTCAATATCTGCAGTGGAATGGTACTTCTGTTGTGCCACACGTAAAGTTTGGTGGAGGGGGGATTATGGGGACTATTAATGTTTCACCATACCAGGACTTTTGGACAGTTTCATCTATAACTTTGCGGGAACTTTTTGAGGAATGCCCCTTCCTCAGATTATGAATCAAAGTACAAAGCAAGGTCCATAAAGAGGTGGAAGAGGAGTTTGGTGTGGAGGAACTTAACTGGCCTGCACAGAGTCCTGACTTTAACCCCTTTGGGATAAATTAAAGTGGAGACTGACGTCACAAATGCACTTCTAGAAGAATGGTAAAAAACGGTCATAAAGACACTACTAAACCTTGTGAAAAGCCTTCCCAGAAGAGTTAAAGCTGCAAACGGTGGCCAACTCCATATTAAACCCTACGGATTAAGACTGGGATGTCATTAAAATCTGTGCGCATGTAAAGGCAGACGTCTTAAAACTTATGGCAATATAGTGTGTGTACATGTGTGTGTGTGCGTGTATGGATGGTTGTTTTTTTGTTTGTTTATTTATTTAAAACTGTTATTTTCAGCTTGGTGTAAAGGACTATTAAGCAATTTCCCTGTATTTATGAAAAACATAATACTTGAACATGATGCAGTTATATTCAGTTGACATAAAAATTTTTTTTTATAATTATTAATTTTTCTAATTGTTTTTATTCAATTTTTGAATAAATATATAATATATATATATATACATTTATATATATATATATATTTTTTTTTCTTGCTGTAGGTTATTTGAATTTCAGTTTTATTTATTTAAAAAGAGTGTTAAAACTTAACAATAATAACAGCAGTTTAAAGAGATTTCTTAGATCATACTGAGAATAAAGGTAAGAAAGGTGTCAACAAATGCAAAACTGCCTATAAATTAAGTGTCGTTTGAAGTTAATGAAAAACAGTGATAAACGAAACAGTCTTGCGACACTATCAGAGACAGGCCTGATAAAAGCAAAGTGGAGAGCAAAGGCAAAAGTTACTAAATGTTATTTGCTCATAAAGGGTGTGTTTCATGCTTGTCCATGTTGATAATCTTGAGTTTAAGGCTCCGACTGTAAGTATTTATGATGTAATGGGCTTTTGTCAGGCTTAAAGACATAAGACTACAAGAATCCAAACATCATATCGACTGCATTACAGATCAGCAGTCACTTGGTATAAATAACATGATCTTAATTTAGCTTTTCTTCTATCCTTATGGAAAGAAGGTTTAAGGATGTTGGAATTTTTTTGTCCTCTTGTCTATTTTAATTTTAGGACATTTTTGCCATTTTATTGATAATGAAAGATTCTTCTTTTAAGGAATTAAAATGATGTAAGGACAAGACTAGTGTAAAACCAGGGCCAGATGACAAACGGTTTCACATGGTGCATGTGTATGACCTTAGATCAGAGCCTCAAAAAGTTTTCTTTGCCTTCAGAGGTATTTCCTTCATTTATTCGATCATCAATTTCTTGTCAGGTCGTGGCCAGAAAGAAGACCCTGCGGTGAATGCAGTGGTGTGTCATTCACCTCTCAGTAATCTGGGATACTGTCGAAAAGGCAGCACTCTCTCCGTCAGTGTGGCCTTCCAGATTCTCCGAGCAGGACTTTTTGAGGTAAAGACCACATGTAGGGCTGCTCCCTAATAAACACTGTGTTGACTAATGGATGCTTTATAATTGACTACACAAAGGCTTTTATTAAAAAAGCTGAGAAATAATATTATTTATTACATTGTTACACATTGCAGAGAAATGCTAAAACATAATAATAAATGTTTAAAATATGTTGTGCATAAATGCGGACACCTAAAACAAACTACAGCCACACCATTAAAAGTTATAATTATGAATGTTTAAAAATAAATATCTAGGGCAGTGGTTCTCAACTGGTTTGGCCATGGGACCCACATTTTTACATGGTCATCAAGCCGCGACCCAAACTTTTAGGAACTATAATATAATTTTAGGAATTATAATTAATTTGTATTTATTTGTTAACATACACAAACAGTGACAGGTAAATCACAAGTCACCAATACTTACAAATAAACAATATTTTATTGCTGTCATTTAACAAAATGTATCAAATTATAGAAATATTACAAAGTAAGGGTAAGAAAAGGTTCAGTTACCATGAACTAAACTGAACTGTTAATAAAACATTAACATTGATCCTGTTGAACAGAACAAATCAGCAAATTACAGTAAAATGATTCAAATAATCATAACCATTTTACATCTAATATGACAGCAATTATAAACATCTGTTTCACTTAACAGTAATTTGGGAAGCTAATGAGATAACTGAGGATGTGCTTTACTCCTGAAAAGAGTTTTAAAGTCTGGGGTGATGGTAGACCCGAAGATCGTGCTCTATGTCCAACCTGTTCCTTTGCTTTGACTTAAGCTGCACCAAGGAAGAGAAGCCACTTTCACACAAATATTTAGTGCTGAATGGTAGGATGGATTTGGTCGCACGAATGGCAAGGGACGGATACTCAGAAAGCACTTCGCGGCACCAAAACTGGGAGAGGCTTACATCACTGAATTTCTTTTTCAGCGTCTTATCACAGGACAGCTCCACCAGCTGATTCTCTTTGTTGCTCGGCAACGTAACGCTTTACACGTCGATTCCAGAGGGATTGCTTATCCACGGATCATCATCATGTTTATCGAGAAAGTAGTCGGTACGGTTGTTGCGCGGCGCGCGCATTTCAAA
Source organism: Danio kyathit (assembly GCA_903798195.1). NCBI lineage: Eukaryota > Metazoa > Chordata > Actinopteri > Cypriniformes > Danionidae > Danio > Danio kyathit. Next base: position 31,820,475 of record LR812525.1, on the reverse strand, counting down.
ATAAAAGTCGTCTATAAGCAAAATAAGTAAAAAATTAAACTTGTTGTTTTTTTTGACCACACACTCCGCGACCAACTGAAAATTTTGCCGCGAGCCACTTTTGGGTCGCGACCCACCAGTTGAGAAACACTGATCTAGGGGACTTTGTGACCATTTTAATAACTCTTTATTAAATACAAAGTACACAATTTATTGCATAACTTACTTAAATTTAAAGGCCTTTCAGTGTAACAAAAAGTTGAAGTTTCTTTGAAATCAACTAATCAAACAAACAAACAAATAATTACAATGCAAAATAAAGTATTCAGAATACTACTTTTCACTGTCGAATTTGTGGTCACACAGTTCTGACCACACATTTTACAAGATGAGATATAATGAGAAATTATCAGGATATATTTAGTGGTGCTGCAGTGTAAATGCAGAATGTGTACATCAGAATGCGGTAACAGCAACCACCACAGCAAGCCTGCAGTACATAGAGTTTTTTTTTTCAGTTTCGAACCAGAGACCAGCTTTTGCCTGCAGAGATTGCTGTCAGCCTTTATAAACTCAACTATTACCAGACTCAATTACCTCAGCAAACATTTTTATTTGCATCTTTGTGGTGTCACTGTCGCTGATTGAATGAAAAGCATGCAGCCATCTTTTGACATTTTTTACTTTTGAAGAATTTAATGTTGCTGTACGTCTCACTGGCTGCTCCTTTACACCTTGCACATTTTGTGGCATGATGTAATCCTCGCTGATCAATTTCTGATTGGCTGTTTTTTTTGCCAAGCGTCCATCAGCATAAAGCAAACCCTGCTCTGTTTCACACTAAGCAAATAAGACCGCAATGCTGGGTTAACACCACAAATGTGGGGCTAACCCTGCTCTAAAGCAGGGTTCCATAATTCATAACCCTGGGTAAAATGCAGTTCTAACACTTCTTTCAAAAAACCGGTGTTAAATGTGTCTTTACCGGGGTTAAAAGTGGTGTTTAAAACTACAGTGAAAAGCATAAATGTTCACTTAACAATTAGGGTGTACTTAAGCCTCATGTAAGAAAATATATTATATGTAATTTTTATATGTCATTTTATACCCCCATATCTGCTGTATTCTACCTTCGCTGTGTTTAGTTAAGTCAGCACATGAAGCTGAAGCTCCAGTTCACCGCGTCAGTGTCCAATCCTCCTCCTGATGCCCGTCCACTGTCCCGCAAAAACAGCCCGTCCAGTCCAGCGGTCAGAGACATCCTGGACCGACATCAGGCCAGTCTCAGTCTGGGCCGCTCTCAGTCCTTCTCACACCAACAACCATCCAAATTTCACCTCACAAGGTACGACAAGAAACACAAACACACATGTATAAATAAGGTGTATTTATAAATATGGTGCAATCTCCAAGTTTTTCTCTCACACACACTGCCCACTGAAGTACACTTCTTCTGCTTACCTTTGTGTTAGGGGGTGAGTGGGAATTTATTTAGGGAGATTACATTAATATATGAATAATTTGACAATAGGACCTCACTTCAAAAATAAAAAAAAATGTATATATAATTAACAATGTTTTTATAAATCCAGTATTTCAAAATGCTACAGAGTACAGACAGAGAGTGTGTACAAAGATGCACTGTCAACCAACACAATTTTAATAAATTTCAGTTAATAATACATTAATATATAATAATATAATAATATTCAGTGCTTTCCACAGGTTTGAAATATACTTGCGGTGGTAGCCGGATTGAAACATTTACCCACATCACATCACAGAGTTAACTGTACGACAAACAAAACAAAATGAAATTTTTAACAATAATTGTATTTATTATGACACTGTTATACACTGTTTCTTTTCAATGGGTTCAAGAGTTTACACTTAGATATTGTTTGACAAATGTTAGCAGGTTTGGCTTGCTGTCCCGGGAGAGAACCCTGAGCTTGGAGATAATTGAGCCCAGGGCTCCCGCCTGGTCGATTGAGCATGTAAGGGGAGTACGAGATCAGGTAGTTCTCGAGAGTTCCCCATGGTACAGAAAGAAAGGGGGAGAAGGGGTGGATGGGGGGGTTTTCTTCGGAAAACGAAGATAAGGGAGTAATTTTAGCTAGGCTACTTATAGTGAGTTTGTATTAATCTGATTGGCTAACTAATGATTGTAGATGAAAGACCAGCTGTGGTCAATCATATCACATGCTCCTCTTGAAATTAGTTTGTGAATCTTCACTTAAAGGTAAAAAAGACTGTTGAAATAAAATATATCCACAATTTCTCTTACTTTTATTCTATTCAGGAGCCATGTGCACCCACTGACAGGTCAAATCTGCTTCTCTCTCTTTCAAGTTCAAAGCAAACTTGAATGTCAAAGCATAATAGATATGTATATAAAATAGCCTATGTAATATATTAACGTCATCAAATTAATAAAATAATCAGCAAAACAGAAATAAATGTCAGAAAAGTTAATAAACACAGACAATATTTCTAAAAATATCATAATTACAAGATTAAAACTTTTGCATAACCATTACTAATGGTGTACATATATTTTGCAGCCAGTTTAGACCAGTCATTTCAGAGTCCTCTCCGTGTATATAGTAAAGTTTTTAGTTTAGATTAAAGAATCTATTATTTACTTTTTATCTCGGTCTTGCGGCTGTGTGCGCTGTCAGCTGTGAAGCCAAGCGTAAAATAAAGTCTTTAATAAAAGAGTAATGCAAAAGCACATATGAGCTTTAGAAAGCGAAAGCAAAACGTTTAATCCCGGACACTTTAGGAGATTTAGAAACCTGGGCCGGGTTTTTAAGTCCCACAAATGCGCATCTCTGTGGGTCTTTAAAGCACGTCAGACTGTCTGTGGGAGTGCTGACAGATCTCGCGCACACAGAGCGAAACGGGTAAATGAGAGAGGATTTTCCACTACTTCATTGATCACGGATGTTTGGTTATATTAGACGGATTCAAATAAAATGTAAAGGGATGTTAATAAGTGAAGTTTATTTATAAACTAATTTCGAGAGGATCACGTGTTTATGATTTATCACAGCCGGTCTCACATTAGCTAATTATGATCCCCCAATCATATGATTCCTGAGGTACTATAAATAACCATACACCTCAATCCACATTTATCTTCGTCTGGAAGAAAACCCACCTCCCTCCCTATTTTCCTTCTTTACCATAAATCAAGCTACACGGGGGCCCAGTGCTTGGCACTGTTAGCCCAACAGCAAGAACACTGACTGCCCTGTCTCCGCCAGGCCGGTGGGTGTTTCTGTGGGGAGTTTGTGTGTTCTCCCCAGCGTGGGTTTCCCCCGGTCTCTCCTGTTTCCTCCCACCATCCAAAGATACTCCTAATGCTTAATAGATCTAATATATCAGGCACTTGTCTAGCTCCCTCCTTCCAAGATGTTCCCTTAGCTTCTGCAGCCAGGGAGCTTTGAGATTCCCCCGAGCTCAAGCTCCCCTCTCACTCTGCGAACGGGAGGGAGCCTCGGGCTCGAGGATCCCTTGAGCTCAGGGCTCTCTTCCGGGACAGCATGCCAAACATGCCTTTTATGAATCATCAGCTAAGTGTGAACTCTTGAATAGTAAAAAAAAAAAATAAAAAAGTGTCACTAAAATTACTTGGGTGGCCGTTAATATACCTGGGCACCCGCCCAAGTAAAGTCTATGTGTGGGAAGCACTGATATTTTTATTAGCTGACAGTATAAGCTACCATGTGGGGTCAGTGAGATTTTATTTTATTTAGCAAGGAATAGTTTTAGAAATTGTTTCTTAAGCCGTTGCATTTAAAAAAAACCTTTTTATTCACAGAAGAAAAAAATGATCACAGGTTTTTTAACAAACAATAATAAATGCTGTTAAACTGTTAATGTTAAAATACAGCTTTTCCATGACAGACAGAATGTTTAGTTCTTTTAGACTTTTTATTTTTTTATTTTTTTTTTAGAGTTTTTCAGTTTAGTTTGTTAGATCATGCTAATGTCATGTATGTAGCACTGATGAGTGTGTGTGTGTGTCTATCTCAGGACAGGCAGTGTTATGGAGCGCAGGGCCATCACTCCTCCAGTGGGCTCTCCTGTTGGTCGACCGCTGTATCTTCCTCCAGACAGAAACATCTTATCACTCGACAAGATTGCCAAGCGGGAATGCAAGGTGCTGGTACTCGATTCACACAACTAAATGCACACACAAACACACACATGGTAGAACCATGTCATGAATTAATGTAAAACGAAAAGTGGTTCAATGTCCATTGTCTTTCAGTTTAAATTAATGATATATTTATTTTGTTCTTTTTACCATCATTTATTGTTTACATGCTGATTATTTTAAATAATTTGGATGCAGCTACTGTTTTTGACAATTCTGACTGAAAGAATGATAAAAGAAGCAAACGCACACACACACACACACACACACACACACACACACATAGGTTTTTCTAATTTATTCATAGGACATTTCACTGGAGTCATGAAGTTTTGAAACTTGTGTTATACAAGTTAAAAAGTCTACTGATTGCTGTTTAAGGAGAGAATGGATGGTTATGGTCAGTCCACATGGAATCTGTGCACAAATGTCAATTGTTTTTTAGAAATCTCCGATTTCTGTGAGTATTTCTAGGTTGTTGTACAGCACCCACAGGAATGTCTGATCAATATTTTGACTAATTTGGTAATGGTTCGATATACTAGTTGAAGTAAAGAACTCCATTTAGCACATTTCACCATATTTGAATCCATTTTATAGATTAGATTCTCCCTAATCTAGTTTGAAAACCGAATAGTTAGTAGATTCCACCTGGGCCTAGTCATATCCATGCAAATGCACTTTTTTCCCCCTTTCCTATACTTGTTATTGGACCATATGTCTTTACATTTCTTTTCTCAAACCTGCCAACATTCTCTGCCCATATTTAATTCCTCTTTGCATTCCACTTTTGTTAAAGTGCTTTTATTGTTGTTGTTGTTTTTTTATTACTTGAAAGATGGTTTGCAATGTTGTGCCTGTGAACAATCAGGAGGCTCATTTAAAGAGACAGTTCAGTCAAAAATAAAAATGTACCCACTATATACTCAAATTTTTCCATACCTATATGAGTTTCTTTCTTCTGTTGAACACAAAATAAGGTATTTAACAGACCGCTGACAAATTAAACAATAATACAAAGTGAAAAGGTCACCACCAATCTTCAAAACATCTTCTTTTGTGATCTACAAAGAAACAGTTTGAGTAAATGGTGAGTACATTTTGTTTTTGGCTGAACTGTTGCTTTATTTTTCAGTCCTGTACACTGGAATGTTTTTGGCCTGGCCTTTTTTTTACAATGTAACTAGTGCAGAAAGTCACCAATATTCCTTACTCATTAGTAATGTGTATATGTTGTTAAAATGACATTTATTTCATGTTGACACTCCAGTTCATCAAGCTTGTACGGGTTTAATCACACACAACCACAGCGTCTAATGGCTGAGAAGCAGGCAAATCAACATTCAGATGGAGCTCGTATTATTGGCAGAAGCCATTTTATTTCCGCTCCTCCATTTGAACTATTCTTTCTGACACATTCCTGCTGGAGCGTGCACTCTCAGAGATCTGCTCTTTTTGTTTGCTTCTTTCTTTCCTGCTAGAACAAATGTATGGTTGGCGTCTGTTAGGCTGTACAGTCGTATTTATGATAATCAAACGACTGGCGTGAAGCGTCACTCCATTGTGTGCCATTTAACGATGGATTTCTTTTCCCCAATGTTTACATGTGATGACTACTGACTAATCCTGAGGACTGAAAAACTATATTTTCCTATGTTGTGCAATATTGCACATAGTTTTATGTTGTGTCCCAATATACATTTATGAAAAAAAATGAAGAGACCACCTGAAAATGTTTTGCTTCTCTGAATTTATCAGGTGTATGGGTAAAATGTTAATATTTGTTTTATTCTATTATGGTCTGATAAGACTTTAGTTCAGTGTTTCACATTAAACTATGATAGTTTATTGGTCAAAGTCAGGGTTATTCCAACACATATGGATTTCTAAACATGTCTGGCACTTTTTTGTTATTTTGACCAATTGTCATTTAATGCTCTAAATCGGTGTTTCCCAACCCTGTTCCTGAAGGCACACCAACAGTACACATTTTCAACCTCTTATTATTCAAACAAACCTAAATCAACTCATCAGAACATTAGAAGAGTCTCAAAAACATGAAATGAATGATTCAGAGAAGGGAGACATCCAAAATATGTACTGTTGGTGTGCCTCCAGGAACATGGTTGGGAAACACTGCTCTAAATAACAATTAATTTAATTTTAAATATGAAGGAAATGCCATCAGTACTTTGCAGAGAAAACAAAAGAACACATTGTACTTGTATGAAAAACCACAAACTAAATTTTCATGTGGTCCTTTATTTTTTTGCCATACCCATAGGATCTTAAATGTTTCAAAATTTCAGACGCAAACAGAATATCATTCTGTAGAAATATAAACCCCAGATCCTAATCCATATTATGGATGTTGATGTTTTAATATAAACACTGTGATGTGTTTTTATTTCCAAATTCACAACCCATGTTTCACTTGTAATTTCAATCTCGGCCAGTTTCTTTCTGTTTTTTCCTATGTAATTTTTATTTAATATGTGATACTTGTGATGAAAGATGGCTTGGCAAAATTAGACCGTTTACCGCAGGAGCAAATGTTCTGAAAAGGTTAATTGCATTAGCTAAGCTTTCCAAGGCAAGGCGTTATACGAGTACATTTCACTGGAACAAAAATAGGACTATCATGTTTATTTTTGTTAAAGCACTTTATTTATTTTATTTTTTTGAAGCAAAAGGACTACTTGATTACTTTGGACTTTAAAAAAAACTGGCTTTTACCTCTTGACAAGGCAAATCACAGAACAGCTGTTAACTGACAGGAATGAGAAGTGCAATTTTAACTGCTGAACTCTCGCTCTGTATAAATATCCTGAGGTTAGAAGTTGAGTATTGCACTTGTATTGTGTGTTTTGCATTTGTTGAATTGCCAAGACCTGCCAAGAAGCCCTTCTGGAGGAAAGTCCTTGTGGCACTCAATCATATAGATGGCTGTTGAAGCGAAACTATTTTTACTCTTCTATGAACTGCTGCTTTGCGCCTGTTTTTTTTTTTTTACACCTTTAATTGCATTACTATTTAAAGTGTTAACAAAAGTGTTGGAAATGTGTGTTGTTGGAAACTGGGTTGTTACACTTGAACAAGACGAATAAATGCAGTGAGGGCATAAATCGTCTTAGTGACTTCTTTAAAAACCTCTTAAATTCTGCGTACGCGGTATACCGGGTCTGTCATTTACTTCCGCATTCTTTACATTTTAAAGGTCCGACATGCCCCAATACCCCCATACATGGTTCTGTTCTCTCATCAGTTGGAATAGAATAACTTTTGCATAGATTATGATAGAGACATTTTTCTTTTTTCCTACGATTACTGACATGTGCAGGAACCAGCAAAATTTATTAAAGCAACCACACAGAACCTAAAAGGTACACTTTCAAGTTTGAGTTTACAAATAAAAAGCGCCTCTTATTTGGAGGGGTTTATACAACATTATACAATTATTTTAATCACTTTCAACAGTGTTTTATGAAAATTTAAAGGGGTTTCTTTAAAATGATACCACAACATTTGCATTTACACCTCTGCATGTGGATTTGGGAAGCTTTTGAATTTGGGCAGGCGGAAACCACAAAATAGCACTTGACTTTAAGAGGTTAAAAAAAACAATACAGTTGATATTTTCCAAAATAAAATATATTTTATTTCATGTCAGATACTCTCGATATTTGATCATTGCACTCATTCCCCCAATCATAACACACACAAAACAAAATCACAATGAAGTTTACAAATAAGTTACAGACTGAAAAAAAAACATGTTAACAGAGGTTTGTCAGTTACGTCACATTAAAAATGAATAAATATAAACGAAATCTTTGCATATTAGCATATCAACGTCAAAACACAGAAGTTTCTCTTCAGAACGTAGTAACTTTCAGCGCACTGTTATTCGCTGCTGGCTTCTTCTTCTTCTCATCATCCATACTTTCATAGGGATGCGCTGTGGACACATTTACAAATGCTCAGATTACACGATTCATCATTTTTGGTGTATTTTGGAATGAAAGAGATAAAATGATGCAATACCTGTCTTTTTGCTTAACTCAATTTTACTTGAATCGTAAGTTATTTTCTTGCGGCTGTGTAAATAAAAAAAGAATGCAAATATTAGTTTACCCAATAAAAAATGAACTTGAAGTCTTTTTAAAGTGCGTGTTTGGCAGTTTATTCTTGAAATACCTGCACTTTTTGTAAATGCACACGGTTGCTGTAAGTATGAGGATGACGCCGAGTGGCACAAGGACGCCAATCAGGATAATTGATGTTTTATCTATAAAAGAGGAACCAATAAATCAAATATTAAACATCACTTGAAAATATGGTCACATTTTAAGCATGAAAACGCTATTCGGTTAGATGTCCACTTACCCAGGCCTCCCTTAGGGGGGATCTCAAAGAGCTCACAGTTTGTGCCCTCAAACCCTTCAGCACAAATGCAGGTGTAGCCAGAACCATCTTCTTTATCATTACAGGTGCCATCGTTCTGACAGGGTGAACTCAAACATGGACTCACTGAGACAAACAAAATAAATCAGTGCATTACTTTTCTGAAACATCTCATAATCAGTCAATATAATATCATATGTAGATTAAGGAAAGCCCAGATATAATTTCGAAATTCTTGCACTGCTCTGCTGATTATGTGGTGACAAAATGATCCTATAAATTACATTTACACATTCCACCTTTTAACAGCTTGTCAGTGTAAAACAGATGGAGATGGCCAATCAGATTAAAGGAGGCAGGGTTAAGCACTGTCAACAGGGATGCAAACTAGTCATCTTTTACTTTTTCTGTTATTCATGCAGATTTAATGTGTTTTTGAAAAGTTTTATTACTTCATAGTTCAGTACAATCTAAAGCAAAGTGCTTCTTAAATGGATTTATAATGGTTTATTAGAATTCCAAACACAAAAATTTGAAAAGAACTGCTTCGAATCGTAAATGACAAATGAGCGAATGAATCTGTTGAGCCAATTTCTTTGTGAATTTTAGGCTTTTTTCCAGTAAATTGCAAAATTCTGCCACTTAAGCATGTCACGTTTATCCATGAATCAAATAAAATATACAAATTTAAAAGGGATGGTTCACCCCAAAAATGGAAATTTCAACACCATTTGCTCACTCAAAATGGTTGTAAACTTTTATGAATTTCTTTTGTCTGTACAAGATATTCTGAAGATTATTGGACAAAAGCAGCCGTTGACACCCATAGTAGGAAACAAAAAGTGTATTATGGAAGTCAATGCATGCGGTTTATGACATTCTTCAATATATTTGCTTTGGTGTTCAACAGAAGAAAGAACTCAAACAGGTTTGGAGGAAGTGGAGGGTGAGTAATTGATGACAGAAATGTCAATTTTGGGTGAACTATCCCTTCAATATTAATTTTTAGACAACATAACACCAAGAAGAGTTAAGAAAGCAATATATAATATCTAGTTAATCCAGTATATTCAGAGAAACTGAGAAATTTTATGCTTACTATATATATAAATACATAATTCTGGCAAAAATAAGTAGTGTTTAATAAGTTTTATAAAACTCTTAAATAAAGGTGTGTATTGTCTGGAGTTGACCAGCAATCCAGGGTTAAGCCTTGTGTGTATATACAGGGTGGGCCATTTATATGGATACACCTTAATAAAATGGGAATGGTTTTCTAAATACAGTTTCCTGAAAAGTGGATTAGTCGTCGTGGGCCAGTTGAATGCCCCCCAAGGTCTCCCGATCTGACCCCCCTTAGACTTTTATCTTTGGGGTCATCTGAAGGCAATTGTCTATGTAATTTATTAAGGTGTATCCATATAAATGGCCCACCCTGTAGATCAAAATACATATTTTGAGCAGAATAAACTTTGTGCTTAACAGTGGCGGTTCTAGAGTGGGGCTCTGGCTGCCCTAAATTTGGACTCGTATTTTTGTCACAACTAAAACACTATGAAGAAGCAAGAATAGCGATCGGTGGCAGACTGTAGAAATATGACTGTGGCCTCTCTCATGCGCTCTCTGTGTCATGCGCACTCACTCTCTGCTTTCCCTTGACTTTTGTCAGTGACGGTGCTGCGCGCATCAGTTTCCCACATTCATCAGAAGTTAAGCCCCAAAGTGACACGGCTAATAAAAAAATTCTGTCTTGACAAAGTTCTGTCATATTCATGTTGTGAAAAACATGTCAAGACTTTTGTTTTCAATAGCGATTTTTAAAAACTTTTAATATAGGAAGTCCTCGGCTATGCATAGGCTATTATTAATCAGAAACTGAGTGTACATAGTTTTATGTTAGGAAATGCAACCTTGAATTTACAATCAGTCAGCAAGTGCTGGAGAACAGATGTAACACATTGATCAAATTTAGTTTTCAGTCTCGCTCAAGGTAAAGTAATTTTCAACTCCTTTAGTTTTTGCCTTCATTCATTTTTTATTTCAGTCATGACATAAAGCACGAGTCTGATTTTCTTACAACATGTTTTTAAACAAAATAGTTTAAATGACTATTAACTACTTGACTACAACTAACTACTTTTTTTGTCTTTCCCATGCTGACAGTGTATAATATTTTACTAGTTATTTTGCAAGATAGCTGTATTCAGATTTAAGTGTAATTTAAAGACTTTATTATATTAACTAGGAAAGTTAGAATAATGAAGTTATTGTATAACTGGTTTGTTGTGTAAACCAGTGGTTCTCAAAGTGGGGGTCGGGACCCCCTGGGGGGTCGCGGGACAATGAGAGGGGGTCGCTTGGTGATTTCCAAAAATCTAAAACTTTTAAAATTACCATTGTTTATCCATAATCTACAGAAGATATAAATAGTTACATAAAAATGTAACATCCAAACAAAAAGCCATCAGCCTTTCATTTTTTTTCCCATTGGATTGCAACCCCTGGGGTTTTTACATTAGATTAATGACAGAGCAATTGTGTCATTTTACGGCACTAGCTAAACTTTCTGACACCTTTACGGCACTCACGTACATTTAAAATAAATACAGGCCACGACTGAACATGGAGGATGATATTTAAGTGGCAATCTCCAAAATAAAACCAAGAAAAGACTTGTGATGTAACTTAAATATTGCGCCCACCAGTCTCATTAGGTAAGGTTAATATTAAATAATAATAATAAAAAAGTTATATGGTTGTTAGACTGTTGCACTTTTTTGTGTTATCAATACGCTTGTGTTTATATAGGCCTATTGGTTTGTGTGAGTCGTTGCGTGTAACATTTGTATGATTATAACCACTTTCGAAAATAGTGAGGGTCGCCAGTCATCAGCATTGTTATTATGGGGGTCGCGGGCTGAAAAGTTTGAGAACCCCTGGTGTAAACAATCCAAACTATACAGTATTTCTTAAGGAGGCTAATAATACTGACCTTAAAATTAAAACTGACCTTAAAACAAAATGTAAAACTTTTAATTAAGCTTTTATTCAAGCAAACTACTGTATAAGAAATAAGACTTATGACTCAAGAAGAATTATTTTGGTTTTATAGGATATACTGTGAAAATGTCTTTGGTTTGATAAAGATCACTTTGAAAACATTGTTTTAAATAAACGGGAGGGCAAAATAAATTGACATCAACTGTATTTGTTAAAGTTTACAGGTGCAAAAATGTGCCTTGATGTACTTAAAATGTTAAAAATGTGTCACCTACTACAATACAATGTTAGTTGTCAAATAAAATAATATGGAAGATTATTTTGAGTTTAAGGTATTTAATTAGCTTGTTTGTGAAGACAGCAAAGTGATGCATGAAAAAAAACTTCCAATAATAGTTTAAGTAGTTTGTGATGTATGTTAAAGTGTGCCCCCTAAATGTACAAGTAGCCCCTGCACACACACACCCCCTCCCCCCACCAGTTACTCTGATCTAGAACCGCCACTGGTGCTCAACTGAGCCTGGTTTCTCTAGAGGTTTTTTCCTTCACTTTTGTTAATTGGAGAAGTTTGTTCCTCGCCACTGTTACAACTGACTTGCTTGGTTTGGAACTTGTGGAGCTGCGCATCAATGGATTTGCTCTTCAGTGTTTGGACTTTAGCAGTGAATATTAAACCACACTGAACTGAACTAAACTGAACTTAAACTCTGAAAACTGGACTGATACAGTTTCAATTTACTAGAACTTCAATGTTAAGCTGCTTTGAGACAATCTACATTGTAAAAGCGCTACAGAAATAAAGATGAATTGAATTAAAGAGTGTGTTAATCTCAGTCATCTCACCTCTATAACAGTCCAGTTTGGTTTCGAACACAGTGCAGATCTCGTTCTCTTTGCAGCCCTTGGCTTGACACACAGCGCCAGTCTTCGTACATTCGCAATTTTGTGCGCAGTCTTCAGTCACAAACATCTCCCCGAGCTGTGTGTAGAGTAACAAAGTCTTGTTTTAACTTTCTGTGCAATTGATTTGACATCACCGCCTGCAGTCTTATACATGCGTCAAAAGACTCACCACGTGGTAGCGACTGAGATAAGTGCATCCACACTGGCTGTAAGGCACACAGTCCTGGTCGCTCAGGACGAAGCCGGCGTTACACTGACATCCCTCCACCAACTGCGTTTGCTCGCATTCAGATGGAGCTGCCAGATCTCCGCAGGACGCCGGGCAGGGAGTCATACTGGCGAAGTAGGTGCTGTTGGCTCCACACTGAAGACCTACAGGTGATCACAAACACACACGCAATCAGAAGAGTATAGGTGATTGTGTTGCCAAGTTTGTGCTTGTATATGATGATGTAAATGTACATTATTCACTTGTTAAGTTGTGATGTATAGAATATCCGAGCCTCTACTTCATAGGTCTCAAACTCAAATCTTGGAGGGCTGCAGCTCTGCAGTTTTGCTTCAACCCTATCAAACACAGCTGATCCAAATAATCGAGGTGTTCAAAAGAGTGATGAACACCTTCATTATTTGGATCAGCTGTGTTTGATCAAACTGAGACCTAGTTTGAGTTTGATACCTAAGAGGTTCGCTACAGTTTCTAGATTTGCTATATCCCAGATACCAATATTTTAATAATTTATAAAAGATGAATCCCTGCCTGACCTTTTGAGACTAAGCATGGATTATAATCATGATTTTCAGTAGTATTACAGTACACTGTGGGCGTACAGTGTATTAGTACAAAACTGTGTTTAATGCATAACCGGCTGTAGAAATGTGTGGTTGTGTGGGAGTGGAATATGATGAGCTTTGGCATGTGGATAGGATCATTGGGATGGTTTTAGTACAGAGATCTAGTAACCCTGACATAGATACAGGGAGTCTGCGAGGTCTTAAAAAGTCTTAAATTTCAAAAACCAAATTTTAGACTTAAATTCACAGAAATAGGTCTTAAATCATTTTAATCAGGTATTAATTTTCCAATCATGGGTCCGTTCTTTGTACCTCGCTTAAATGATCTAAGATGATTTGGCAGATCCTGGATCTTTTAATCTTGATGACTTGATGCTAATTTGGTTCTTCAAACAAGTTCGCGAATCAGATTAAAATGTCTGGATGAACTGATCTGAGATCACTGCATGCGGATCTATCATTCCACAAAATCATAATCAGCAATGCAACGATTGGCTGACAGCACAGCTGCATAATGACTTCATCTAATTAATATTCAATTATACATGTGAGCAAAATTACATTTGTAGTTTGTTTATTATGATACACAATAACTTTCCACCTTTGTTGTGGGCTACAGGCTTTACACTTTCATGTGTCAAGAGTATTTAGCAAGTTATTTACTTTTACATTTAGAGCGTATTTTCTTTATTATAGTAGCCTTCGCCTATTCAAGTTTCTTAATCGGCGTAAGGAATAACTAATTGTTTAAAAGCATTTTGATATCGGTAAACGTGTCTGCAACTTTTGCGAAGCATCAACTCACCGTCATTAGCTGTCAAAACATGTGCACGACTGTATAAATTATAATTCTTTAAAAAAAAAAAACAAAGTTGAATATACACAAATTGTACTAAAGCTGGTACTTTAAAATAGTACGCGTTTGTGTCTAAAAAGTCAACAACTCTCAGATGAGTTTTGAAGAACGAAGTGATCCTGGATCATGTCAAATCATCAATAACCATATCCAGCTAATTTAGTAATCAAAAAACACTCATCCAGTCAGCAACAATACATCTCAATAAAACCTTCAACAAAAGTCAAATTTATTCACTCAATTTTTAAAGTCTATGTATAAAACCAGAGTTTGCGTGTTTCGACACATTATTTAAAATATGTGGCTAAGAAATAACAAAGTTAGATATTTTTGGAGGGGAACATTAAAAATCTTTTCTACTGGCCATTATAAAAAATGCTTAGTGTTTAACCCTGTATATGTCTGAAATTTGATTCAGAATGGTCTTAAAAAGTCTTAAATCTGACTTGGTGAAACCTGCAGAAATCCTGAGATATATTTTAATCATTCAAAGTCTTTTAAGTTCACCAGTTCTACAAAAAAAGTCCATACAGTAATATTACCAAATATTACTTTTATTAGTTTATATAAAGCTCTGAGGAAAAAACTGAGGGATAAATTTTGAAACATTTTATTGAAAGCTGTGTTTTGTAAATTTATCTTATGATGGCAAATTTTGAACTCCAAATACCTCACTCTTATTTTGCATAATCTTTCAGAAATCATTCTGAAGTACTCGGTTGGTATTTAAAAGCATGACTTTGTTTTTTAGGATTATTTGATGAAAAGAAAGTATTATGCGTGTGTAAATCACTACAGACTGGAAGAATAATGTTTTGCTCATACCGCACTTGAGATCTTGTCTCCACTGCCCCAGTGTAACACCTTGGTCTTGACAGGCCCGAGCATAGACAGCGTAGTTTTCACAGCGGAGCACTTCACTGCCCTGCTCAGCACACAGGTCAAACACGCAATCCCTGCAATGCACACAAACACACAAGATCAATAACGACTGTGTATTGGTACCCTAAGCACAGTTTATCAAAATCTGACACAATGCAAATACACACTGGTACCCACTACTGAACTCACAAACACACACAGACACACAAACACATTACTTACTCCTTGTAGATTTCTGGATCGATCACAGCATGACAGGCAGAGAAAGGACCCGTGGGGTCACTAAGAGCCCCACATTGTTTGTTTCCGTTCAGGTCCTCCAGCTGAGCGTTTGTGCAGCCTGTCGTCTCGAACCCTGAGTCTGGATCCTCCTCCACTTCACGCCTAACGGTACAGAAGACAAGAGTTTCAAGCTTAGGGTTATACCAGACCATTTCTGATGATTCATTATAGGTTAGTTTTTATGACTAGAGTTTAAGACGCATTCATATTTATGTACTATTCTATCTCATTTCTTCGGAATAAGTAGTTTGTTCTGTGATTAATGTGATTACACTCATGTTCATTTTGGTAACTAAACACATCCATAAAGGTTCATAGTTCACAACCATATTTTCTACACTGTTAACAATTTCCTGTAGAATCTACTGTAACTTACTGGCAGCAGTTTGTGTAAATCAATGACAGCAAAGATACTGTTTTTACATTTACAGCACCATTTATCTCGCTGTATATGTATTTTCAGTACTGTATCTTTACTGTAAAATACAGTCATTTTCACAATGCAACTTTTTAAATACAGTAACATACCGCATAACTGTCCTATAGTAAATTACAGCTCATATTACAGTACAATACTGTGTCATTTGCAAAAATCGTTAACAGTGTAGTTGTCTGTCAATACGCCTACTCAGAGCCACCTCGGCTGTAATATGGCAAGCCATTTGAACCTTTTATCTATAAAGCACAGTACTGTCTTTAATAACAGTATCAAATCCAATAAGAACTGTTACTTTTTGCTTGCTACCAGTGCTTATTCATTAGCTACTAGTGTTTATTATTTAGGCAGTAGTACCTTTGTAAAAAAAAATCGTTGTTCATTTGAATCTAGTCACAACTAGAAAACTTACTAGTCAAAACTGAATAGACTGCATGACAGAACCACACAAAAAAAACTGTTACTAGTAACAACAGAACAGCTACTAGCCACTACTGAAATAAGTACTATTATCTATTAATTACAACTAAATTGTAATGATTATGCACTTGTAATTAATAAAAGATTACCTGTAGTATGTACGTAGTACAGTTTAAATAGTATTTGGTCCCTCTTTAAATTGAGTTATTGTTACTCAAGTTAATGAGACAATGAAAGGATTAATTAGGTGATGATTGAGGACTGATGATGAACACCTGTTGTTATTAAGCAGAAACACAGAAGAGAAACACAAAACTACATCTGACTTTAGTCACAACCTTAGATGAAATCTGCTGAAATATAATACATTGAATCTCTCAAAATCTCAGCAGTGGATCAATAAGCAACTCCACAAACAGCGGCTTTACTTATTACTAACCTGTTTGCCTTATTATAAAGAGGGACCAAATACTCTCTGAACTGAGTAAATTTGACTTCCACACAATTCCTTTATGTTGTCCCAACACAAATCAATTAAGTTAACTTATTCGTTTTTACAAATTTATGTGGATTGAACATAAAACAATTACGTTGTCCCCCCCCAAAAATTGAGAATTGTGTTGTTTCAACTCAATTTAAATAAGCAAAAGTCATTTTTAGTGTATATAAGAACTTATATCTAATGAATAAGTGAAGGATTTAAGTTTTAAATTGATACTAGTATTGAATGACTAAGCACCTTTAATTAATAAAAAAGTACAAGTACTTAATGGGGAAAGATACAAGTATGTAAAAAAAATAGGTAGGCACTACAGGCATGAAAGTGGGATTTATAGATTGAATGGTCAAATGCATGCGCAGTTTAGTGTATAGCATGTAATTTTGGACAAAACTCATACTTGTGCAGGTGCACCATCTTTGGCAGGGATGTGGTACGAAGAGCCGCAGCACTTCTGTCAGTTACTCTCCAGCTGTCTCCGAACTCATTGAGGTCGCGGGTGACTGTGCCGTCTGGTTTGGTGTACTCATTATTGGTGCGTCCGTCATAATTACCACACAGGCCGAGCACTCGAGTTCTGTATACACTTGGCAGAGTCACCACTTTAGGGCAGAAAAAGAGTTTGCGTCATGATCTATTTTCTCAAAAATGCATGATAAATTGTGAATTTTAAGGGTTTGGGTCTTGTACCTCCTTGGGAACTGCCATCGAAACGCACAGTAAGGCCAAAGTCAGTTGTGAGCATCACATAGCGAGATTTTGTTTTGATGCTAACTCCTTGTACAGGACTGTATGGTAGACCAACCTTCTCTTCATTGACCTGATGGAGGAAAACAGCATTTTAATAGTACTAGTATTATACTATTGTGTACCGCAGAGAAAAGACGCTATATGAAGCAGCAATTTGATAGTGTTTTGGGATCCTGAACCACAAATTTAATATAAAAACTAAATAAATAAGCTTTCCATTGATATGTGGTTTGTTATGATAGGACACTATTTGGCTGAGAAACAACTATTTCAAAAGTTGAGAGCTCAAAAAAATCTAAATATAGAGAAAATCAACTTTAAATTAGTCAAATTAAATATATAGCAAGACATATTACTATTCACATGTTAAGTTTTGATATGTTTACATTATGAAATTTACTAAATATCTCAGTAATGAACAAAATATCTTTTATACTTAGTGTGGTTTATTTATAAACTAATTTCGAGAGGATCACGTGCTTATGATCAACACGGCTGGCACCTTATTAGCTCCGTAATCTGCCCTATTAGATGATTACGGACACGCTATAAATAACCAGAGATTTCACTTCAGTTATCTTCGTCTCGAAGTTCCCCCCTCCTTCCACCCCTACTTCCACCCTTTCCTATAGGGCAACACGGCGGCCCAGTGAATAGCACTGTTGCCTCACAGCAAGAACGCCACCAGTTCAACCTCCCATTGAGCCGGTTAGCGTTTCTGTGCGGAGTTTTCATGTTCTCCCCGTGTTCGCGTGGGTTTCCCCCGGGTTCCCCGGTTTCCTCCCACCGTCCAAAAACATACACCATAGTCAATCGACTAAACCAAATTATTGCCTAAGACAACTTTAGTTTACACTTTTCACACGACGATAAGCGGGGGAGTTCTCGAGATCTTCCTGAGCTCGAACTTCCCTCTCGCCCTTCTAACAGGAGCGAGCCCCGGGCTCGAGGATATACGAGCTCAGGGCTCTCTCCCGGGACAGCATGCCAATTACGCTTTATTGATCATTAGCTAAGTGTGAACTCTTGAAATATCCTAATGTTTTTTGGCCTACAAGTAAAATCTTTAAAAATGTATTTTTAGCTATTGCCAAAAATATGCCTGTGCAATATAAATGGTCTAGGGTCACATGTAACTACATCTTCATTCCCAGGTAGCAAATAATTCTGGCCCAAATTTGGCATAAAGCTGGTACAGCAGGCATATACCCGGCACTGGCATACAGCATGTGGACCAAACATGGCCCGGGTTTGGCAGAGGTAGCTCTGTCATTAAGGCGGCACCCAAGACATAGGCCAGATGTCAAATGTAGTATTTGGCCCAGATGTTAAAAATGTATATGTGGGCCATGTAAGTTTGGCCTATCTTGACCCACATTTAAAATAATTTAAATATGTTTTGAGTAACGAAACATTTTAATACACAATGTCATTTCCATCGTCCTGTTTGCATCTTCTATTTCCTTAATTTTAATCAAGGAAACAATCAAAATTTAGTTGTTTGAATTATTAATCTGGTGGCGCAGTAGGTAGTGCTGTCGCCTCACAGCAAGAAGGTTGCTGGTTCGAGCCTCGGCTGGGTCAGTTGGTGTTTCTGTGTGGAGTTTGCATGTTCTCCCTGCGTTTGCGTGGGTTTTAAACCAGGTGCTCTGGTTTCCCACACAGTCCGAAGACATACGGTACAGGAGAATTGGGTAGGCTAAATTGTCCGTAGTGTATGAGTGTGAATGAGTGTGTGTGGATGTTTCCCAGAGATGGGTTGCGGCTGGAAGGGCATCCGCTGAGTAAAAACGTGCTGGATAAGTTGGCGGTTCGTTCCGCTGTGGCGACCCCGGATTAATAAAGGGACTACGCCAAAAAGAAATTGAATGAATGAATGAATGAATTATTAATCTTCTGTATGTTGCTCTTGGATTTTGGCTTCCAGGCAATGGCCATCCATGTTGCATATCGGGCCCAGGTTTATTAACTTGGCTGAGACTTGGCCCAGATATGGTCAATGTTTGGCCCTTGCCTGGAAGCCAGATTTGGTCCAGTCATGTTTCATAATTTGCTGCGGCATGTGGGCCAGGCAAATGCTGATTGTGTGGGCCAGAGCTGGACCAGAGAAATTTTGCTGTGTGAGTTGACCCTCTTACCAGCACTTTCTTATTCTGTTGCATGCGGACAGTAATGCCATACACGTCCACAAAGACCTCGCGCAGGAGGGACACCCGACTGATGCCTCCCTGCCTCTGGTTTTTGCCGCGGACCATGAAAGGAGTGAGGTGGCTGGGTAGATTGTTGTCTTGGCTCAGGACATAGGTGTACGCTCCCTGGTAGTGGTGATTGTATTTGTCAAATGTACGATAGTGAGGGTCTCCAGATATTGTGCAGTCATCAAATTCTGTGAGAAGTAAGAGAAGTTCACGTTAGTTAGTTCTGTGTATATACAGATATATAAATCAAATATATAGTTTTAGCTTATAATTCATGCATGCATATACAGATATACAAGAATAAAACACAATTTGTTTTATTTGTGTACAATAAATACATATTTTTAATTGATCTGATGGTCCGAGGTAAATACATTTTGAAGTCATTTAATTCTTAAACTCACTCTCGGGTTTGCAGTAACGGTCTCCATTGCTGTCAAGATCACAGATTGAGTTTTCATTGCATTCAAAGGCATTGCAGGTCAACAGTCCTCCAAGGCTGCAGGTGCATTTCTGTGTGCAGCGGTCTGTTATCCAGGAATCTCCCACCTGAAGCATATATCACCCATTATTATAATATATTGTGACGTATATAATAAAAGCACTGTCGGCATTCTTTACAACATTCAAGGATCATATGTTTGTACACTATTCATTTACAAAAATAAAATATGACTAGAAGAAGTAGAACGAATGAGCTGAACAATCAAAAATCTTTTTGTTTGGACATTTATAGCTGGGATTTCTTTTGTCATGCTAGAAAGGACTTACTAAGGCAGATTTGTTTGATCAAAAATAGAGTAAGAAGTATAATTTTGTGAAATTTTATTACAAAATTCTATGAAATGTTATTATCTTTTTAATAGTTATGAATGATGGACAATTTTACTCATTTTGCCGCTCCAGTTTTAATGTTTTAATTTTGACCAAGTAAGACTTTATGGTGTCTATTTTTACTGTATATATGTTGCATGTTTGGGGTGACTCTCCCACCTGAAACATAAATCACCCATTAATTTATTATATATTGTGACGTATGTAAAGAAAGCAGTCAGCATTTTTTTACAACATTCATGATTGTACACTATTCAATTACAAAAATTAAATATGACTAGAAGAGTTAGAAAAATTGTGCTGAACAGTCTTCAAACATCTTTAAAGTACATTTATGGCATAAAGCACATTTAAGTTTTCTTTTGTCACGCTAGAAATGATTCACTAAGGATGGTTTGTTTTATAAAAAAAATATTATTACAAATTGAAATTACTAATCTTTTAAAGAGTTATAAAAAATGGGCAATTTTACTCTTATTTTCCTACTCGAGTTTTAATATTTTGATTTTGATCATGTATGACTTTATGGTGTCAATTTTCATCGTATCGATACATGTTTGTATTGACTCTTTTACTTTTCTTGGTTATCATTTGTATAAAATTGATTACAGACTGTATACAAAAAAATAGTTTTGTGCTTTTATGTATATATATATATATATAAGCAGAGGACACTTTACAGTTTGACAAATATTGCTGCTGTTGGACAACATAATGTACTTTTGAGGCTTTTTTAGTCAAGAATGTAGTTGTTTAGATTGCAACTATGCAGTTTATTTATAAGGATAGTGCCTGTTTTAAAATATTTATAATTTTGGAGCATCAGATTCATTTTCTCAGCTTAAGTTTCAAACTATAGCTAAACAATTGAATTAATCTTTATTTCTATAGCTCTTTTACAATGTAGATTGTGTCAAAGCAGCTTAACATAGAAGATTATAGAAAATTGAAACCGTATCAGTTCAGTTTTCAGAGTTTAAGTTCAGTTCAGTTCAGTGTGGTTTAATATTCATTGCTGAGAGTCCAAACACTGAAGAGTAAATCCATCCAACAAATCATTTTAAATCAGCTAAGTGACATAAGTTGATCTCTCTCTCTCTTTTGTATTTTGTAGTGCTGTATTTATGCCACAGAAACTGGTAGTGTTTGATTTGCTTTAGTTTTTTTGGGGGGGTAAATTATTGTGATAACCTGATTGCAACAGAGAAATACTGGGAAATCTCTGTAGATTGATGGCATTTCATTCTGTTCAGCCTCAAAATGTGAGCAAATATCACCTGTTTTGTCATCACTTTAGAGAATACGCTAGAGAATCATTCAAATACTAGCTCTAAAGCGATGTTTGTGAACTGGCATCGGTTTCTGCTGTTCTGATGTCAGCAGTTTTTCGCACAAAATGGTTTTTGAGACTCTCCGTGTTTGATTTTCGTTTTTATACACATGATTATGCCGTCGAACTGTTGTATATATGCAATATCACACTCGTATCAGTATGATATGGCTGTATATTGGCACTGGTGGGGGCCACTATATATATATATATATATATATATATATATATATATATATATATATATATATATATATATATATATATATATATATATATATATATATATATATGTATGTATATATATATATATATATATATATATATATATATATATATATATATATATACTGTATGAAGTGCCTATGTATAGTGCCTATACAAAATCATCACACGTTTTGGAAATAATTTCTTTGTCATACAGCCTGAAATCAAATCACATTCCAAAAAACTTTTCCAGCCTTTGAAATGTTTTTAAGCCTTCTCCTAATCTCTGCCTTCCTACAACTTTATCCTGAAATTCTTGTGAAAGCAGGGTGTAATGTGAGTAAACATATAGATTTTTATAGGGTATGATGATTTTCTATAAGCACTGTATTTATATCTGTATATACAGGATTAGGAGATCCTTTTAAATTTCTGATATGATGATTTGGTGCTTATGAAACATAAAAAAATATCATTGTTCAGCTAAAATGAAGAAAAGCTGAGTTTTGCTTGGTTCTTAGGTACAAACTGTACTCACGTCGTGATACTCTCCATTGCTGTCAACACATCCACAGCTTGAGAGGGGAACGCACTTGCCATCACTTAGCACAAAGCCTGCATTACACTGACAGCCTTCTACACAGCTATTGGGTGGTAATGGGCAGAAAATGGGGAAGAGGTCAGCACAAGTAGGAGGACATGGAGGTGTGCACTCAGAGTAGTGACTGTTGGGTGGGCACGGGAGAGCTGGAAACAAAAACAAAAGACATTTAAAACACTGGATCCGAATAGAAATGATTTTCTGACATATTCAGACACATTTAAAATGTGCAGAAAAATCCATTAATATTTATATAATGCCTGGAGGTTATCAACTGAGAATCTCATAAATGCTTAATTTCATCTGCATCAAAGTTTGGCTCTTTTTCATTTTCACAAATGATTCTTCCTCCTGTCAGCCAGCTCAGCATTACTTTACTTCTCTGCTTCTCTTCCACTTACGGCAGAAGGTGCTGTTCCTCCAGCTGATAGTGACTCCAGCGCTGTGACAGGCCTGAGCGTAAGCCTCCACGTTATCGCAGAGTGTCGACTGCATGCCATTATATTCGCACATATCATAGACGCAGTTCCCCAGGAAGGCCTCGGGAGGAATGAGAGAGTGACAGGGCTTGAAGCGATCAGACAGGATAGTGGAAGCGCACTGCGCCTTGTAGATTTCTTCTTCACTTTCGTCGCAGTTTGGTTTGTCATCAGGTCGTGGATCAGGTTGGCAGCTGCGGATGGTGGAACCAGACAAAAAGTAATTAGAATAAAAGAAATTCATTACTAATTACATTATTTTTCAACTTATATTTCAGGTGCTTTAGTAATTACTGTGTCTGGAAAGAAACTTAATTACTCAATAAGTAATTTAATTACTACTCAATACTAACTAAAATCCATATTAATCTCAACGCATAGACAAGAGGCATTAAACTCTTTAAATGCCTTAAATTTAAAACAATAAACAATAAAATGAACACTTAAAAACCTAAAAAAGTTTCAAAATATTTCATACACACCATATATTGACAAATGTCTTCTTTCATTGTTTTTAGGCTAATATTGTAGATATTATGCAACATATAATACAAATACTCTGCTTCTATGAATGCATACGTTATATTTTCATGAACTCGTTTTTCATTCAATTAATTTTTTCTTTAAATGTGCAATACTTGATGAATTTAACCTTCTTTACTTAAAAAATATAATTATTTAGCAATATATACTGTATTTGCATAACAAAAAAATACAATTACTCTGAGCTATACAGTACTGTTAAATGTATTTAGAGAGTTAATGTGAGGTATCTCTCTCAGACAAAAGAAATCAAAGTGATGCGTACGTGGTGGGATAAAAGAAAAGTAAGGAACTTAAAGCAGCCTAATGTAATCGTCTGCAGTCACATATCGACACCTGTCCATCGGCAATGAGAGTCCCCGGTAACCCGGACCAATTATGGGGTCTCGGCATTATTTGTGGGTCATTTGCATTGCGCTACTTGCACTGTATTTGCATTACCTCTGACAATGAACATTACATATATTTCTATATGATGTAAAAGTAGTCAAAACAAATGGTATCAACACTGTGTTGCTTTTTCCTGTTACAACAGCACAGCGGATAACAGTAAATCTAATTATGATTATTATTATTATTACTATTTATTACTGATTGATTTATTTTCTTATTAATTTAAATTTGTGTATTTTTTTCATCTTATTTTGTGTTAAAAAAATTCCAGTCTTCTCAAATCTCTTTATTTTTATTTTTTAACAAAATAAGATATAAAAAAAAAAACAAATTAGAAATTAATAATTAATTAAATTTATAAATTTCTTGTGGAAAACCTGCCCAGCCTCACCCAGACTCTGCCTCCAGCGGCCCCCAGGTAAACTGAGTTTGAGATCCCAGATTTACAGTCTTTAAGGCAAGTACATTATAAGTAATTGTGATTAAGTAAAAATTAAAAGTATTCCCTTCTTTTTTTTATCAGAAAAGTAATTGAATTACAGTAACTACAATGTAAAAACTGCAAGCTTCTCCACCATTCATTCATGTTGTCCAAACACAAATCGATTAAGTTAACTTAATTGATTTTACAAATTTAGATTGATTGAACGTAAAACAATTAAGTTGTCACAAAAAATTGCAATAATTACGATTTTTTTCAGCTTATTTCAAATAAGTATTTTGAACAAGCAGCGATTTTTTTTTTTTTTTTTTTTTTTTTTTTTGAGTGTAGTTATAGTTACTGATTACAGACCAGTTAGTAACTGATTCTTTTCAAATTCAAAACATTTATAATTTTGCTATCTATCTAGGTTTGTTTAGTACTGAATTATAGAAGGGGGCTAATGAACAAACACTCACCCAGGATCACTGTCCCCTTCTGCCTTCCAGCTGTCACCAAATTCAATGGAGTTATTCGCTGGTTTGCCATTTGGCTTCAAGTTATCATCAGAGGAATCTCCGTTGTAGTTACCGCACATCCCACACACCTATAACAGAAAGAACAGGAAAAGCAAAATTCAAATCAAAGCTTGTGGAATCATTAAAAACCTTCTGATTTATTCATTACACATCATGACAAGATTATAGACCAGATTTACTAATATGCTGTGTCAGAGTTAGCACTCTTTCAGTGTTAGAAAACTCCGTCAGGATTGACTGAAACATACAGTAAAAAGGAGTGGACTTTATTTTTGTGGCTGTTCTAATTGCATATTTGCACTGATCAGTACATCTGGTCATATATTTAGAACAAATATCAAGTCGGGAGATTCATACCTTGTTGAAATAGTCTCCAGGAACTGTGATCTCAACATGGTGCACTCCATCAAACTTCACAATCAGGCCGAAGTCTGTGTCTAGTATGGTGTTTACTCCACTGGTGAACACTCGTGATTTGGCTACATTGATGTCATATGGAGTTTTTACCCTGCGTTCATCCAACTAGTAGAATAGATAAGAGTACCAGTTAGAAATTTAGCACAATGATGAAAGAATTCATACAGTTTGAAATATTATCTATTATACAATATATGTGATTATCGACTACAAAATCAGTCATAAGTGTCAATTTTTTAAATTATATTATACATCATCTGAAAGCTGAATAAATAAGCTTTGACACAAATGGGATGTTAGGATAGGAAAATATTTGGCAGAGAAACAACTATTCGAAAATCTGGAATCTGAGAGTTCAATTAAATAGAAGTTTTAAGAAAAAAAAAAGAAAATTAAAGTTATCCAAATCAGTTTTTTAGAAATACTTTGATGTGTTTACAGTTGGAAATTACAAAATATCTTCAAGGAACATGATCTTTACTTTACATCCTAATGGTTGTTGGCATTAAGGGAACATAAATCATTTTGACATCATTTTGATATTGCCAAAAATATATCCAGGCAAATTAAGACTGGGTATAAGACTTTTTGTGGTCCAGGGTCACATATGACAGTTGTATTCTAAAGTCGGTAACACTTTACAATAACAGTACATGAATAATGATGTATTAATATGTAAACTAAACATTATTTTGAATTAATGATGAGTCAATGCATGTGCTAATCACAAACTAACTTTAACTACAACATGAGTCATGTGTGAATAACGGCTACCTTAATTACTTGTTAGTACATGATTGTTAATTAATGTAGTAATTAACATTTAAGTTTATGCTAAATGTAACCAACATGAACTCATTCATTCATTTTCTTTTTGGCTTAGTCCCTTTATTAATCCGGGGTCGCCACAGCGGAATGAACCGCCAAATTATCCAGCACATGTTTTACACAGCGGATGCCCTTCCAGCGCAACCCATCACTGGGAAACAACATGAACTCATGAGCTTTTAATGTACAATTATGTCATGACTTTACTTGAAGGGGCACATCACCATTAACTCATCCTTAACTACTCATGAACTCCTGTGTTTAAACTGTTCTTATTGATGTTGACAGAACACTTTTCTATTGTTATTCAGCGTAAACGCACTAGACGGGTGTGCATAAAGAGTTCATGAGTAGTTAAGAATGCGTTAATGATGATGTGCCCCTCCAAGTAAAGTCATGATATAATTATACATTAACATATCATTAGTCCATGATGGTTACATTTAGCATAAACTAATGTGGTAATTAATACACTCATTAGCCAGCAAGCATGTACTAACAAGTAATTATGGTAGCTGTTATTCAGCTGTTATTATGTGTTGCTGTTAAAGTTAGTTTATGATTAGCTCATTCATTATCTTAACATTAGTTCATAATAAAGTAATGTTTCGTTTACATATGAACACATCATTATTAATGCACTGTTATTGTAAAGTGTTACCCCAAAGTCTAATCAGAAGAAGACAAATGCAATCATTTATTCATTTTTTTCTGCGACTCTCACCAGAACTCTTCCACTCTTGCTGATGGTGATGTTGGCAGTGGGCAGGTAGACGGTCACAGAGCGAACATAGGAAGCTTCTGGCTGGCCGCGCTCTTCGTTCTTGGCCACAATGGTGAAGGGTGTCACCATAGAGGTGTTGCACACCTCCACCAGTGTGTAAGTACAGGTGCCCATGTAGGTGTGCATGATGCCATCAAAGGTGTAATAGTGAGGATCCCCAGCGATGTGGCAAATGCCCACTCCTGCAAAGAAGGTCAGTTAGCATGAATGCATTATAAATATTTGAAGAGCGATAAAGATAAAGAGGTAAAGAGAGAGATAAACATATACTAGTAACACACAATGGCCACTATATCAATATCAGCTGATAAATGTTTATTTTTTTATGTTTAATGCATAGTTTTAATGTTAAGGGGGGCATAAAGTATGGATTATTTCTGCTGGATGATCCGCTATAGATGTGTGCTGCTGGCCATGACTGGTGCCTTCATGACATGACATGTTGCACGCAGCAGGTGCACATTTTAGTAGAGATAATGCTAGAGGGAATATTAGAAGTTGGCACTGTGGGAGTTTTTCCATTGACAAAAAAAGATCTGGCTGCTGCTTCGCAATTTTCTGCAGTTAAAAATTATCTGCAGTCCAAACACATGCGCTATAGGGGAATTGGGTAAACAAAATTGTTCGTAGTGTATGTGTGTATGTCCTGGATGTTCAGGTTGGGGGTTGATCGTAAAAATTACATTTAACGAAACACCAACATGGTGCGGCTAAATACCAACTTTGATATAAACAGCTCTGGGATTAAATAAGAAAGTTTTGCATTTGCCTATACGTCAGTTATCAGATTACAATTATAAAGTAATTGGTTATTTGTATTTCATTTTAGCGGATCCCTAATACATAGACAGACAGACAAACAGATGCATGAACAGATACTGTAGATGGAGATATTATTAGTGCAATATGTACCTGTGTTCACACAGCCCCGTTCACCCTCATTGACTTTACATTCCTGAGCTGGACCACATTGCCATGCCTCGCATGTCACAGTATTGAAAGGTGAACATGTGCAGCGCTCTGTGCAGTCATCTTTTGTGAACCAGCTGTCTCCAACCTGACAAAAAAACAACATATGGATATGAATTATTAATTTAACTGCACAGGGGTGTGTAGCTTAAACTAGAAGTAAAAAAAACTGTGCTGAATGTCCTGTAACAATGCTGTTTTTCTAATTATTTAAAACTGAACTGACAGTTCCATTCAGTTCCTCAAAGATCAACTCACAGGCCGGTAGTTGTTGTTTTTGTCAGTGCAACCGCACTCTCTGAAGGGCACACACTCATCTCCACTGAGGACAAAGCCAGGGTCACACACACAACCCTCAACGCAGGGCTCAGTACAGGTGCTTTCGGATCCAGGGTCCTGACAGCTGGCTGGACATGCTGAACCACAGTGTTCATAGTGACTGCCAACCGGACACTTGATTGCTGGAAGAAATGAAAACAGACGAGTGGTGTTATATAAACCATTGCACTGAGGGAAATGAAAGGATCAAAATGGAGGGAAAATAAAGAACGAAGCATGTGAAACTATAGGCGGAGATGGAGAGACACATAACTGCAACTGTTTTAGCACGGCCAATTTAGAAACAAAGGAAAGAAACAGCACTCATTGATGGCTCCCTAATTGAAGGGTGCACACTGAAAAGGTAGTCTTTAAAAGGTAACCAAGATACAGTTAATGACAGGTTTAAGGGCCTGTAGGTCTGGAACACTTACGACAGAAGGTGTTATTCCTCCAGTTAATTGGCACCCCAGCTTGAGCGCACAGGTCAGCGTAGCTTTGAATAGCTTGGCACAGTGCCACAGCGGCACCACCGGTGCCACACTGATCAAACACACAGTTCTCAAAGTAAGGATCGGGAGGCACCACTGCATGACAAGGCTTGAAGATTCCTGGGAAAAGAATGATGAATAGGCTTTGAATGGTGAACAAAACAGATGTCATGTGTCATAAGAACAGCTCTGTAAAACTCCACAATGCAATGAACAGATGTGCTGGAATACAGGCGTTTAACAGAGCAGAATGAGGATTTCTGGTTAATTTAACTTTAAAGGGGATGCTTCTATTTACAAGATGTAAAATAAGCAACTGATGTCACTAGAGCAGAGGTGTCCAAACTCGGTCCTGGAGGGCCGTTGTCCTGCAAAGTTTAGTTCCAACTCCAAACAGACACACCTGAACCAGCTAATCAAGCTCTTTATAGGTATACTAGAAACTTCCAGGCAGGTGTGTTGAAGGAAGTTGAAACTAAACTATGCAGGACAATGGCCCTCCAAGACCGAGTTTGGACACCCCTGCCCTAGAATATGTGAAGTTTCAGCTCAAAATACCCCACAATTTTTTTTTTATAACTCATTGAAACTGTCCCATTTGGATCCAAATTTAAATTCAGATTGTGCTCTTTCCAAAAGAGGGCAGAGCTACAAAAGCCTGTGCATCAGCATAGTGGCGAATTTAAAACCGGACAAACATTATTTTTGTGAAAAACTGAAAATGTCAAAAAAAGTGGCTCAGAAAAAGTCAGTCTATGTTCATTTGTGCATCCTAAAACTACATATTTATAATCTTCTTAGTCACTGACATTATCTTCAGCAGGTACAGTGTGAAAAGTCTAAATATGGTGGATGACTGCTTCTCACTCAGGGCTGTCTATGTTAATGAGAGATAGCTTGTCACTAATGGGCGGGATATTCTCCCTCTGATGACATGTACAAAGAGCGAATTTCAGTCAGTGTTTCTGCAGACTGTTTCTATGAATTAATTAATTTGTACCATTAGAGGCTGGCTATATTCACACACTGTTGCCACAAAACCGTTTAAAACAAGTGATTTTTACATAATAGGTCCCCTTTAAGTCATTGGCAACGTTCAGTCTGAAAAAATATTACAACAATTGTAGTAAAAGTCTAAAATAGATATTTGAATCTATGTATAATAAACATATGCCCCCTCCTTCCCAACACCACATGTCTACAGCTGCTACAGGTGGTTCTTCCTAAATTTCTTTGCTGTAGTATATATCCTATTCTAATATTTTGACAATAGCCTTCACTCATGCCAGATGAAAATATTCTCATTATGATAAAGCCCTTGGAATATGTTATGTATTTGTTCAGTGAGGTCATCATTAAGTTTTATGAACGGTAAGCTCATGTAGCTCATGTAAGCACTATGTAGTGTCTCACCATTGGGGTCGGTGATCATGCCACAGCTAGTAGGTTTCTGAGCTTCACTTTGGATCTTATCGTCACATTCAATGTCTCCTCCACCGTGAGTACAACTGTGCCAGACAGGAACAGGCATGAATGATTAAAGCTTCGATGACAGAAAGTGCACGAATTTTTAGCAGCAAAAAAAAAAAGCATGTGCTTTCACTTACTCTGGTCTGTCATCAGGCACCTGCCAACTCTCTCCAAGTTCATTGGTGTTGTCTGTGGGCTTCCCATCTAACTTGATGTTGTCATCATTAGGATTACCGTTAAAGTTTCCTGTAATATAGTAATTAGGATTAAACACACCAAACTATTAAGATTAAGTTGACACATATTCTAGTTTTCAGCTAGTGGGATAACTGAATTTGCTATCTTTACCACAAAGTCCACATAACAGTCCGTTGTAAGAGGAAGGCAGGGTGACATCTGCATGATGATTTCCATCAAAGCGGACACGCAGTCCAAAGCTGGTCTCAAGCACCACAAATTTGCCACTCATGAAGATCTTAATACCATTTGAAAGTGTGACAGGCACAGTGACCTGAACTCCATTCACCTGCAGGACGAAGGTAAGCAAATGAATGCACTGCTCTTCTAATCCCCTCTAATCTGTTAATTAGGCTTCACAAATCCCCGGAAACGTCGCTCACCTGTACTTTGCGGCCCTTGCCCAAAATGACCGTTGTGTTGTGGACTTTGACGATAACAGATCTTATGTAAGACACTTTTTTATTATTGTCTCTATGCTCGTTTTGTGTCTCCACAGAAAAGTATGGCATGCCGGAGGTCTCATTACAGGGCTTGGTGAGAGTGTAGGAGCAGGCACCCATGAAGTGATGCACTTTATCATCAAAGGTGGTATAATGAGGGTCACCAGAAACCGAGCAAATACCTGAACCTAAAGGAGAAAGAGTTTAAAAATGAAAGATAATAAGTCTTGACATATTTGTGCAGAGCTGCATTGGTTTATGTGAAAAATGTGTATGCTACACCAACTGTATGTGTCAAACAGTATTTTTACCAAGTGGTTTGCAGATATAGTCTCCATCTTGAAGTTGGCAGCTCTCAGTAGGAAGACAGCTGGTGTCATAACACTTAATCAATCCTCCTCCCTCACAAGTGCACTTCTGCTTACAGCCCTCCAGATACCAGCTCTCATCAACCTAAAAATGACCACAATTATATGAATGTCAAAAATTGTCATTTCATTTGTTATATTTTTCAATGACTTAAAAATAATCTGCACTAAACTCCACTGAGTTTGATTAATGCCAAAAGATTCGATTCATTTGAATCATTTCAACAACAAATGCATAATTACGCCAATAGGAGGCGACAAGTGTCTTGTTGTTTAGTGTAATGATAACAGCAATGATTATTTAATCTGAAATGTATTCGAAGTTATTATTTATTTTAATTGTATAGCGCTAAACAAATTTAAACCTGCTCATTGGCTTCTGAGTATGTTTTCACCTCAAGTGTTCGTTGGAGGCTACACAACGAACAAATCACAAAAAGGTGAGGAGAACGCTGAATTACCACGTGACTAACGCAATAAATACAAGAAAAATAGCATGAATGACAGCAGCTAAGTAAAACGATAAACTTAAAAAAGGTTTTCAAACTGATATACGCGGAGGTGAATGAGGAGTGTTCTGGGAGACTGACATTTTTCACAGACAGAATGTTAAATAGACGTGTGTGTGTTCACCTTCGACAGAAATGCATAAGGTAACAGAAACGTGTATTTTTTATTCTTTGTACTGGTTTAGTGTTTAGTTTATAAGTCCTTTCAGATAAAAGATGAAGTTTGTAACAACAGTTTGATTATTATCTCAGTATGCATGGCATGATAACTGGTTTTAAGGTTTACTGCGGTTTGGAAAAGTCAAGGTATTAAAACTGCAAAAAAAATTACGAAATACCGTTCCTAAGGTAATATGTAAAGGTTTTTTTCAAAGTTTTTTTTTCATGTATTGTAAGGAAATCTGTGTTTTTGAAACTAATGAAGATAGCAGTAGTCAATGATTTATTTAAATTATTTAGCCTGACATGTTTACTGTGCCAAAATATTATAAATGTTTCCTAAAATTAAATATATTGGTTTCAGTTGGTAAAAAAAGTTGTTGTTTTTTACTAAGCCATTTAAAAAGAATATTTTTTACTGCATTAATCACAATACTGTGAAACCGTGATATTTTTATCCAAGGTTATCATACTGCAGGTCTGCATATGTGGCTATTTTTTAATCCATTTATTTGTATGTATTTATCAAACTACTGTTAATCATCCTGTGTTCTGTAATTTTATGGAAGTTTTACATTTTAAAAATCTCTTCTACAGTGCAAGAGCTCAATGGGTCGGCCCTAGTGTTAAACTCACTGGATGGTAGGAGCCTGAAGAGTCCACACAGCCACAGTCTTTAACAGGAACACATTTGTTGTCACTGAGGATAAAGCCGGGGTCGCATTCACATCCCTCTACACACTTTTCACTGCAGCCAGGTGGTCCACTGATACCCAGACAGGTCTCTGGGCAGGAGCTCACACATATGGAGTAGTGGCTGTTTGGAGGACATACCAGAGCTGTAGGAAAAATAAGGGAAATAGCATTAAATAATAGTAAAACTAAGATTAAATTAGGGATGCATTATAGAGAGTATTTCCCAGGCCCATGTCCCCATCCCTGTATGACAGCATTCCTGTCTCCAGCGCCTAAAAGCCTCATAAATAATCAAAACGATATAGCTAAGTTAAGGTAAGTGTTCAGCTCTGGATTTCCTGTTCTAACCTCTTGAACTCTTCATTTGAATAATTCATATGGTGCATTAGAGAGCGCTAAAAGCAGGCTTGTCACTAGGAAATGTTATTCTAGCATGGCTGTAAGTTGCCAGATGTTAGTGCTTTATTAGATGCTTTAACCATTCTACACATTATTCTGTGTGACTCAATATAGGCAGGTTTGACTCACGGCAGAAGTCTGGCTCCCTCCACTGATGGACAGGTGCACCTGCGCTCAGGCAGGCATCAGTGTAGGCCTGAAGCTGATCACAAAGAACCTGCTGCAACCCCTGATAACGACACATAT
This sequence comes from Danio kyathit, assembly GCA_903798195.1. NCBI lineage: Eukaryota > Metazoa > Chordata > Actinopteri > Cypriniformes > Danionidae > Danio > Danio kyathit. Next base: position 31,787,225 of record LR812525.1, on the reverse strand, counting down.
CAAACACACAGCTCTGGAAGAAAGGCAATGGGTTCACCACCTTGATACAGTCTCTGTGAGGAGCAAATGTAAGAGAAAGAGTTCAATAAGCAACTGTAAGTAATTCTATAATGTTAGAATCAAGGCTTGAAAACTAAGCTTATACATTTTAGAAGGAGCAATTCAAGATTTTTGTAATAAGTATTTGGAGATTTGTTATGTCCTAACCTAAACGGTCCATTTGTGTCGGTTATTTTCCCACAGTTCTCTGGTTTTGACACCTCACCCTCCAGCACAGGATCACAGGGTGGTTGAGGTCCAGGGTCAGGCTTACACCTAAAAGCACAACATCCTCATCAAGCATATGAAGCCAACCTAATCCTCAATCATTGTTCTATTTCTACTGTTGACAAAATGAAGAAGAGTAAAAGATACTGACGTTGCGTCCTCATCTTCCTTAGTTTGCCAGCTGTCACCAAACAGTTTTGAGCTGTCGACTTGGGTGCCATCTGGCTTAGTGAAGTCATTATTTGGGTTTCCATCATAGTCCCCACACAGTCCACACATCTGGTCATAGTAGGAGCTGAAACAAATCAATAAAAAAGGAATGAAAAGAAAGATTAATGTAAAGAGATTCATTTCCCCAGATATGCATTTTAAAGGATTTACTCATAACTTATAACCCTTAAAAATCAATCTGGGTCTTGTGTTTTTTTCTACCAAACACTTTAGTTAATAGTGATTCATATAAGGATATGATTTCAAAGTATTAGTACCTGGGAACAGAGATCTTGGCATAATGGTTGCCATCCCACTGCACTTGTAGGCCGAATGGAGTTGTAAGGATTACATATTGTCCAGCAAGAGACAGAGAAATGAGAGGAGATGGAAAGTGAGGCAGAGTCACCCTGAGTCCATTCACCTGTATGTGTGGAAAAGAGAAGTGGTTTAAAGACTAATGCTACTTCTGAAAAGAAGAACTGAGAGATTTTGCTCTTTGGCTTTATTAGTAAGGCTATTTTATTATTTTAAAACTGAAAAACAAATGAAAGGATTAAGCACAATTCACAGAAAACATTTCAAGATATGAGCAGTGTCTCAATACTGTTATATAATCTAAGATTATAATGTAAGACTAAAATATATTTTATCTGTTGACTTAATCTCAATTCTCTATCCAAGATTATTGAATGACTTGATGTAGTGATGACTGCTGCTGTGAATACTGACCAGAGTTCTCTTGTTTTTCATCATTGTCACAGTGATACCGTCAACAGTCACGTACAGTTTCCTCAGGTAAGAAACGCCAGAAGCTCCTCTCTCTTCATTCTTACCCTCTATGGAGAACCAGGGGCCTGTAGACCATAGAGGGAAGTAATTCAGGCTTTTGTTAGGACTTAAATTCGTATTTAATGTCAATATTTCTGGAAGTTTTTGAGGCATTTAATGTACTTTGAATCATTTGTAAGAATACTAAATTTTTTTTTTGGTGACTCCAAAAAATCAACTGATGACCAAAAAATTAATGTCACTGCAGAAAAGTTGAACTTGGCTTTGGCAATCTCTTACCGGTGTTGTTTTTGCAGGTGCGAGCCAGTGTGTAGGTACACGTGCCCATGTAGCTGTAGAATTTGCCATCAAATGTATTGTAATGAGGATCACCAGAGATTATGCAGTCTTGAGATCCTGAGGGATTGTAAAAAGAGAAGAATTTTTAAATGTATGCACTATTTTTAAATGATGAAGAATATGTGGTCTATGACCATGCTATTAATTTGCCTAAATATGGTTCTTACCTTGTGGGTAACACCCAGTTATTCCATCCTGAACTCCACATTGTTCCATTGGTGGACAGTCAGCAGCATTACAGGTAACAAATGGAGGATCACACTTACACAGCAGATCACAGTCTTTAGTGTAGAACTCTTCACCTGGCTAAATCCATGTAGAGAGGAAACACAATGTTAGTTTGATGAGAAATATTAGTTAACTGACTATAACAAACCATTGTTTGATATTAAAACACATGTTTTCTTTACCTTATAATAATGATCATTAAAGGTGCAACCACATGTGTTTTCTTTTACACACTGGCCAGCACTGAGGATGTATCCTGGGTCACAAACACATCCTTCAGAACAAGGTCCAGTGCACTGACTTGGTGGAATTGGTGTACAGGAAGGCTGGCAAACCGGTGCGCATGAATCATAGTGACTGTTGGGTGGGCACTTCAGAGCTAAAAAAGAAGAAGTGTGTGTAAGTGGTAATCACAATTTTTATTTTTTAAGAATATGTGGGAAAAAGTCTATCTATCTTAATGGTTTTGATTGAGTTCATGGACAAATATGTATTTATCTTACGACAGAAGGTGCTATTTCTCCAGGGTCCAATTGTGACGCCGCGGTCCTGACATTCAGTGACGTATGACTCTATTGCTTCACACAATGCCGAATGAGCTCCATCCAGCTCACACACGTCAAACAAACAGTTTTGAAAGTAACCCTATACACACATGGGATTATGATCTGTAAGTATCTGTTGCATGGTTAAAATCATGAACTAAACAAATGAACTTCTTTTCTTACATTGGGGTTGACTTTTGGATGGCAAACAGCAAATGGTCCTTTGTTGTCCAATATGATGCCACAGTAAGCAGGACCTTCATACAACTCCTGTTCAGCATCTGTACATCCTGGATTTGGGCCGACCTCTGGCTTGTTACAGCTGAAAGACAGAATTAAAGGTAAGTCATCTTTGATATGATTTAACAGAAACCATAATCATTTTTAAGTAAATTTATTTTAATCGAATAGTGCCTTACTTAGGGTCTGTGTTCCAGCTGTGACCAAAGTCATTGGGGCTTTGGACCAGTTCCCCAGTTGGGGTTTGGAAGTCATCCTGAGGGTCTCCGTTGTAGTCTCCACACAGTCCACAGAGTTTATCTTCATAACTGTAGAATGATTACAAGCATAGAGACATTTAAAAGTGAATCAGTTTATAAATGTTCTAAGACTTGTCTAAGAATCAAACTCACTCCTTGATAACTTTAATGTCCATATGGTGGTTTCCATCATAACGAACAGTTACTCCAAAGTTCAAGGCTACTGTGTAGTGCTTGCCAGACATAAAAATATCTACACCAGCGACAGGACTCAGAGGAATGTTGACATTGGTACCATTAACCTGAGAAAAAGCAAACATAATTGTTTGTTTGAATGTGCCACCAAATCAGGTGCACAAATTATATCTATAATAAGACCATTGTCTACATGATAATATATTTACCTGCACAGTTCCTCCTTTCAGAATAGAAACTTTCACTCCTAGTGCATGAACATGAACTGCTTTTACATAGCTGATATGAAGATTGTTGTAGCGATTCTCATTGTCTGTGTATACGGCAAAGTAAGGCACGTCTGTGCTATTACAACGTTCAGACATCAGGTAAGAACAGTTTCCCATAAAGTCGTAGTTTCGCTTGTCAAAGGTGGTGTAATGGGGGTCACCAGAGGCAATGCAGGTAGACGTTCCTATGAATGAGAAATACCTTTGTGTCAAATAATACATTTAAACTTGACTGTAAATATACTTTGTATTAAAAAAGTTAAAAGTTTTGTACAATACCTTTAGGATAGCAGCCGTGCACTCCACCAACCTCCCGACATTCTTCCGTCACAGGGTCACAGGTGTTGTCCACACAGTCGAAAGTGTAGTTGCCGGCACAGCGACACAACTTTGAACAGCCGTTTCCAAATATGATCTCTCCAGGCTGAGAGTAAATACAAAGCAAAGTTTAGAACAAAGTCTGAGGTCCCAGAACTGTATTAAAGTGCAGCATCACAAGAATGATAACTTTCATACCTCAAAATAATTATTGTCATCATCCAGACATCCACACTGCTCAATAGGAACACAACGCCGGCCACGGAAAACAAAACCTGGTTTACAGAAGCAGCCACTGATGCAAGAACCAGAGCAGTTGGTGGAAGGTTCTGTGCAGCTAGGAATACAGGCTGGGCCGCACTCAATGTACTCTGAGTCTGGAGGGCAGTTCACTGTTGGAATACAATAAAGGTTGTTTATCTAAATAAACATGTTGGAACAGATGCCCAATTAATTCATGTACTATGTTGATCAAGATAATGAGGGCCACCAAAGACATATATTTCAAATATCTAATGAGAATGGTAAAAAAATTAAGTAATAAATTCCAGAAAGATTGTACCACGACTGCTCAAAACTTTATCATGTATAAACCTATACACAACCAATACAAAATAAAATTGTTACCAATTGGTTTGCAGATATAGTCTCCATCTTGAAGTTGGCAGCTTTCATCAGGAAGACAGCTGGTGTCATAACACTTAATAGATCCTCCTCCCTCACAAGTGCACTTTTGCTTACAACCCTCCAGATGCCAGCTCTCGTTCACCTACACATCACCACATTGAAATGAATGTAGTTCATCATGGTGTCATTGTTTAAATCAAAGTTTGATCTCTTCCCATTTGAATCATCTCTTCTACAGAGCAAGAGGCCCACAAGTCGGCCCTGCTGTTAAACTCACTGGATGGTAGGAGCCTGAAGAGTCCACACAGCCACAGTCTTTAACAGGAACACATTTATTGCCACTGAGGATGAATCCGGGGTCACATTCACATCCCTCTACACACTTTTCACTGCAGCCGGGTGGTCCATTGATACCCAGACAGGTCTCTGGACAGGAGCTCACACACATGGAGTAGTGGCTATTTGGAGGACATACCAGAGCTGTAGGAAAAAATAATAAATATCATTATTTATACCAGAGCTGTAGAAAAAGTAAAAAATAACATTAAAGGGTGGTGAAACTAAGAATAAAGTGGGGGCGCGTTATGGAGCATGTAATTTTCAAGTCCCATGATCCCATCTCTTTGTGAAGACTTTCCTGTCTTAACCACCCTGGCCATTAAAGCCATAAAAGCCCCATGAATAATAAAAATAATGACGTTAATTCTCACACAAATATAACTTTGTAAATCTAACCTCTATGTTCTTTTCAATAATTTATATTGTACATTGGAGAGAGCTGAAATGGTTTTTTTCATTGGGAATGTGATTCCTGCTTGGATGTAGGTTGCCAGATTTTCCTGCTTTATTTATAAATGTTATACTTTGCTATGCAATGTTACAGAGGAGAATTTGACTCACGGCAGAAATCTGGCTCCCTCCACTGATGGACAGGTGCACCTGCACTCAGGCAAGCATCAGTGTAGGCTTGAAGCTGATCACAAAGAACCTGCTGCAACCCCTGATAACGGCACATATCAAACACACAGCTCTGGAAGAAAGGCAATGGGTTCACCACCTTGATACAGTCTCTGTGAGGAGCAAATGTTAGAGAAAGAGTTCAATGAGCAACTGTAAGTAATTCTATAATGTTAGAATCAACACTTGAAAACTAAGCTTATACATTTTAGAAGGAGGAATTTAACATTATATAAAATAAGTATTTGGAGATTTGGTATGTTCTAACCTAAACGGTCCATTTGTGTCAGTTATTTTCCCACAGTTCTCTGGTTTTGACACCTCACCCTCCAGCACAGGATCACAGGGTGGTTGAGGTCCAGGGTCAGGCTTACACCTAAAAGCACAACATCGTCATCAAGCATATGAAGCCAAGCTAATCCTCAATCAGTGCTCTGTCTCTACTGTTGATAAAATAAAGAAAAGTAAAAGATACTGACGTTGCGTCTTCATCGTCATCAGTTTGCCAGCTGTCACCAAACTGATTTGAGCTGTCGGTTTGGTTTCCATTTGGCTTAGTAAAGTCATTGTTGGGGTTTCCATCATAGTCTCCACACAGTCCACACATCTGGTCATAATAGGAGCTGAAAAAATCAATACGAATAGATCGCTGAGAGAGAATAATGTAAAGATTTTTTCCAGCAATGCTTTTGGATTTTTTTGAAGACTTATAACCCTCAAAGATATTGGTTTTGGAGTTTCCTGCCAAATATCTAAAAACAAAGTCATGCATATGTTTGGTGGAGGCCTTTTTCAGAGTTTTAATACCTGGGAACAGAGATCTTGGCATAATGGTTGCCATCCCATTGCACTTTTAGGCCGAAGGGAGTTGTAAGGATTACATATTGTCCAGCAAGAGACAGAGAAATGAGTGGAGATGGAGAGTGAGGCAGAGTCACCCTGAGTCCATTCACCTGTATATGTGGAAAAGAGAAGAGGGTTAAAGGCTAATACAATACAACCTAAGAAAAGAAGGAATAACTGCGATTTTGATCTTTTGCTTAAAAGGTAAGATTATTTCTGGAAAACTGAAAATTAGATAGGCAAAATGGAATTATGATCATATTAAGAACAATCTGAAGAAATTATTTTTGAGAACATTTATACCCATTTCATGAGTCTTCAACATCAAAATATATATTGACTGTTGGCTTTAAATCTTAATTCTTTTTCTCAAAATTACAGAATTAATTTAATGATTTTAACTTCTGTGGATACTGACCAGTGTTGTTCTGTCTTTCATCATTGTCACAGTGATACCGTCAACAGTCACGTACAGTTTCCTCAGGTAAGAAACCCCAGAAGCTCCTCTCTCTTCATTCTTTCCCTCTATAGAGAACCAGGGGCCTGTAGACACAAAAGAGAGGCAAAATTGTTGTTATTTTAAAGATCTGTAGTTCTTTAAACTCTGTTTTAGTGATAGTCTTATGTACAGTAAATTAAGTAAAATCTTTGTGTGACTCCATAACTACAGCCAATAACAAAGCACTGTAAACTCATTGTTAATTGCAGATCGTTTTATTTTTTCTGGGCATGTACTTACGGGTGTTGTTTTTGCAGGTGCGGGCAAGTGTGTAGGTGCAGGTGCCCATGTAACTGTAGTATTTGCCATCAAATGTGGTGTAATGAGGATCACCAGAGATGACACAGTCTTCAGATCCTGAGGGATTGAGAAATGACATTTTATAACATTTGTTATAACATTAGCCCAATAGTATATTGTGTAATGAATAATGAATTCTGTGTATAGTTAAAGCATTTCTAAATCAAAATAAGTGTATGTAATGCTAAGACCTATTTGCAAGCAATTTTACTAAATGAAATAGAGTGCTTACCTAATGGGTAACAGCCAATTATGCCACCCTGTACATCACATTGTTCCATTGGTGAGCAACTAGAAGTGTTACAAGTAAGGCCGGGGGGATCACACTTACACCGTAGCTCACAGTCTTTAGTGTAGAACTCTTCACCTGGCTAAATCCATACAGAGAGGAAATGCCATGTAAGTTTGAAGAAATACTATTCCTGAGTTTAACAAGCCATAGTTCAATATTATAACAAAGTTGTAGTTTTATAAGTTTTCTTCACCTTATAATATTGTCCATTATAGCTGCAGCCACATGTGTCTGCTTTTACACACTGGCCAGCACTGAGGATGTATCCCGGGTCACAAACACATCCTTCAGAACAAGGTCCAGTGCACTGACCTGGTGGAATTGGCGTACAGGAAGGCTGGCAAACAGGGGCACATGAATCATAGTGGCTGTTGGGTGGGCATTTCAGAGCTGAAGAAGAAGAATGTTTGTTAGTGGCACATAATTTTTAAAATGGTAAGAGAGACACAAAACAAGCTGCTCATTTCATTACTTAAAGTTTATGGTTGAGGAATATCTATTATTTCAGACTTACGACAGAAGGTGCTGTTTCTCCAGGGTCCAATTGTGACGCCACGGTCCTGACATTCATTGACGTACGCCTCTATTGCTTCACACAATGCTGAATGAGCTCCGTCCAGCTCACACACATCAAACAAACAATCTTGGAAGTAACCCTAAACACACATGGGATTATGATCTGTAAGTATCTGTTGCATAGGTAAAATCATGAACTAAAACAAATGAACTTCTTTTCTCACATTGGGGTTGACTTTTGGATGGCAAACAGCAAATGGTCCTTTGTTGTCCAATATGATGCCACAGTAAGCAGGACCTTCGTACAGCTCCTGTTCAGCATCTGTACATCCTGGATTTGGGCCGACCTCTGGTTTGTTACAGCTGCAAGACAGAATTAAAGGTAAGTCATCTTTGATATGATTTAACAGAAACCATAATCATTTTAGATGTAAAATTAATTGAATTGAATAGTGCCTTACTTAGGGTCTGTGTTCCAGCTGTGGCCAAAGTCACTGGGGCTTTGGACCAGTTCCCCAGTTGGGGTTTGGAAGTCATCCTGAGGGTCTCCGTTGTAGTCTCCACACAGTCCACAGAGTTTATCTTCATAACTGTAGAATGATTACAAGCATAGAGACATTTAAAAGTGAATCAGTTTATAAAAGTTCTAAGACTTGTCTAAGAATCAAACTCACTCCTTGATAACTTTAATGTCCATATGGTGGTTTCCGTCATAACGAACAGTTACTCCAAAGTTCAAGGCCACTGTGTAGTGCTTGCCAGACATAAAAATATCTACACCAGCGACAGGACTCAGAGGAATGTTGACATTGGTACCATTAACCTGAGAAAAAGTAGACAGTTGCTCGTTTGAATGTGCTACTAAATATAATAAATACTCTACATGCATTGATATAACACTTCATATATGAAGATGTTAATAATTCCTTAATAGTAACATTACAACTTTTGTTGAATTCTTTTACCTGCACAGTTCCTCCTTTCAGAATAGAGACTTTCACTCCCAGTGCCTGAACATGAACTGCTTTTACATAGCTGATATGAAGATTGTTGTAGCGATTCTCATTGTCTGTGTATACGGCAAAGTAAGGTACGTCTGTGCTGTTACAGGGCTCAGACATCAGGTAAGAACAGTTTCCCATGAAGTCATAGCGCCGCTTGTCAAAAGTGGTATAATGGGGGTCACCAGAGGCAATGCAGGTAGAGGTTCCTATGAGTGAAAACATATTTTTGTGTAAATAATATAAATTCCAACTAAAATTGAATGTAGGAGATCATATAAAAATGCTTGTGTTTGCATATGTATGGGCTATGATACAACTTTACAAAGTTACTTAAAATATTAATATTTATTTGATATTGAAGCTGCATTAATTCCATGTAGCTCAATGCTTGTTGTAGCTTGTATATTACTGGTTTTGCTAGTGGACCAACATAGTTATAGTGTTGTTTTCAATTCAACGTGAACTGGTGTAGCAGATCCACCATTCTCCTGATTCTCATGCAGACATGCTGGATTTTGAGCATTGCTACCTTTACCTTTTGTCAGATATAGTACTTGTAGATCATGGGAGTTTTGTACAATACCTTTAGGGTAGCAGCCGTGCACTCCACCAACCTCCCGACATTCTTCAGTCACAGGGTCACAGGTGTTGTCCACACAGTCGAAAGTGTAGTTGCCGGCACAGCGACACAACTTTGAACAGCCGTTTCCAAATATGATCTCTCCAGGCTGAGAGTAAATACAAAGCAAAGTTTAGAACAAAGTCTGAGGTCCCAGAACTGGATAAAAGTGCAGCGTCACAAGAATGATAACTCTCATACCTCAAAGTAATTGTTGTCATCATCCAGACATCCACATTGCTCAATAGGAACACAACGTCGGCCACGGAAAACAAAGCCTGGTTTACAGAAGCAGCCACTGATGCAGGAACCAGAGCAGTTGGTGGAAGGTTCTGCACAGCTAGGAATACAGGCTGGGCCGCACTCAATGTACTCTGAGTCTGGAGGGCAGTTTACTGTTGGAAGACATGAATGCCTTTGAATTTGTGTAATATATTATCAAACAAAATACTGAGGGACAAAGATAGATAAATTCACACATCTGAAAGAAAATGTAGAATAGTTAAGTAATTTTACACGCTCTGGAGTTGGTTTTGAATTAGTACTGTGTATTCTGTATATTTATGATATGACAAGTAAACTATTTACTACACTGAATGTTGTCAAAACACGCATAACTAGTACTATAACCTACCACTTGGTTTGCAGATATAGTCTCCATCTTGAAGTTGGCAGCTTTCATCAGGAAGACAGCTGGTGTCATAACACTTAATGGATCCTCCTCCCTCACAAGTGCACTTCTGCTTACAGCCCTCCAGATTCCAGCTCTCGTTCACCTAAACATCACCACGTAGAAATAAATATCATGGTTTCATTGTTTAAATCAAAGTTTGACCTTATACCATTTAAAAATGTCTTCTACAGTGCAAGAGGCTCAAGAGTTGGCCCCAGTGTTAAACTCACTGGATGGTAGGAGCCCGAAGAGTCCACACAGCCACAGTCTTTAACAGGAACACATTTGTTGCCACTGAGGATGAATCCAGGGTCACATTCACATCCTTCTACACACTTTTCACTGCAGCCAGGTGGTCCATTGATTCCCAGACAGGTCTCTGGGCAGGAGCTCACACATATGGAGTAGTGGCTGTTTGGAGGACATACCAGAGCTGTAGGAAAAATGAGAGGAAATGCCATTAAATGATGGTGAAACTAAGATTAAAGTTTAGCTTTGCTATTCTAACCTGTTCATTTCAGTTATTTACATTCCTAGGTTACGAAAGTTGTGACTCACGGCAGAAGTCTGGCTCCCTCCACTGATGGACAGGAGCACCTGCGCTCAGGCAGGCATCAGTGTAGGCTTGAAGCTGATCACAAAGAACCTGCTGCAACCCCTGATAACGGCACATATCAAACACACAGCTCTGGAAGAAAGGCAACGGGTTCACCACCTTGATACAGTCTCTGTGAGGAGCAAATGTAAGAGAAAGAGTTCAGTGAAAAAGCACTAAAAGTGTTTTAATGTCATGTTTGAAAGAGTATGAAGAATAGACCATTAATGTCTGTTATGAACCATGATACTTCGTTTCAGATGAAAGGACTCAACATTGTTTATAATCAGTATTTTGAAAAGTGTTGTTCATGTTCTAACCTAAACGGTCCATTTGTGTCAGTTATTTTCCCACAGTTCTCTGGTTTTGACACCTCACCCTCCAGCACAGGATCACAGGGTGGTTGAGGTCCAGGGTCAGGCTTGCACCTAAAAGCACAACATCATCATCAAGCATATGAAGCCAACCTAATCCTCAATCATTGTTCTATTTCTACTGTTGACAAAATGAAGAAGAGTAAAAGATACTGACGTTGCGTCCTCATCTTCCTTAGTTTGCCAGCTGTCACCAAACAGTTTTGAGCTGTCGACTTGGGTGCCATCTGGCTTAGTGAAGTCATTATTGGGGTTTCCATCATAGTCCCCACACAGTCCACACATCTGGTCATAGTAGGAGCTGAAGAAAATAAGAAGGGAATGAAAAGAAAGAGATTAATGTAAAGAGATTCATTTTCGCTGAGATGCTTTTTGAAGGATTCACTCATAACTTATAACCCTTAAAAATCAATGTGGGTCTTATGTTTTTTGGCAAATGCTCCAGGTTATAGTAATCCATGTAAGGGACTGTTTTCAAAGTATTAGTACCTGGGAACAGAGATCTTGGCATAATGGTTGCCATCCCACTGCACTTTTAGGCCGAACGGAGTTGTAAGGATTATATATTGTCCAGCAAGAGACAGAGAAATGAGTGGAGATGGAGAGTGAGGCAGAGTCACCCTGAGTCCATTCACCTGTATGTGTGGAAAAGAAAAGTGGTTTAAAGACAAATTCTACTTCTGATATGTGCAATTTTGTTCTTTTGCTTTAAAAGTAGGGTTTTATTGGTGATAATTAGTTAATAAGAGCTACTGTGGATACTAACCAGAGTTCTCTGGTTTTTCATCATTGTCACAGTGATACCGTCAACAGTCACGTACAGTTTCCTCAGGTAAGAAACGCCAGAGACTCCTCGCTCTTCATTCTTACCCTCTATGGAGAACCAGGGGCCTGTAGACCAGAGAGAATTGTTTTTTTCAAAAGGGGATAATTATCTAATCTCCTAAATCTTTAGAAGTTTATTTAAGTTATTGAACAAACAAAAACTAATAACCAAACTGCTTTATTTATAAAATTGTGATTTTTTTTTTAAATACTTAGTTTTGGTATTCATTTACCAGTGTTGTTTTTACAGGTGCGAGCCAGTGTGTAGGTACAAGTGCCCATATAGCTGTAGAATTTGCCATCAAATGTGTTGTAATGAGGATCACCAGAGATGATGCAGTCTTGAGATCCTGGTTAGAGAGAACAGAGATAAAGAAAAGAGTTGAAGTTGAATATGGGCAATGTAATATTTTATATAATGTGTACAAAAAATAAAAGTTCTCACCTAATGGGTAGCACCCAGTTATTCCACCCTGTACACCGCATTGTTCCATTGGTGGACAGTCAGCAGCATTACAGGTAACAAATGGAGGATCACACTTACACAGCAGATCACAGTCTTTAGTGTAGAACTCTTCACCTGGCTAAATCCATGTAGAGAGAAAACACAGTGTTAGTTTGATGAAAAATATTAGTTAACTGACTAACAAACCATGGTTCATAGCATATAGGTTTTCTTCACCTTATAGTAATGTCCATTATAGCTGCAACCACATGTGTTTTCTTTCACACACTGGCCAGCACTGAGGATGTATCCCGGGTCACAAACACATCCTTCAGAACAAGGTCCAGTGCACTGACCTGGTGGAATTGGCTTACAGGAAGGCTGGCAAACTGGGGCGCATGATTCAAAATGGCTGTTGGGTGGGCATTTCAGAGCTGAAGAAGAAGAATATGTAATGATTTAGTGACTTCATTTAATTTAAACAATTTGTAAAATTAGAATATGTATTTTTATTATTTCAGACTTACGACAGAAGGTGCTGTTTCTCCAGGGTCCAATTGTGACACCGCGGTCCTGACATTCATTGACGTATGACTCTATTGCTTCACACAATGCCGAATGAGCTCCGTCCAGCTCACACACATCAAACAAACAGTTTTGGAAGTAACCCTATATACACATGGGATTATGATCTGTAAGTATCTGTTGCATAGTTAAAATCATGAACTAAAACAAATGAACTTCTTTTCTCACATTGGGGTTGACTTTTGGATGGCAAACAGCAAATGGTCCTTTGTTGTCCAATATGATGCCACAGTAAACAGGACCTTCGTACAGCTCCTGCTCAACATCTGTACATCCTGGATTTGGGCCGACCTCTGGCTTGTTACAGCTGAAAGACAGAATTAAAGGTAAGTCATCTATGAATAATCATTTTAGATGTTAAATTTAATACGTTAAATAGTGTCTTACTCAGGGTCTGTGTTCCAGCTGTGACCAAAGTCACTGGGGCTTTGGACCAGTTCCCCAGTTGGGGTCTGGAAGTCATCCTGAGGGTCTCCGTTGTAGTCTCCACACAGTCCACAGAGTTTATCTTCATAACTGTAGAATGATTACAAGCATAGAGACATTTAAAAGTGAATCAGTTTATAAAAGTTCTAAGACTTGTCTAAGAATCGAACTCACTCCTTGATAACTTTAATGTCCATATGGTGGTTTCCATCATAACGAACAGTTACTCCAAAGTTCAAGGCCACTGTGTAGTGCTTGCCAGACATAAAAATATCTACACCAGCGACAGGACTCAGAGGAATGTTGACATTGGTACCATTAACCTGAGAAAAAGTAGACAGTTGCTCATTTGAATGTGCCTCGCTTAACTGCTTATATCAAGAATTGAATAATTCCTTAATAATAACACTGCAAATTTTGTTCTTTTCTTTTACCTGCACAGTTCCTCCTTTCAGAATAGACACTTTCACTCCTAGTGCATGAACATGAACTGCTTTTACATAGCTGATATGAAGATTGTTGTAGCGATTCTCATTGTCTGTGTATACGGCAAAGTAAGGCACGTCCGTGCTGTTACAGGGCTCAGACATCAGGTAAGAACAGTTTCCCATGAAGTCGTAGTTTCGCTTGTCAAAGGTGGTGTAATGGGGGTCACCAGAAGCGATGCAGGTAGAGGTTCCTATGATTAAAAAATACCTTTGTGTCAAGTAAAACACTTATCTTTGACTGGCAATGTCTTTTGTATTAGGAGTTGTATGTTTTTACCTTTTGGATAGCAGCCGTGCACTCCACCAACCTCCCGACATTCTTCAGTCACAGGGTCACAGGTGTTGTCCACACAGTCGAAAGTGTAGTTGCCGGCACAGCGACACAACTTTGAACAGCCGTTTCCAAATATGATCTCTCCAGGCTGAGAGTAAATACAAAGCAAAGTTTAGAACAAAGGAGGTCCGAGAACTGGATAAAAGTGCAGCATGATAACAAGAATGATAACTCTTGTACCTCAAAGTAATTGTTGTCATCATCTAGACATCCACACTGCTCAATAGGAACACAACGTCGTCCACGGAAAACAAAGCCTGGTTTACAGAAGCAGCCACTGATGCAAGAACCAGAGCAGTTGGTGGAAGGTTCTGCACAGCTAGGAATACAGGCTGGGCCGCACTCAATGTACTCCGAGTCTGGAGGGCAGTTCACTGTTGGAAGACATTAAGAACTGTTTATCTATACATGATATTACTTGAAAAACTTTTCTAAGGAAAATAGAAAAACTAACAAACTTACATGGTGGTGTTGGCTTTGGAGTAGTTGGCTTAGGCGTTGTAGGTTTTGGAGTTGATGGACTCTGTGTTGTTGGTTTAGGTGTACTGGGCTGGGGTGTAGATGGTTTCGGAGTTGATGGACTCTGTGTTGTTGGTTTAGGTGTAGTGGGCTGAGGTGTGGATGGTTTTGGTGTTGATGGACTCTGTGTTGTTGGTTTAGGTGTAGTGGGCTGGGGTGTAGATGGTTTTGGAGTTGATGGACTCTGTGTTGTTGGTTTCGGTGTAGTGGGCTGGTGTGTAGATGGTTTTGGAGTTGATGGACTCTGTGTTGTTGGTTTAGGTGTAGTGGGCTGAGGTGTAGATGGTTTTGGAGTTGATGGACTCTGTGTTGATGGTTTAGGTGTAGTGGGCTGGGGTGTAGATGGTTTTGGAGTTGATGGACTCTGTGTTGTTGGTTTAGGTGTAGTGGGCTGTGGTGGGGATGGCTTAGGTGTTGTTGGGGTTACTAAAATAAAACATGAAACCAATCAATAAACCACTGCTTTCTCTTTGAATGATGTATTATATGAAAACCAGTGCATCTAGATTTTGTGACTCACCCATACAAGTGGTAATGCAGACGCTATCAATTGCAATATCTGTCTGGTCTGTTTCACCATAAATGCCTACAATTACGAACTGAAATGAAATATAAATTACAGTGTAAACATGCAACTTGTTTACAACATTTATGAAAAATTTAAGTGCTTTATTATTATTTTTTGGCCATTGTCAAAGCTCAAACATCATTTGCAAATAATAGAATACAACTGACCTGCACTGTACCAGGTGTACCAGTGTACCGAACACTTGCGAGTTTCCAGCTTTGACCTTGGTTTCCTTTGAGTCTGAAAATCGGGACTCCAAGTGCCCCACCTAAAACATGATATTATCCTCTGAACTTACAGACTTTTAACCTCAACAACAAAGAACAACAATAAATCCAAGACTTGTGAATCTTACCAGCTGTGACTGCATGGACATTAAGCTCCATGTTGGCAGCACTGCCATACATGTAATAATAGAAGTCCAGCTGTAGGCAACCAGAGATTGATGTGGAAGGGCTCCAGAGCTGAGCAGATTCCCCTTCAATACTAAAGCTGGAGTCCATTAACAGGTACGACCCCACTGAAAGTTTGATAATATAGTGACTGTTAAGATTACTAAAAGCAGTACTTAAATTTATCTAGATCAAAGGACAGGGTGAAATGCTGGACTCACATCCTGGTTTGGAGAAGTCATCATCAGGACCAGTGCCTGGTGTATCAGTCGGTCCAGTCCAGTGCTCAAAACCAAAGATTGCATCATCAGATACCTCATTTGTCCAGCCACAGTAGGAATTATCCTCATCAAAATCACATCCAGCAATACAGCCTGTATATAAACAAATGCAATATTATATACAAAATCATTCTAATATGACTTGTGTATCTTTGTAATGTAATAAAGGTAGAATAAAGTACCAGCACAGGCTCCCTCGCTGATCACAATGTTATCCAAAGCAGTATCACAAAATGGAGACTTCCCACGCATTGCTTGAAACACGATCTAGAGGCCAAAAATGACATTAAAACTGACTGCTGGAGTCACTAAATTTATTCTGTCATCACAAACTTCTAAATCAGTGTTGTCTGGGGTTTTAGGAACATTGACCATTATACTTTGACAGCTTTGAAGGCAGTGTACTCAGACATGAGTTATGATTTACAGGATGGTAAACATAGAGTATGTATTTAATTTAAAATGTTAAAGCTTTACACTTACCTGAGTAGTCTGACCAGCTGGTATGGGCACTGTGATGGAAGCTCCAATCCATGACGGGCTCTGTATGCCAATTTTTTGCCACAGTTGTTCCTCAGAGCCAGGACGCTTGGCCAGCACAGTCAGAGTGTTAGTATCCATTTGGCCATACATATAGTAGACGAACTGTACACAGATCTCTGCAGGTCCATTTGTTATGGTTGGGCTGAGAAGGCGTACTTTCTGTAAATTTATATTGTTGTCAGCCTCATGGTATATGTAATACCCAGCTGTGGGAGAGAATTGTTTGGTTTACCAATCAATGAGAGAATGGAAGAGTAGCAAAAAGGGTTCACATAGGTTACCTGAAACACATTATGCTGCGTGTCTTTGGACAGTGAATGTGTATTTGAAAGTGATTTGTTGGTTTGGCCCTCATACTCACTTCCATCTGGATAGTCTCCATCAGGTCCAGTGCCTGGGCTTGGAGTTGGTCCATAATGTCGTGTCCAGTCACCATTATCTACTGTGTCTTGTTGGAAGTTGCAGAAAGGGTCGTCATTATCGTTAAAGTCGCAGGAGGCCAGCACTGTGTGAAAGAGTGAGACATTTCATGAGACATTTATGTTTTTAGTTGTCTAGCATTGATTATAATAAGAATACCTATTTTAGATTACATATTTCAAGAGTTCACACTTAGCTGATGATTGATTATAAAGCGTGTTTGGCATGCTGTCCTGGGAGAGAGCTCTGAACTCATAAGATCTTTGAGCCTGGGCCTCCCTGTCGTTTGTAAGGCGAGAGGGAAGTTTGAGCTCAGGTAGGTCTCGTGAACTCCCCCGCTTATTATATAGCTAATGGCAATTAGGAATTGCTGAATAAGAGCTCATCAATGGTGCCAATTTGCTTTGGTCAATTTACCTATTACGCATGTTTTTGGACTGTGGGAGGAAACCGAAGAACCCAGGGGAAACCCAAAAGAGCACGGGGAGAACATGTAAACTCCGCACAGAAACGTCTACTGGCCAGATAAGAATTTGAACCGGTGACATTCTTGCTGTGAATCAATAGTGCTAAATACTGGGCCGCCATGCCGCTCTGTCGAGGAAAGGAAGGAGGGGTAGCGGTGTAGGGGGGATTCTTTAAGATGAAGATAACTAATCTTTGATTATTTATAGTGAGTTAGGAATCATCCGACTGGGGAATCCTGCATTGCTAATGCAGGACCAGCTGTGGTTAATCATAAGCAAGTGATCCTCTCGAAATTAGTTTATGAATAAACTTCACTTAAAATCAAAAGCAGTCCTAAAATATATCAGAATCAGAATGAGCTTTATTGGCAGATATGTTCACACATTTGAGGAATTTGTTTTCGTGACAGAGCTTCTACAGTGCAATAGAATTAAAAATAAAAGTAAGTAGTGTATGCAAATATACAAATTGACAAGTGTATGTACAGGTGTATTACTATATACAACGTTTATATGTGAAGCTGTTATGTGCAAACTGGCATGTAAAGTATGTTGTTAAATAAGTGTTTAAGTGTATAAAAAATAAGGTACAAATAAAAGCTTCAAGTGGTAAAATTATCCTGTTACATGCCATAAATGTTCTTTATGTTTATAATGTGTTAGTAATGGACATGGACCTTAGATATGCTTTATGGGGGCCTACTGTACTCCACCCATTTACAACCAGTTTCCATGTCATTTGGTAATCATATGTGTCCTTGCTTGATTGCATGCATGTGCGAACATTTTGTGCTGCGCAAAGCTTTTTTTTTTTTGCAACAGTTCAAAGTCTCTGTACAATATTTTTTAGTATAAATGGACTTCAAAAAATTCAGGTTTTGTTGGATATTATAATAATTTGTCATCTTTATATTGTAGTGATTTATTTATATATAAAAGTTCTTGAATATTAAAAAAAGAATAAAAAAATTAAAGTCAGAAAAATTTGCAGTGTTTTGAATTCCCTAGATGATCATTGTGCTTATAATAAATTTCATTTACTTACCAGCATTTCTCTCTGTCACGTCATGTCTATAAAAAACACACAAAAATACCATTTTAAAAACTTTTATTTCCTTGTAAAAAATTTGAATAGCTGCAAAATCATTCAAGAATTTCTTATCTACAAAGACATAAAAGTGGAGTAATTCAATTACATAATAGCAGTCATCACTGTGGCATTTATCTGCTGTTTCCATCATAACGATCAGATTATCGCAGTGTAAGATCAAAGTTGCTTTTTTAAATTAGATGTTAAATGTTTAATTACATTTAAATAAAACGTGTACAGAAGGAACGATTATGCTTTGGCAATTCATCAGTGTTGTGAATATACTCGAGAAACAGCAAAACTTTTAACGTTTTAACATGAATTTTCGAAATGTTTCTAATATAAGTAATTTTTAGAAACATGCGGCTCTACTTAAATTACACAAATTATTATTGTATTCAGTACTTAGTGAATCATATACTTGGTATAGATAGATTAATATTTATATTATGAATGCATTTGCATATTATAGAAATTTGCATATTATAGAAATAGAATGGAATATAATATGTACATTCTTTAGCCAGTAAATACAGTACATCAGATAATTGACTGAATCTGATTCTTAATAGAAGATTGAAATCCACATTACTGTTGAAATACAATGCCAAATTACTGATTAAATTATGAGCATCTCACCTGTTTTTGTTGTCTTCATGGGTAAAGCAACCTGTTATCCATATTAAAACTAGTATTAACTCCAGACGTCCCATGTCTGGATTAATAGATGGTGTTAGGTTGACTAAGACATAGGTGAGAACGCTTCATGAGTTTATAAAGGGTCGGTTGCGTGGTCAGTTAGGCTGGGCATGTGGAGGTGTGTATCAGTTTTTATCACTTTCATGAATATTATTTTACATGGCTTATTGCAAAACCAGTTTTAGTGAATCAGTAACTGTTTGTGATAGGACCAGGGTGTGTTCCCCGTGTTAGATCTTATGGGCGGGAACATTTATCAGAAGATGCAGTGGAGTTCAGCACTTACAGTACATAGACCTTTGGTTTCAACTATCAGAGCAGGAATCCCCCATGTGTTTTATCACTGTTTTGTACAGTCAGTTTTTAAGAATTCTTGACAACACTGGGAGTTCATTGCTGACATCAATAAGCATCATTCATGAAATAGTCATTTGAGTAATATATAGATCTAAAATATTAACATGTGTAACGGAGGCCAGCAAGTGAAGTGCTGTGTAGGTTAACCTCACTCCTCTGAACCCAAAAAGGTGCTCTAGCGACAGACGCTAGAGGCCATGATCTTTAGCCTCCTTGTTAGAGCAACCGACTCCCATGCGGAAAGTTGCCAGTTCGATCCCAGCTCGAAGTGGGTAGGGTGGTCTAGGATTGGCAGGGTTAGATTGGTATATGTATATATTCCACAGCTTGATTCTCTTTTTTTCAAACCATTTGAGAGTATCCTTGGCTGTGTTTTGGATCATTGTCTTGCTGAAATGTCCACCCTGGTTTCATCTTCATCATCTTGGTAATGTAGATGTTGGACTGAAACAGCTAATATTAATTTACATTGATGATGGGCAGAGGGTTGCTGAAGAACTACTGAGAGATTTCAGCTACTGTCTGGGCTTTCACTGCCATTCTAGGTGAAAGCCCAGACAGCAGCTGAAATCTCTCAGTAGCTCTTCAGCAACCCTCTTCTCTTTGTCATTGAGGATTTGGATTTCAAAAGCATTTGTGTTTTACGTGTATGCTAATGCAAAGAGATGTATCTTTAATCTAGTTTTAAACTGACAGAGTGTGTCTGCTTCCCGAACTGTGCTAGGAAGGATGTTCCAGAGTTTAGGTGCCAGATATAAGAAAGATCTACCGCCTACAGTTGATTTTGATATTCTGGGAATAATCAATTATCCAGAATTAATTGAGCATAGAGGACGTGAGGGGTTATAATACACCAGGAGCTCCTTCAAATACTGAGGAGCTACGCCATTCAGGGCTTTGTAGGTAGTCAATAAAATGTTTTAAATTATACGACATTTAATAGGGAGCCAATGCAATGATGAAAGCACTGGAGTAATATGATCATATTTCTTTGTTCTAGAAAACACTCTAGCAGCTGCATTTTGAACTAGCTGAAGTTTGTTAATCAGGGCCAACAGGGCAACCGCCTAGTAACGCATTACAATAATCTAATCGAGAGGCAATGAAAGCATGAATAAGCTTTTTCTGCATCAGACATTAATAGCATATGTTAAAGTTTGGCAACATTTTTAAGATGAAAAAATTGTTTTACAGATGCTTTAAATCTGCCCTTCAAATGACAGGTTGCTCTCAAAAATCACCCCCAAATTTTTGACTGAAGATGAGGACTGAACTGAGAATCCATCTCAGGGTTATACAGTATTCTAGGTTTTTGCATGTGAGGTTTTTTGGTCCAATAAGCAAGACCTCAGTTTTATCTGAATTTAGTAATAAGAAGTTATTAGTCATTCAATGTTTAATATCAGCCATACAATCTGTTAATTTCAAAATTTCATACAATTTATCTGGTTGGGAGGAGATATAAAGTTGTGTATCCTTAGCAAGCTAACTCCATGTTTTTTAATGATATTTCAGCAGTACGTGAGGAAGAACTGTCTAAACTGATAAATTCGTCCAAATCAACAACGTCTATGCTCGATCCTATGCCGACTAAATTATTAAAACAATTGTTTTCAGAAGTTTCTGAACCTGTTCTTAACGTTTTGAATTCATCCCTACTTTTAGGATATGCTCCTAAAACGTTTAAACTAGCTGTCATTAAGCCTCTAATTAAAAAACCACAGCTTGATCCCAAATAATTTGTAAATTATAGACCCATTTCAAACCTGCCTTTCCTAACAACAATACTAGAAAAAGTTATTTCTTCTCAACGATGTTGCTTCTTACAGAGAAACACAATCTGGTTTAATGTTACCACAATCTGGTTTAATTCCATGTCAACAGCTCCTTTAGAAATATTAACATGACGTATTGAATACTTATTTTCCCCACTGTAAGTAGTAGTATTTGATAAGTACTAAGGTATTTAAGCGAGTAGCTAGTAGCTAGTAGCAAGTACTTGTATAAGTATCTCAAAAACAAGTACTAACAAAATGAAATTTCATTCTGGTATGTTTTATAATAAATGTTAGAATCAAAATATTACAGATCCATTCAGTTTCAGTTATTCAGATTTATCAAGTTATCAACTAACAAAAGCTAAATTTTCAACTGAGATAATGACTCTTATCTTGGGTATTACTCCTGGTGCTAAATTAATGTTAATCTGTGGGAATCACACTTATGCGCTGAGATTCCACCCTGTTCTCTGATAACGTCTGTATGTTTATGATGCCTGTAAAAAGAGGCGCCCTGAGAACGATGATCCGAATCAGGTCCAGCCCATCAATGTGAGCCACTAAAGTATGAAGAAAGAGGAAAATTAAGCTAAATTTACCATAAAAGATCACCTTTTTCTTCACATACTTCATTATCGCAATCCATTTGTTGGAATGGCTCACCCAGATATCAGATACTAAAGAACTGTTGTGATTAGTACGCCATGAACAAACATCATAATGATTTGTATAATGTTTAACAAATCTGACTGTGCATACTGATCCGCATTATATAATGTGTCGTAATGACTTTATTGTAAAGTTTACTGAATTGCCCCCGTACATACTGGAGCCTTCAGCTAAAAAGTAAAGTTCATCTTTTTCAATAGTTAAATATAGAAATGTGTGGTTGAAAAAACTGGAATTAATAAGGGGATTTAGTTTGGCTTAAGGATGTTTGTTCTTCCCAAGTTTCATAATGTGAAATATTTTGCAATTGAAACCTTTGCATCTGTTTGCTTAGTGATGCATCATTTTAACCCAAATGTCTTGGAAATTAACGGATTTACAGTCATACAAGGAAAGACATTTGGAAAAAACATTCATTACGTTAAATATACTTTTATTTATGCATACATGAGTGTGATTTGACTGATATTGTGCAACATTCATCATGATTTTTATAGCATTTTTTACAGGGATAGTTCTCTCAAAAAATAAAATTGTCATCATTAACTTACTCTTCAATTTGATTTTTTTTTCTTATATTATTATTCATTCATTTATTTTCTTTTTAGCTTAGTCCCTTTATTAATCTTGGGTTGCCACAGCGGAATGAACCGCCAACTTATCCAGCATATGTTTTGCGCAGCAGATGCCCTTTCATCTGCAACCCATCGCCTTTTATGAATTAATTATACTAAAATATGGATTTTTGTTTGTAATATAGTTACTAGACCGTCCCTGAATGTGTGAACATCAATTTATCTGGCAGCCGGAAGAGTTAAAAATGTAAAATTTTTATTAAATATTCAGTAGTTCACTTCTAGATTGAGTATTTTTATTTCCCACTATAGAAAGTCAACAATCCATTAAGGATTAAATAAACAAATAATAATAATAATATATAGATGTCTTCTTATAGGTGATGCAGTGGCGCAGTAGGTAGTGCTGTCGCCTCACAGCAAGAAGGTCGCTGGTTCAAGGCTCGGCTGGGTCAGTTGGCGTTTCTGTGTGGAGTTTGCATGTTCTCCCTGCGTTTGCGTGGGTTTCCTCCGGGTGCTTTGGTTTCCCCCACAGTCCAAAGACGTGCGGTACAGGTGAATTGAGTAGGCTAAATTGTCCGAAGTGTATGAGTGTGAATGAGTGTGTGTGGTTGTTTCCCAGAGATGGGTTGCGGCTGGAAGGGCATCCGCTGCGTAAAAACGTGCTGGATAAGTTGGCGGTTCATTCTGCTGTGGCGACCCCGGATTAATAAAGGGACTAAGCCGAAAAGAAAATGAATGAATGTCTTCTTATAGAAGATATTTTGAAAAATAGTTGTAGCTGGCACCCATTGACTTCCATAGTAATTTTTTTTCTACTTTTCTACCTGTCAGCAACCAACATTCTTCAAAATATCTTCTTTTGTGTTCAACAAAACCACCTGAGCGAGATGATAAGGTCATTTTCATTTTTGGATTAACTATCGCTTTATTCTTCTTGAATATTGTTAATTTGTAGATTGGAAATTCATGTTTATTGTCCACTGTCTGGAGTAAATGTAATGGCTGCTGAACAATCGGATTTGTGTTTTTTATAATAAAAATTATTGTAGGCTTACTAAGCATTGCAAACATTTAATATCACTTTTAAGTTCCTGTTGGCCTGTGTATGTAAAAACTAACATTAATCAAGATATTACATGTTTAGAAAAGTGAGTACTGCTATTTAATAACAGCAATTCCCACTATTAACTACTGGCTTATTACCTGCTTATTATTAAAATATTGGCTGTTTATTAATACTTATAAAGTATGATCTTATTCTACATCCCAAATCTTACCCAGTACCTAAACACAACTACTGCTTTACTAACTATTAATAAGCAGTGAATTAGTAGTTTATTGAGCTAAACGTCTTAGTTAATGATTTGTTAATGCCAAGAATTGTACCTTAAAATAAAGTGACTGAAAATAGTTGTAATATGAAGAATTTGGATGTGTAATGTTACTATAGATAATTCGCATTTTGAAATCATCCCTCAAATTCTTTGGCCGTGCAGATAGACATCTTTACCTGTTACTTTATATCGATACATTCGATCTCTACATGTGCTTATACAGTATGTGCTGTAAAGAACATTTTATTTTTATTGCCTATAACATAAGCTGCTTGATCCTAGGAAACTACAGCGATAAGCGAGTTTAAACCTTTGTCCCATGGTATATTGTGGTAGATTGTCGTCTTCTGAGTCATGACTGCACCAAAGCCTTTTCACTGTTGCTATTGATCAACACATGATTTAATCATGACCTTTACGCACAATACGTCTTCATATTCCTACTCATACTGTATAAACACAGACACAACCTACACTTTAATCTGCTTTCTCATGGAGATCCTCCTTTTATTTCTTTTTATGAGTATGTCCATGTGCTTGCTGGTATTTAAAAATAAATTAATGCGTATATTGTCATAGCTAAGAAATGCTCTGCAAAACTGCCTCCCACGTGGAAAATTTCAGCCTGTAACTAATGTGTGTTTTGGCAATAACTGACATCCAAAAAACGATGTTGCAACATTTTAATTAAATTCAGAATGTATGTATAATATTATTTTACATTCATAAAAAAGTATTAAATAACTAATTGAGGTGTAATGGCTTAATTTTCTCTCATAAATATTTATTTCCCTATACAAACATTAGTGCACAATGTAGTGCAGTGATGAAAAACTCTTGTACAGCAATTTAAACAGCACTTACTGTTAAGAGTGAAAGAACATAACAAAAAATATGATACTTGTAATGATTTGGGTAGCAACAGATTGAGAATCCAAATGCAGATTTATTTTAAGAACAATCAGGCAGGCACGTTTAATACAGGGGTAAACTAGCATAAGGGTAATCCAAAAGAGTATTCGAAGTCACATGTGAAGAGGTCGAGGCAGGCAGCAAAACAACATAAACCGTAAACTAGTGATGTGACGTTGTGCACCGACGGTTCGAAGCATGTATCAAAAAATGAAGCAGTGTAGCGGAGCTTGATTCGTTTTGCCATAATCACGTGATCAGTGACGTTCGAAGTTTCATTTACGCCTATACCCATGTGACTGCTTCAAAAATTGATTCAAAGGTTTAAACACCCTTGTGGGTTAGTAAAGTGTATAGTGAGAGATTAGGCTTCGATTACATACATTTCTGCTGTTTCAAAGCATTGCACCGGTCCTACACACCAGTAATTCAACAAAAATACAATAGTAATTTATGGTGAAAAGCTTTTGAACCATACTAAAGCTTATTAGCCTATTATTTACAAATATTTTTAAAGAATGCCACTGCATATTATAGTATAGTGTGTAACGTAGGCCAGCTGGTGAGTGCAGTGCAAAAACCTCATTCCATAGCCTCCCCTAAGAGCATTTGCTCTATGCAGGAATCACAGATTCGATCCCCGCTTGAAATGAGTGGGTGCAGGACCAGTTGGAATATGATAAATATTTTTGAATACCTTGGATTTTACTACAGTCATCAGTGGTGTATAACATTCCTTATATGTAAAAAAAACAACAGTAATTGGGTAATTTGTTTATATTAATTTTGTTGTATTACTACATGATTGAGTTGGTCAGTTGTAAACATTTGACATTCTTGCAACACAGTACTTTCCCACACTTCAACCAGCAGGGGTCCTCATCGAGCTCTGATTTGGAAAGCTTCGAGTAACGAACTTTTTGTCGATATAATTCAGTTAAAGTGTTCACTGATTCAGAAAGCTTAATTTCACCATCACTACCGAAAATAAACAATGGGTCAGAAAACATGGCAAGACAAACACAAGAAAATGCTTAGTAATGCTTACTATGAATTCAGCACTGGATAAGTGTGTGTGGTGTGGTGTATATATAGTCCCAGAAATCAGTAATGATGAGCTTCAGCTAAGGCCCAATCCCAATTCTATCCCATAGCACCTCCCCTTTACCCTACCCCTCATTTTGCACATTTACATGAAGGGGTAGGGGTGTCCCAATTCACTTTAGCTTGAAGGCGTAGGGCTAAGGGGAAGGGCTAGATACCCCTTCAAACGAAGATTTTTCAGGACCACACTCGAAGCCAAGGGGTAAGAAAAATTTCCAGAATACACAACATCACGGCTGCACACGGAAGTAAGGAGATGCACAAATTAGTCTTTTTTGTCATTATTATGAATTTTTACAACAAACAAGTTTTGTTTTAATACATTCATAATTGCGTTTGTGTTTTACTATCATTGTTTAAAAAAAATGCTAAAATAAAAAACGCTAAATTTCGCGATCTATAATATATAATAAAAACAACTCTTGTATAGCAGTTCACAACATTCTGTCACTCGATGACAATCGAATACCATGTCAGAAAAGTCTAGTGGTTGGGAGTGAGCTTTTTACAGTGTCTGTCATACTGTAATTGGTATTTTTTTGTGTTTACATAGATGAATATAGCCACTGTGTAAATGCACAGTAGAGTTACGATCTTATTGCCACATTATATCGTTATGATAACATAATATTGTTGCCCTCAGTGATTTTCTGAAGATAAATACCAAAAAATAATGCAACTGGAGTAACTACAGCAGTTGTGATCTTCTGATTTCATATGAAGCAAGAGATCGCGATGACATATGATGACGTGTGCTGGTGCTGTAGTGCTGTCCTATTTCTTAGGGGTAAATTTTGAAGCCTTTCCCCTTTACACTCTGTTTCAAAGGCCAAGGGGAAGGGGTAGGGGTACAAAAATAGAATTGGGATTGGGCCTAAGTGTGTAATCAAAGGGATATCTGGAACTGGTGTGTAAGTACAGTCAGGGGCGCCTGCAGGATTTTATTCCAAGGTACGCACAAATTCAGTACCGCCCCGCCCCCTTCCCCCCAATCATCTCAAGAAACACTGATGTGTTTATTACCAAAGGCTACATTATTTAAGGGCATTCGTTACGACATAATTTGTTTTCTTTTTAATATTAATATTTCTTTGAAACCTAAATGTAATAAAAGCACATCAGCACCAAGGAAAATCAGACGCTCAAGACGCAATCTTTAAAATTATGACCTATGATTAATCCTTACTTTCCACTGACCGAAAATCATCCAACCACACAGTTAGAAGATGGGCTCAAACAAAAATATAATTTGTAGATTTTTCCTGGAAAATATATACTTTAAAACGAATTTCGAATAGTTGTCTCTTAGTTTAAATATTTTTGTTGGTCAGTTATCTACTAGATAAGATAGAAGAACGAATAACATTTGAGGTGAAGTGCTTCAAGTTCAAAACCAGTCCGCTATATGCTTCAGTGCCAAAACATGAACTGGATTGTCAGGATGCGCCTGTAAATAGCCTTTAAAACGCGCACGCGGCGGCGGAGGCGCACTCTAAACTCACTGGACTAGTGGATCACTCAGAAAACTAAAAAAAAGACAAGTGCGTGACATGAAGGCGAGCAGCCTAGTTCAAGTCATGTTTTGGTTAACTAACTCTTTAAATACAATTTTCTTGAGCTCTAAAGGAAAAAAAAACGCTAAAGATATCTGCCATTAAATTAATTTTAGCAAAGACGCAACCGCCTGT
This sequence comes from Danio kyathit, assembly GCA_903798195.1. Classification (NCBI taxonomy): domain Eukaryota; kingdom Metazoa; phylum Chordata; class Actinopteri; order Cypriniformes; family Danionidae; genus Danio; species Danio kyathit. The sequence goes on along the minus strand of LR812525.1, from coordinate 31,759,782 downwards.
CATTTTCACATTAGTTTTTCAGTTCGGGATTAATAGCCTAATAAAAACATTTAGTTGGACAGTGGACACTGCACAATCCGCGCTATAATAAATATCACAATTTATTATATTAATTATTATTAATATTATTAAAAGCTATAACATTTACAAAACGCAGAACCCTTTTAATGGTTTGCTTTCATTTTCAAATCGTTAAACCACACATTAACAGTTGTGAAAAGAAGCATCCCATTATGCAGCAGAAGTAAGGACTTTTGAGTTTAAAGATGATCAGCCTGCGAAGTCAAGTTTACAGAGATATAAATGAAACAGGTCGGCTACATAGTGTGAGTGAGTGAGTGAGTGGATTTGCCGCGGATCAACCTCTCACACTCTGTTTTGCTACACTAGCCTATGCCTTAAAATGTAACTAAGTAGCACATTTAGCTACTATTTTTTTTAAATGACATTAGATTGTAACATTTAACTTTTTCTTAACACTGATATTGGTTGGGTAATGAAGCGTGATGACTCTGTTATGCTGGTTTGACTGTTATATGAATAGTGAGTTAGCTTTGATGTGTGGGCATAGTTTGACGTCTTTACCTAAAACTTTAAACATTTATATTATGTTAATTAAAACGGAAAGAAATAAGGAGAATAAAATATAATTTAATCCACTCATTTGGAGCTGAAGCCATGATCCGTCTGCGTTAATAAACAGTATCATTGATAAATCAGTAATAGTGAAACTGCATATTATTATTACTATAAAAAGTATATTACTGCATTAAGTCAGTAGTAATGCAAAGTAATAAATAAGTGAATAAATAGCCTAAATGAAAGGCGCCGAGCCTGCTCTCATGATAGGTACGCACAGTGCGTACAGCCGTACGCCTGCAGGCGCCACTGAGTACAGTTCATGATGGGATATGTGGTTCAGTTCAGTGGCAAATGTGATGTGTAGAGTGCCCTCTAACATGTCGGGTGGGCATTCAACTGAATGACTGTGACAACACTTGCTATAACAAGGAAATAAGAAATACATTTAAACTCCATTGCTTGCTTGTTTCCTGGGTTTCTGCCATTAGTTGTCTTATACTCACTAGCTTGTTAAGTTGTGTATATATACCCATATGTTTCAGTTGATTACAGAGTTGCCAAGTTGAAATATAATATGCGACTTTGTGACTGCTTTTTTTTGTTGTTGAGCTGTGTAAAAATAATAGGCTGGGTGGTTGATTGCATTGTTTTGTTGAAAATAAAGACGAGCAACTTTGCTTCTTTACGTTTATGGTCTGTTTTCTTCTGTGTTTGGCATGACATGGTCTGTTTACAGCTAATAGTCAATCAGTGCAATAAAAAGATCACCTCGAAGATAGGTGTGCTAGTATATATACTGTATATATATATATATATATATATATATATATATATATATATATATATATACAGTACCGCCGCTCCCTATACGCAGAGTACGCAGGCTGAGTAGGGCCTCAGCTCCGGAAGGGGGCACCATCTCGGACGGTTGCTCAAAAAAACAATATTAACATTTATTTAATAATATTAACATAAACTGAGTGTAAATAAAGTGTATATTGATAATATGTTGTTTAATAAATTAAAAAAAAATCATTTTATGACGAACGCAAAAACAAACATGTGACGTAATTTTTTCCGTGTACGCGCATAGACGCGTACGCGCGGCGCGGTCCGGTCCACTGTCTGTGCGGCTGCTAGCAGCAAATATTTATAATTGATGCAAGTTGCAGCTCTATCCCCGGGAAGACAACAGCAGTCTGGAGCCGAGAAGAGAAAAAAAGTGCAAGATGAATCGCCTGCATCATTTTCAGGTAACTTCCATGAATCTGTAAAACATATTTTTGCTTGTTCACTAGTGAGGCTAACGTTTACACTTCGCCACAACTGCACCAAATCTGCATTATTTGTTGTTGTTTACGTTCAGTTTATTTGCTTTGCGGCTCTGCATTGTGCTTTAAACTATGACAGGACATGTTTTATGACTTTTCGCATTTGCCCCTCTTCCCTATGTTGCTGGTAAATACACAAACTCAATTCTTTTAACAACTTGTGCAATACTTTACAATTCTGTTTGCACACCAGCTACATACACATGCACTGCACAATTATTTTCACTGTATGTATTATTTATTATTATATAGTTATTATATTATGTTATATAATTATATATTATATAATTCTTTTCAGTTGTTTATTGTTTTGTCTATTTCTATACATTTCTTATTGCTGCTGTTATTGCTTGCATCACTGCAATGACAATAAAGTCTCTTTAGTCTTTACATCAGTGGATTGGTGTGTTTTAGGCCGGTTTTTCATTTTTGTACATTACTATATGAAATAACAAAACTGACTCATTCTGTCATTTCTGAAAGATCAATAATATAAAACCTAATATTATATAAAAGCATGAATTCATTAATGATTTTTTTTTTTTCTGAATGTTAGAATTTTTGTTTAAAAATACACTAATTTTAATACACTTTTTAATTCCTAAAAACCTCAAAAGTCTTTGATTTATACTGACAGTGAGAGTCAGTGTTTGTCACCATAGATTATAATGCAAGTTAAATCCACATTTTGGTTTTAGTTTAGACGCATTATGAAGAGTGCTTGACTAGCTCATTGTTTTAATAGTATGGCATGAGTTTTTCTCTAAATGACTAATTTCTTCTGTATTGTATATGGAGGTTCAATGCTGAAAATTGTCACAAAAGAAGATGAGGTGGCATGACCAGCACTGCTCCAGAGGCACCAGCAGCAGCACAGGTACAGACACAGAGACAGGATGCAACCCTGAGGACCGCCCATCTCTACAGGTAGAGAGAGGGTTTTATTCCTTACCTTTTGTAAAGTTTGAAATTGGGAATGCTTCTGCAGAAGACATGTCAGTGTTTACTTTGATGTAAACTATTATTTTGTAATCAGAATCAGAAAGAGCTTTATTGCCAGGTATGTTCACACATACGAGGAATTTGTTTTGGTGACAGAGCTTCTACAGTGCAACAGAATTACAGACAGGAATAAAAAACAGATAATAAAAATATTTTAAAAAGTGAATGCAAATATACAAATTGACAGGTATATGTACAGCTATATTACTATATACAACATTATATGTGCAGCTGTTATGTGCAAATTGGCATGTAAAGTGTGTTGTTAAATAAGTGTATGTGTGTATAAAAAATGTAAATATTTGAATGTTTAAGTATAATTTTGAGTGTTTAAATGCACATTTATCCATATAAATAAATAAATACATGTTTAAAAATATGTTTGTCTGTTTTTGTTCCTCTGTGGGGGCACCACAGTAAAATTTCGCATAGGGCACCATTTTGGTCAGCAGCGGCCCTGTATATATATATATATATATATATATATATATTAGGGATGTTAACGATTACTCGATCATCGATTAATTGTCGATAAGCCTTTAATCGATCGACCTTATCGATGACCGATTAAACATGGACATATAAAGGATAAGACATGCTTTGCGCTGCGAGACACTTATTCACGACTTTACACATAACATAATTAAGTGTGTACAGTTACATGACCATGGAGTCAGTCTCTTGACTGCATATTGGGCGATGCATAAGACCCGCGGGGATCTCGGTTATATTTACAGGTGCTGCCGTTAATCTGCGGGTCAGGTAATGAAAAAATAGGTCGCATGATATTTAAGTATGGGTAGATCACGCGTGGATGAGATCATTGGTTATGCAAACTTTAACTATTTTCTCTGAAATATTAAGATGTTTTAGCAATCTTGACAGACTGTAACAAATATGCTTTCATTTTAAAAATCGCTCATCACGGCCAGACATGCGGTGAACATCTCCGTTCTTACAGGTTTCTGCTCTCTCGTCATCAATCAATCTCAGTCTGGGAACATGTTTAGTGTTGCGAATTTTGTTAAGCCTGTCCTGCTTAACAAAATTACTTGATTTAATGGAGGATATTGTGTATTGAGGATATAGGCAACCCAGCCGGCACACGACCGACCTTCAACGTTGAAATATGGTTGAAATAAGGTCAGGTGTGTTTTTAACGTTGAAATAATGTTGATACAACGTTTAATGTTCAACGGTTGAAAAACTTCCTGCATATGACCAGGCTTCAACGTTGAAATGCGGTTGAAAATACGTCAGTTGTTGTTTCAAAGTTGAACCAATGTTGAATGATAAATGGTTGAAAAAAGTTACAGAAATCATTAAACAAGTCAACGTTGACATTTTTTAATCGTGATCTGTATGTTGAATTAACGTCGTGGCTTCACCCTATTTTCAACAACGTTTTTGGTGGTTACCATGGTATCATCGGAGGACTCGGCGCACGCGGCCACGCGCAGCGCTTCATGGGAAGTTTGAATCGTAATTACGGACACCTGCAGTGCAACAGAATTCAGAGGTAAGCATGTTTTTCGATGCTTTACATGTTTTATTTATCCCCAGTCTTGTTTTACACACAGTTAATCTTGAAGGTGACTTTTGAGTTGTAGTGTTTCGAATTTTGAAGCATTTAAAACTTTCCAGTTTGGTTTTTTAGTCTTGTTTGCGCTCCGGTGACGCAGCAGCTAATCTCGAGCTAATGCTACATGTTTAACTTTAGTCTATATTAGTGTTTTTACCTGTTTTAATTGGCAAATTCAAATCGATAAACTCCAAACGCGGTTTAAAGTTACTGAGCAACGTTATAAGACAATATCTTTTTTATACGCTGTATTGTTACTACAAAGTGAACTGCTGTCGTTTCACTGTTGTGTTGTTGTTTACATAGAGGTAAAAGTTGGTTTATATTCGCACATTCGTTCATTAGAAGTCTCTATATTGTTTACCATGTTACTTTGAATATTCGATCGAAATTAACATGCAAGTGTGACATCAAAACAACATTAACACTGTTTATTTGACTGTGAACAATGTTGTACTTTGATAGTCATTGGCTGCTAATATGATTTTGCTTTTTAGAGTTTGCAAATAATTATTAAATAATTATTATTAAGGGGAAAGTCCGAATATGCGAATATAAAACCAACTTTACCTCTATGTTGTTTACTTGTAGAGATGTAACTTACTCCAGAGACGCTCTAACTTGCACAGCATTGAATGGAAAAGGCTTTGTCCATATGTAAGTTTACTAAGTTATCTGTTAAAAATCTTGGTGCTTTGGTTGGTTATATTCTCTTTCTAATCTGTTTGTTTATTGACTGTTAGGCTATGTTGTGTGATATTATATTGTTATATTGATATTATTATTGTGATATGTTGCGAGGTTATGCTATGTGACAATATTATGGGACAAATATGTATTTAGTCAGAAATGAATGCTTGAATTACACTTTGTACAGTAGCAGATAAGAGGTGTAATGTGTTTTAACTTTCTAGGTTTTCTAGAAGGTCCAGTTGAGGGCATGAAGAGCATGCAGATGGCCTAAACCTGTCAGCCAGGACAGACTGCAGTTCTACACCATGCCAATGATTTGTATGGATGTCTGACTACTACGGTGTTCTCTCAAGGTATTATTGGAGCAAAACAACAGCACCCGTTACAGTGAAATTTGTATTCTTAAAAAAATATTGATATATGTGTAGCAGCAGTACATGTGATGTCATTGAGAAGTCATAAAAACAAATGAACATGCTATTTAAAAAAATCTAAATATTAAAAACTTGAGGATTAAGATGACAAATAAAACGCATCATCTGTCTTGTGAAAAGGGTCTACATAAGATCTCTGGTGTTTTCAAACTGAAAGGGATAGTTCACCCAAAATTGAAAATTTACTTACATTTTACTCCCCAAGTGGTTTAAAACCATTATGAGTTTAGTCTGTTGAACACAAAAGAGGCTATTCTGAAGAAAGCTAAACACCTGTAAACATTGACATCCATAGTTGGAAAAAAACAAATACTGTAGAAGTCAATGGTTATAGATTTCCAGCTTTCTTCAAAATATCTTCTTTTGTTCAACATGTAACATGATTACAGAATTTAAATTTTGAACTATCCCTTTTCTCTGTCCTACATGCAGGCTTTTGCAAAAGTGCTGCTCCTAGAGTTTCTCTCAACCTGTATGTCTAAAAAGCTTTAAACAGCTTTTACAGTACATGTAATGGTTTACAACAACTTGTAATTATTAGATGTGGTGAATGTTTCATGATTCTTTACTGCAGCCAAGTAATTTTTTCGAGAATCTGAAATCTGAATTCTGGAAAATGCTGGCACCGGTGATAACTAAAGGCTTCCTGATGATATCACACCTAATTCTTCACTTCTCTTAGTTCTTCGAGTCTTTTATAGTTAATATTTTTTCTTCTCCAACTTTTTGTTTGCTGGTTGCAAATTCCTCTTGATAAATCTTATGTATGACTATAGGAATTATCCTAAAAAAAGCTGGCTACACATTGTGACTTTGAGAAACATTTATCAAATAACCTTAAGTTTTTACTGAGCAATGTTATCAATAATATATTAAACATGCAATATAATAATTATAAAGTGAACTACTGTTGTTTCACTGTTGTTGTTTCCTTTTACTTTAGATATGTTCTCCTAACTAGAGGCGCACTACACAGCATTGAATGGAAAAGGCCCGTATGTAAGTTTGCTAAGTTCATTTATGTCAAGTTTCTTTTTTCTTTGGTCGGTAAATAATGTTCTGTTTATAATTGCCTGTGTTCACAAACCAGCTTTGTCCTCGTTTCTTTATTGATTGTTATACTATGTTCTGGTGTGTGTTTTGTTTTCCTTTGTGTCTGTTTGTCTCTCTTGTATACTGCGGTTTACTTGTAGCAGTACCTAATTGTGTGTGGTTTGTATGTGCGTTCAATTTAAAAATAGAAATTTTGCATCATTAATCTTATCAAATTAAATGTAAATGAAACCCAAACAAGATCAGTGAAGTAGGAATATTCAGATGGATGAGTCAAAATTATTGAATGTGACGATTTTATAGGACAAATTTGGATTCAATTAAAAATAAATATGAGTTTGAATTTCACTTTGTATAATAGCAGATACCAAACTTGGTTGTAACCTAGTATTTCATTTATTGCAGGTTTTCTGGAAGCTCCAGTGAGGGTATCAAGGACATACCGATGGCCTAAACCAGTGTCAGCCTGGACAGACGTCTATTGCAGTTCTGCTACACCACACCAAACTCTCTGCTTTTCTATGGATGTCTGACTACGGTGTTCTCTGAAGGTGCACTGGAGCAAAATAACAGCACCTGTTACAGTGAAATTTGTGTTAAAATTGCAGAGAAAAGTTATTTTTAGAATTTGCAAATGTTTTTTCTTCCTCCCTTCTCTCTCTCTCTGTCCAAACTAAACATTGGTTTGTGCCTGTTTTGGTGATTTCGATGTGATATTTGACTCATTTGCCATGAAGCTATAGTTTTCTTTTTCTCCATGTACAGCAAGTGTCCCAAGATGTTTAAAGTCCAGAAAAGGAACTAAAAACTTTGTCAAAACATTGCTTCTATCTTCAGTGGTTCAACTGTAATCATACAAAACTCAAAAACACATTTGTGCATCAAAAGTACTGTAAAAATAACTTGTTTGCCTCTGCCACAACAGGTCAGGGTGTGCGCTTACTGCTCGTAGTAAACACACAACAGGTTAGGGTGTGCGCTTACTGCTCATAGTAAACACACATGCTGATATAATGTGGGAGAGATATACGCAAACAATTTTGTATTTACTGTTTTGTTTTGCCTCACTAAAGTGTTGTTGTAGCTTGGCATGTTCTCAGTTGAACTACTGAAGTCACATGGAATGTTTTGACAATGTTTTTTGTGCCTTATCTGGACTATGACCATCTCGGGACCATTGCTGTCTGTAGAGGATGAGGAGCATTTAATCTAAAATATTCTAGTTTGTGTTCTGAAGATGAACAGGTCTCTGGGATGACACAAGTAATTAATAACATAACCTATGTGAATACTTAATGTGACATTTTTTTTAAAGACCAATGTAATAGTGAAATTTATCTACTAGGTAAATAGTCCTACATTCACAAACGTGAGCCATCATTGTAGGACCCTTGTGAACATGCAATTTTAATGATACTAAAAGTAATGGAATAACAAATTACTGTTGTATTATTTAAGTTATAGGCTATAATAAGTCAAATAGATGTGAACATGTCAAGGTGTAACTGTTGTGTTTGTGAGAGAGAATCGAGTCATATATTCTACACATTTTCTTGATGTTCCACTGTCACAGGTGCTCAGTTTTGCTGCAGTAATGCTAAACACAATAGATGTACTTTATGCAAAAAGACAAAAACAACTAAATATTTAGGATGCAGAACTGCAAAGTGAAGGTGCAATGTCAGATTTATAGATTATAGCAGGAGTTTTCACTATTGTGAAAATCAAGTCATTCATTCACAATGAATTGGAGTGGCAAACCTCATTATTGATTTTGTAGGATACTCGCCTGGTGTTTGAAAATAAAAGATGCATTTAACTGCTAGACTGATATAGATGTTTTTAGTGTTTTACATTTAATTTTTTTGTCCCCGGTGCCAGCTTTTACCTCAAGCGTTTCTCTCAACATATAAAACCTTAAACAGATGTAATGTATTTTACTTGTGATTCTTAGCTGTGGGTGATGTTTATGATTTTTTTACTGCAGCCACTTTAAAAATTTGTATTTTGTAAACTTTGTAAACAGAATTGTATTTTGGAGACTGTGTTGGTGACGGTTTAGTTATTTAGTTATTATCTGTCTTTCTGAAGATGGTAACACTTTACAATAAGGTTGTGTTAGTTAATGTATTTACTAACATGAACAAAGAACAATACATTTAAAACGTCTTTCATATAAAGGAAATATAGTTCATGTCAGCTCAGTGTATTAATGTTAACAAGCATACATTTTTATTTTAATAGCATTGGGACATACTTTAATTAAATGATTAATAAATGCTGTAAGTATTTATTCTGTGTTCATGTTAGTAAATATGAACTAACTTCAACTCATGCAACCTAATTAAAAAGTGACCATTTAAATGTTTGTGTATTTGAGTGTACTGCATGTACAGTAACCTGCATGGTTTTAATGAACGATTGTATGCTGTAAATGTTGCTGTATATTTAGAATAAATGATAATGTGGTGTATTGAATAAATTGATACACAGGCTAAGTTGTGTATTTGTATTGTTTTTTTATTAGTAAAAATTTGTTTGCCATATTTATGGACTTTGTGTTATATGTAATTTCTATTAACTTACGTTGAAATGTACGACGGTGGAAACAACGTCAAGGTATCAACGTTGATCCAATTTGCAAAATCGAAAGGTAATTCAACCTTAATTCAACGTCTACAAAACGACCAAAATTCACCCATGAAGAAGGTAAGAGTGAAACAACGTCGTGATTTCAACGGTGAATCACCGGTGGTGATCCGACGGTGAAACAACGTCACTATATAAACGTTGATCCAATTTGCAAAACCGAAAGGTAATTCAACGTTGATCCAACCATAGACCTGACGTTGATTCAACGTTGAATCACCGTTGAAATGCCGGCTGGGAAATATATCGCAGAGAGCTGAGACTCATGACGACTTTAAAGACGATATAGCTTGTTTCGGATGATAAATTACATGTTTTAATTACATTATTATATAAAATGAACAGCATTATTATTTTAATCATCACCATTAATAATAAACGAACTACAGATAATTTAACAGCTTCAGCTGTTCACATCAACATCACTTGACCGGCACTTTTGGACTTCAGCACCACGCATATTTAGCTTGAATTTAAATAGAGTTTCCTTCCTAAAGGGAAAAATACAATATTTTTTTAAATTGCAAGGCGATTATAGACATGTATTCGCAATTTCACACACATCAGCATGTGAAAAATGTAATATTTGCATTGCGCTCTTTCTCTCGCAGCAGCAGACGCGCGCTGCACGTGACGGCACTGCCATACACAGCCCCATCTCATAGCAGATTAATTTGCAAACTAAATTTAATTAATAAACAAATTAAATAAAGTTATTTGTAAAAATGAAACTACAGAAAAAAAATAAAAAGAACTGAAACCAGCTGATCTGTTCTGGATGAACAGGTGCTGCATTCGAATTAATTCGATGGAATGATAAAAACAGACATGCACATATTTCAGAAAATAGCCCAATTATTTAATTAAAAAATATGTTAAGCCTATATTTATTTATATAAGCTATATATATATATATATATATATATATATATATATATATATATATAATTTTTCTATTATATATTTTTAATAGTCTATATTAAATTACCATTCGTTTTGGCTTTAACGAATTATTGAACAGATTATTAATAACTTATCAAACAACATTTTACTGAGCTCAGTTCTAATATTAGAGCCAGAGCTGCGGCGCGTCGGCAATAGTCTAAACAAAACTCTGACAAACAATAAACCCATATCCCAAGCGCAACATTGTGTTAGATTTAGCAAATACAGAGGTGACACTGTTAATGACTACTTTTGTGATGATGATCAGACCTGAAGCCGCGGTGCGCTCTGAAAAACAAAACATGTATAAACGCACGCATAGAAACACGCGCAGGCGGTGAGACCTCCGTCCGCCTCCCGTCTGAAAGGACTTTAATGCATGCATCCTTGTTTCTTCCGTGCGCAGATAAATATAATTTCATTTGCTTGCATCCATTTATATTATATGCATTTTGCAGCATGATAACGGCATGGAGCCATCGAACCACCCGAAATCACCATCAAATCCTGTCCCGCGCCACACAGTTTAGCTGTAAGAGCGCGGTGATTTGGTTTGAATTATTTTCTGAGATAAAACATAATGCAAATGAAGTAGATTATTAAATAAGTTTTTAAAAAGCAGCCGAAAGTTTAGGCCTATTAAATACGTTTAAAAATGGTTAAATAAATGAGCAAATTAGAAACCTAACACTGCCGCGCCCATATATCGTGTCGGCGATCTCACAGGGGGACAATATGGCAATCTGAAAATTTCTTACATTGTCCAACACTAGCCGTGAGATAGCATTGGTCTGTCATAGCCTAAATGGTTTGTTCTTCACTGAAGCTTTAACAGAAGCGTGTGCCGCATGTTCACCTCTGACTCATTCAGCCTGTAGCCTAGTTTGGGTTTTTTACATATAATGTTGATTACTTAAAATGTCTTATTTTTTATTTTTATAGTTTATATCTATAAAATGAATGCTTAGCTTATTTCGTTGTGACGATTAAGCAAGAACCATAATGCATTGCATATTCGGCTCATTCTTCAGTAGCCTATTCGTATGTATTTTATAAACATATGGTTTATAAGGATTAACGATTAATCGATTGATTGATCGTTAATTTAAATGATCATCGATCATGGGATTTTGTAGAAACTGACATCCCTAATATATATATATATATATATATATATATATATATATATATATATATATATATATATATATATATATATATAGAACAGAAGAACTATCTAATATAAGCCACAGTGACAAAAAAGCATAAACAACAACAATAATGGCAACAACAAAAATGTTATGTGGCAAGAGATTGCAAGAAAAATGTGTCTTTATGATAAGTTGAATAATTTATTATAGTCATAAGCAGTTGACAGTTTGGTTACTAATAAACTTTATCTTAATTTACTGTTGTATATTGTGCAGTAGATGAGAGTTAAAGTTTATTTCATTATATTAGTCAATGTAGTCATGTTGAGTTTGAGAAAACAGTTTATCAAAGATTTGCCTCAGTTTATTGCATCACGCTCAGTGCGAAAGGGTCTTAATAATAAAACCCCCCTGCGCTGATGTAGCCAGGTGGTGCTGGGGAGGGAGGGAGGCTAAATTCTCAATGCTCACAAAAGTCAGGTTGTAATAGAAAGAAATAAGAATATTTACAGTAAGCTGAACAGAAGAGTTTCATACCTGAATTGTAATTTATCATCAAGCAGTAAATTCCAGTATATTCAGATGACATTGTTTTCTAAAGTATATGCTTGATATTCGCAAACCTTTACAGCTTTACTTCAGGTTATTAATTCCTACAATATGCATACCTTTAAAGATCGCATCAGAACTGTGCTGGGAACTGTTTTAAATGCTGAGCTTTTTTCTGTTTGTTCAGTATTATGGTGGAATGGTGGAATATGAAATTGCTGAAAAGAACCTTATAAATCCAGATAAGCAGGTATGTTTGTTGAGTTTTCTCAGCAGTCGTAAGACACACCTGAATATCTTTGGTCAGAAGTCCGCATACAATTCAGCATTTACTATTTAGAGCATTTTATTGTCTTCTTAATACTGCAAACATAAGGGAGACACCACACCGGTGGCAGTACGGATTAATTTTGCTCCATGTTTGAAATCTAAGTTTGGTTTTTCTTTGAAAACAAAAAAAAAGATTACTTTTATATGTTATATAAAATTAGAAAATAATTATTAAAATTATGTTAGATTATATTATTTTGATGACAATGAAGATACAATGATATATGCTGATAATATAATTCAAAAATTACTGAATTGCTTTTTAATGCTGATGGTGGACAGATTTTTATCTACTAGAATTACACAGACATGCAAATAATAAAAGATTTTAGACATATGAATGTGCACGTACAGTAGAATGCATTAAAATATAGAAGTTCCTTTTCAACCTTGATTATTCCATGAAGTAATCATGAAATCTTTCCTTTCCACAAAACGTTCTTTACAACAGAAGCGTTTTTCAAATTACTGGTAATATAGATTATAAAACCTTTAGTTTCCGGTCCTTGATGTTGATTGGTCAATAGCTGTGTTTCATACGAGATAACGCAGGGCTATGACGGAGCATACCTGTGTTTCACTGCACAATGCTCTTGGCAACCACTCTTAGCAACATAAACAATCAATATGCTGTCAAAATTATTGGATTGTGTATTTTAGAGGAAAATCATCTATGTGTGCAGAGGGAATATAATTGAGAGTTTTACATGTACTGCATGTTCATGAAGTTACAGCCTCTCATTGGTGAACTTCAGCTGCCTTTTCCAGTTTAAACAAAACAGTTAGATATAAACATTAAACATTATAACACTCTATAATAATAAGTAATATAGTAATAATAATCTATAATAAATAATGAAATAACTCTAAAGAAAAATGTCATTTAACAAACAGGACTTTTTCTCTTCTCTTCAGGTTTTTCTCTATTGTTTTTTAGACATTCATTTTTCATGATGTCTTAAATCAATAATGTAGTCAGTTAAAAAAAATGTAATGATGCTCAAGTAGGAAACATGATTATTTGAAATGGATGAACAGTTAATTGTAATTATTGAGTGCTTAATAAAAAGCAAAAGATATAAAAAAGAAAAAGAAAAATAGACACATCATCATGTTCGAAAGTTTACACCCCCTATTCTAAATGCATTGTGTTTTCAAATCAGGGAATAGTAAATGTTTTCTACATTTGTAATATGTGTGTTTGGGTCCCTCAGTTGTTCTTAGTGTGAATAAAAAACTATTTAGCCATTATTATAATATTCAGAAAATGTTAGAAAACTGAAGAACATCTAAGATTTGTGAACTACAGAGTGAGCTACAAGCAACTATCACAGTTGTGGGTTATATCCAGGTAATAGCGTATAGTTACGATTTAGGGGTGTGTGCTTTTATGAATTCAGTGGTAGACATCTGTTATATAAAATAGCTTATTCATCTTTTTAATCATCCCTTTTATTTGGCTGAAATTATTACCATTTGACATATTCTGCAAGGGGTGTGTGGGTGTTTCCCAGTACTGGGTTGCAGCTGGAAGGGCATCCAATGTGTAAAACATATGCTGGATAAGTTGGCGGTTCATGCCGCTGTGGCGACCCCTGATGAATGGAGGGACTAGGCCAAAGGAATATGAATGAATTAATATTCTGCAAGGGGAGTGTAAACTTATGAGTAAACTATACCTTTTGCAGATTAAATGTCAGAAAATATAAGTTTTTTGCAGGTATACACAGTCTGCATTGCACTGTACTATTACATTATTTTTCAGATTTAGAAGTACACTCTCAAAATAAAGGTATAAAAGCTGTCACTGAGGTGGTACCTTTTCAAAAGATACACTCTGATGCCTATCAGGTCCGCATTACCACAGCCATATCACCCTGCAGCCCAAGACAGCATGCCAAACCTGCTATAAACGCTAAGCATATCTAAGTGGGAACTCTTGAAATACATAATGAGTGTGTTTTTGTGCTGGTTTAGGTCTGTCATGGAGCCACAGCCATATCACCCTGCAGACTAAGACCGGTTACTCATTGAAGCTAAGCAGAGCTGAGCCTGGTCAGTACTTGGATGGGAGACCACATGGGAAAACTAGGTTGCTGTTGGAAGTGGTGTTAGAGAGGCCAGCAGGGGGCGCTCAACCAGTGGTCTGTGTGAGTCCTAATGCCCCAGTAAAAGTGTAGGAGACACTGCACTGTCAGTGGGCGCCGTCTTTCGGATGAGACGTTAAACCGAGGTCTTGACTCTCTGTGGTCATTAAAAATCCCATGGCACTTCTTGTAAAGAGTAGGGGTGTAATCCCGGTGTTCTGGCCAAAGTCCCTCAATCGGCACTTACCCATCATGACCTCCTAATCATCCCCATTCACTGAATTGGCTCTATCACTGTCTCTTCACTCCACCAATAGCTGGTGTGTGGTGAGCGGACTGGCGCCGTTGTCCTGTGGCTGCCGTCACATCATCCAAGTGGATGCTACACACTGGTGGTGGTGTGGAGAGACTGCCCTCATGATTGTGAAGCGCTTTAGGTGTATGGCCATACGCAATAAATGCGCTATATAAATACACATTACATTACATTACATTTGTACCTTAAAGTTACATATTTATACCTTATACCTCATAGTACCTTAAAGGTACAAAAGTATATACTACACGCACAAAAATGTTCCTTTGAGGTACCAGTGTAAACAAAAGTGTACCTTTTAAAAAGGTATCGTCCTCATGACAGCTTTATTTCTGACTGTGTAAAATCATCTTTCTCTTTTTCCCTCCATTGTCTTTAGCTGGTCTTCAGATGTCATAGATGAAGAACCACCACTTTACACCAATTGTCAAAGACAGTTTTAATTAATGTTGAAATGAAGTAAATGTCATTCAAATTGTAAGTAATTACTTTTGTCATCTAAAACACTTTTCAGATGTAACTAATTTGATTATCAGCCATTTAAAGTGCAACTGTAATGAAACACAGTTTCTCATTTACTGCATGTTGTATACTATCTTTTCTATGTTTTGCATAAAACATTTGCCAGAGTAATTGGTGGTTCATTCCACTGTGGTGATCCCTGATAAATCAGGGACTAAGCTGAATGATTGTGAGCGAGTGAGTGTATTTTATATAGAAGATATTCAATAAATACACATATTATAGATATCAGAGCAGGTCATGAGAAGTAAAGAATGATAAATTAGGAGACTTCTAATGTGACTGGTTGTTAAACAAACATGAATTATATAGTGCCGTTATAAATAAGATTACTTTGAGGTGTTTGGTAAATAACTGGACAACTGTTGGAAATACACGGTTCTTTATTCAAGATGTTTTGCTTGATCTCGGTGATCTTAGGATTCTAATCCTCTTATCCCTTGTGATGGTTTGATGGATGTATGGACTCTGCTGTAGTGGCAGCTCTCGACCTGTGATTTATAATCTGACAAAAGGATTTTGTAATATTTTGGTCTCTCCATTGTCATATTGTACATTAATGGGTGATTCCAGGATGATTTGACTTTGAAAAAAAAACAGAAGCGGTGCAAACTACAGCACTGGATCAAAACCGATAACAACTTTGAAGTAGTCTCCTAATTTATACAGACCTCTAATAATGTCATTATACTTATCTAAAACTAAAATATTTGTTACTTGAAAGAAAATGAAAAAATATACAAAAGCACGCACATCCCTCTTAACTGGGTGCTCAGCCAAAAACGCAACAGGTGCACAATTATAGATTCAACCAAGGCGGCAACACCAAAGCTCCAAAAATACAAATTTATTAAATTAAAACGGCTGACACAAAGCGTGTTACGTTTCAAGCCACACGGCTCTTCATCAGACAGTGTTCATCACAATCAGGTGTTCCTATTTGTACACTTCCGGATCACATGATAACCTATCGCGTAACAAGAAAGAACGACTTTAAATGTACACATCCATATACAAATACATGCACATATATACGCGTACATCATACACACCCACATACATACATAAATACAAATATACATACATATATACATACATGTATATACATACATGTACCTCAAATTGTACAGCTAAATATTTCTGTCCAATACAGAAATGAACCATTATATTACATCCTAATTATGAATGTACCAGGATACTACAAAAATGTACAACAAAATGTATGGCCAAAAGACCTTTTCCAAACACCTAATAAACATCAAAGACAAATTAAAGAATTAAAGAAAAGGACGAATGTCAAACTCCTCGTTTAGACCTTTTGGAGACAAAGTATCTAAAGTGAAAATCCAAAAGGCTTGAAAGAAAATAAATGTTAACAAAAAAAATGGTATAAAAAATCTGTTAATTTACAAATAAATCTTTGCCATTTCTATTCAGTTTAACTAATTACTAAAATAATTAAAACCAAAGTTGACATTTAATGAATCTACTTTAACTTAAATGAAAAATAAAATGAGAGTAAATGAAATCAGAAAGGTTAATGTGTATAAAATCTGTAATAGTATCCAGATGCTAAAAAGATCTGTTGTGAACTGTCTCCGTTTGAGAAAGAACAATCTTTAATTTCAAACACTTTTAATGAATTTACTTGTATTTGATTGTGTTTAACTGAATGTCGTAACAGACACACTTCAATGTGATAATGTGTCTCATCGTTTTTAGGGAAAGGAAATAAGTTTATTACAGGACCTCAAGTCAAAATTTAAACGAGCAGCTTTTAATGACCCACGCTGACTGGAAACCTGACTTTCTCTTTTGTTGTTCTTCTTGGTACTTCTATGGTATTGTTAAAGATCCTTCATTTACAGAAGCTGATCTGATTTTCCAATTTTACGGCTGTAGCGTGTATAAAATGCTGTAAAGGTTTAATTGGCATTGCGTTTGGTTATTATGCCGTATGTGGTTGCCAGCAACAGAACTAAACAATGCACTTGTGAAATGTAGATAGAGTTCATTGATCTTTGTACAAAAAGGTCCACTTGGCTGATCTGTGTGTGTGTGCATGTGTGTGTGTGTGACTCTGGGTGCGGTGCAGCAGACCTGCTGTAAGGCCACATTTATTGAACAGTTTAGTCACAAATTGAATTGGCATATTACTTTTGACCACTGTCATTACAGTCCATTGGGGTCACTTTCTGACTCACCCTATGCTTTATTAGTCTGTTATGGCTACTGCGACATAGCATCACATAACAGGCATCTATTTTATCTATTTTGGATTGATCAATTGTATAGGTGGCTGGTTAAATTTGTAGACTGTAGTGCAAATGCTAGGCTTTGCTTTGTTCCCAATATTATATCATATTATATGTTTGTCACCGTGGTGTTACCTTTCTGTTTACAGTGAACAACTGTAGCAAAGACTGTATCTGGAAGACTTATTGAATTATATATATATTAATTATATATATATTTTATATAAGGCGACATGGTGGCTCAGTGGTTAACACTGTCGTCTCACAGCAAGAAGGTCGCTGGTTCAAGTCCCGGCTGGGCCAGTTGTCATTTCTGTGTGGAGTTTGAATGTTCTCACCTTGTTTGTATGGGTTTCCTCCAGGTGCTCCGGTTTCCCCACACACATGCAGACATGCAGTACAGGTGAATTGAAGAAATTATATTGTCCGCAGTGTATGTGTGTGAATGAGTGTGTATGGTTGTTTCCCAGTAATGGGTTGCGCCTGGAAGGGCATATACTGTGTAAAACATATGCTGAATAAGTTGGCGGTTCATTCTGCTGTGGCGACCCCTGAAGAATAAAAGGACTAAGCCAAAGGAAAATGAACGAATGAATGTTTTTATATATAAATATACTGTAGGTTTCTACAACTATGCTATATTATACTACAGTACACCACAATTTACTGTAGTGTAGTAATAACTAAAGTATACTATTTATTACAGTTAATTAGTTCATGGTAGTATGACTAATGTGTGGAGAAGAATTCATAAATAAAATGCTGTAAATATATACAGTATAATACACTTTACTAGTATAGTTCAAAACACTACTGTATAGTATCTACTATAATATTTTTCCATGAAGGTTGTTATGTTTGTCTTTCTTATAAGGGTTTCTTCTTTTTTCCTAGTAGATATATATATTGACTTTTAGTAATTGCCAATACATCTGCATGAAGTACTTTAGGAAACAATTAGAAATCTAAACCTGGCTTATATAATATCAAAGACTTTAACTTGAATTACCAGTTTGTTAGTTTCTGATTGATATAATTTTGAAAAAATATGACTGTAAATGATGTAAAAGCTGCAAAAACAATCTTACTTACTAAAGTTATTTGAAACATTAAAGTACAACATTTAATTGCACTAAATGTGCTTTCTGTGGTGGGTAGCGATGTCGCCTCACAGCAAGAAGATTGCTGGTTCGAGCCTCGGCTGTGTTAGTTGGCGTTTCTGTGTGGAGTTTGCATGTTCTCACCGTGATAGCGTGGGTTTCCTCCGGGTGCTCCGGTTTCCCCCACAGTCCAAAGACATGCGTATAGGAGAATTGGGTAAGCTAATTGTCCATAGTGTATGTGTGTGAATGAGAGTGTGAGGGAGTGTCCCAGTGATGGGTTGCCGCTGGACCTCTGATTAATTAATGGACTAAGCCAAAAAGAAAATGAATGAATGCTTTCTGTGTATATTAAATTTCTTTCTAAATTTTACATGATGCTGACATCAAAATAGACCTGTCGTCTGTTGACCCTGGCATTATGGATCCTCATGTCTGTGAAATACCTCCACCTACTGGACGATGAAAGTTTTTATTTTTTTCATTATTTATAAAACTGTAATATGTAACTTACAGTTTAAATGCACATGTGTCTGATAGTGTGATGTTAAAATAATGTTTATTAACTGATAAAGAGAGAGTTTAATAAAGACCTCTGTTTATTTTAGCCATAGTGCAAATGATCTCATATAACAGAATTGATAAAGGATGGAGCACAGGCTGTACTTTTTCTGTTCCATTTTGGATCAGAAGATGGCTACTTCCAGCAGGATAACGTGCCATGTCATAAAGCACGCATCATCTCACACAGGTTTCTTGAACATGACAATGAGTTCCCTGAACTCAAATGGCCTCAGTCACCAGAGCTCAATCCAATAGAGCACCTTTGGGATGTGATGGTACAGAAAAACTACAGAAATAAGAAAGGAAAATTTAGAATAAAGAATCATGAAATTTAAAAACTGAAGCCTGCAGGCAAATAATAAACTGGCCAGTACATTCAACTTCAACCTCAAGTCAGAATTTGGCCATTTGAATAATAAGAACAAATCAAACATAATAATAATAATAATCCAACTTTTGGTCTTTAATTCAAACCACCCAAACCCTCCTGGGCTACGAGTCTATTTAATTTAACTTAATACATTTTATAAAGAGAGGATTAATTATTTATATATTTTAATAGCAGTAAAAAAATAAATATATATATATATATATATATATATATATATATATATATATATATATATATATATATATATATATATATATATATATATATATATATATATATATATATATATATACCTGCCAACACTCCCGTTTTCCCCGGGAGTCTCACGTATTTCAGACCCGTCTCCCGTATTGTTCTGTCTCCCGGTAAACTCCCGGAATTCCCCCGCCCCCCGCTCCTCAGCATTTTGGTACAGCGGGCTGAAACTTGGTGCTTGTGCTCTCCCCAAACCTCTCCCGCTCTTCAGTTTGCGCCGGTGTTGCCAACTTAGCGACACATTTTCAAAAAAGCGACTAGCGACAAATCTAGCGACTTTTTTGTGTGTTACTGGCGATTTTTATAGACTGTCGTTTGTCCATTACTGTACCGTCCACGCTCTTCTCAACGAGCTGCGGGTGATGCCGCCGGCCCCTCCCCTGCAGCCTGAGAGCAGAGCACCTCTCTGCGTACCGACGGCAAATGATTTAGAACAGGTGGCAGTTTGAAGGTATTTCACCTTGTACAGTCAAACCTTGACAAGCTTACATAAAGCGTAGGGCAAATATAAAATACCCCATTTATTTACCATAGGCTGTTAAACAAACAGAAATGGTAGAACGCGATGACATCAGTAATATGCAAATTAGCGCATGACGTAACACCCCCCCCCCCCCCCCCCCCCCCCCACGGGTCTCCCGGAATTTACGAACCAAATGTTGGCAGGTATGTATACATATAGTATTCACACGTCCCCACAAATGTCAAGTGCCTACGAACAGTTGGACAGGTGTACCTAATAAAGTGGCCGGTGTGTGTATGTGTGTGCACAAGCATCTGTTCCACTCAGTTATTATGAATAATGTTTTTTTTTTTTTTTTTTTTACTTGTTTTAAAAAATAGGAAGAAGACACGTGTATGTTACATTCAGATCTCAAAATATGCACAAATTCTATGATGAAAAAAATCTTTACATACGGTAGACAAATATTTGTGTTTAGTTTTTTAAAGTTACAAAAAGACACATTTTAATCAAATTTGAGTTTAGATAAGCTAGAGCCGATAAAGAAGACATTTGTAGGTTTTGCTAGTAGACTCAAAAGGTGATGATATGGATAAAAACAAAGAGTCTTCTAGTTCCCAGCACAACAATAAGAAGGGCTGTAATAAAGTAGACGTCTTTGGGGTTAGTGCGAAACCCCTGGACTAACGAAAGTTTCCATGACGCCCCCTCGTAACTTTTAGTGTCACTTTGAGAAATCTTAATTATTTACAAAGAAACGGTTCATTTATTGAGGAGTAGCGTATAATCTGTTCATTTTTAAAATAGTATAGAAACAAACTGGGGTACTGATTTAATAATTGCACAGTGTGTAATTTACACTCCAAAATTATACTCGAGGAGGGCATCTGGCAACCAAAGGCGTCACGTGACGCGCTCGATAGAACGGCTAAGTAGGCCAGTGTCTGTTTGCTGGAGGTCTACAGAAGCTGCCTTTATCTTTCAGCCTCATTTTACGGTACGATTATTCTGCATTTATTTCCGAATACACATGAACTTTTTTTAATGATTTGGCAATAGTTTATTTCAAAATCATTTTTAACATAATCATAGAATCGGTGTGCATTTTGGGTAGCAAAGGCTGACTAATGTAACATCAACTTTACACCGGACCGTTTGCGGTTTATTGTGTTCTGTTCAGTTTTGTAAACAACTGATACGCTCTCTGTAGTTTATCAACAACAAAACAGGAAGTTGCCATTACAGGTTCCGGTGCTGCGATGGCCGAGTGGTTAAGGCGTTGGACTTGAAATCCAATGGGGTCTCCCCGCGCAGGTTCGAACCCTGCTCGCAGCGAAAATTTATTGTTTTGAGGAAGTGAAAATTGCAGCCATAAGCTCCACAAGAATGCTATCATTTACAAAAATGCTCCAACAAGAAACGATAGGAAGGTAGTGATTGCATACAAGCACGATTTTGTGAGTTGGTGAAGTACAGAAGAGTTGCAAGTTTGTAAAAAACTTGAATGAAAATATAACTGTTTTCATCCTGGTATTAAAAAATCCACAAAAACATCTTAAACTTTTAGAGTATGCTGAAATGTGGTTTAAGTTATTTGACAAATTGAGCAAAATAATCAAAGTGAAAACTTTTTCAAACTTGTGACTGATTTATGGATAAATAACTGACGACGAGCCTCGCCTCTTGTCCGTTACCACTCAGGTTGCTTTATTTTCTAACAATTTATCATCTAGATTTAATTATTATACATTTGGCACTCACAAGTTGATCAGATGTATTTCTTATAGATTGGCTGATGAACATTTTAAGCTATGTTCAGTTAAATGCACAGCTAAAGTAGTTCTACACCCAGAAGCAGTTTGCCCTTAGGTGGGCAAAGCATAGTAAAAATGTAAAGTTGCCTTAAATATTGCCTTATTATTCAAAATATATTAAAATACTGTACTGTATATGCAGATCCATACGCACGCGTGTAAACCTATTTTATACAGTCATTGGTGTAAACATGTGGAACACTGACACCTATTGACTACAACCGGTAACAGTCAGTACACTGCTCTATGCTAGTAGTCAAACAGCATAATTTATGTGAAAGGCAGTTCAGCTCCTTCACAAAACTCACGATTTAGCGCAGGGTTTTCATTGATAGAACGTATATAGGCTAAAATTAGTATAAAATTTTTTTTAAAAAATTCGTAAATAATTTTTTTATGCAATAATCCATATGCCAGAGGGGGATAATCTCAAGAAAATATGGCAACAGTTTAAAAGCAACCAAATTACCGCGGAACCCTAGCACAAGTTTTAAACTTTTGAGATATTTTGATTAAAAATGGTTGTTTCATGTCGAGAGAACACTGTCAAAATTGTCCAGTTTTCAAAACTTATTTCCTATGTAGCCTATGGTCTTCCAGAAATTCGTCACATGTAACATTTCTCTCTAAATAGTTATAATAAAACAAACCAAATAGACATGTGTTGCTATTTTAACTTAGTATTTAACTCTTATTTTATTGTTTTCTCCGGCAATTCGCTATGAAAAAGAAGTGCCATCAAAGCACAAAGGGTTAACATGATTGAGCTGCCGGTGAGCTGGACAGATTCCAGCGCGCACTCGATAAAATTAGCGGAGTATTGAGTCTCGTCCGCTTTGAGAGACTGACGGATCCCGGTGCTGGTGGTCGTCCGAGGACAGCTGTAGAGACCAGCTTCATATCCTACAGTATGCGGGATATAAAATCACTGTGATCTGACTCCACCCAGACTGGTTTTACCAAAGTGTTTTTCGTCTGTTTTGACAGGTGTCAACTTTCTGGTCCATACCCGCAGTGTGCAGTACAATGCCCGGCATAAGGAAGCTGCGCGTGGCCGTTATCGGCGCCGGTGCTGCGGGACTCTGCGCTGCCCGTCACCTGCTCTCCCGCCCGGACACCTTCGCGGCGCCGGTGGTCTACGAGCTCACCAAGAACATCGGAGGAACCTGGGTCTATGAGGAAAAAGTGGGACACTATGAAGATGGCTCTCCGATTCACAGCAGCATGTACAGAGACCTCAGGTGAAATGTTCAGGGCCAGCATTTTTTCCCTTTATATGGTGGTAGTAGTATAAGTGGAATAGTTAGTTTTATTGCACAGTAATACACACTGCATGATATATGGATCTAAAAACTTGAAGTTATGAATAAAACATTAAGTAGTAATCTATGTGTAAAGGATTGTGGTTTCATATTGAAGTGTATAGCCAATGTTTATATATTGGAAACTGTATATATACAGTTAAAGTCAGAATTATTAGCCCCCCTCTTTTTTGTGTGTTTTTTTTTTAATTTCCCAAATGATGTTTAACAGATCAAGGAAATTTTCACAGTATGTCTGATAATATTTTTTGTTTTTGAGAAAGTCTTATTTGTTTTATTTCGGCTAGAATAAAAGCAGTTTTCAATTTTTAAAACCAATTTTAAGGTCAAAATTATTAGCCCCTTTAAGCTATATATGTTTTCGATAGTCTACAGAACAAACAACCGTTATACAATAACTTGCCTAATTACCCTAACCTGCCTAGTTAACCTAATTAACCCAGTTAAGCCTTTAAATGTCACTTTAAGCTGTATAGAAGTGTCTTGAAAAATATCTAGTCAAATATTATTTACTGTCATCATGGCAAAGATAAAATAAATCAGTTATTAGAAATGAGTTATTAAAACTATTATGATTTAAAATGTGTTGAAAAAATCTTCTCTCTGTTAAACAGAAATTGTGGAAAAAAATAAACAGGGGGGCGCTAATAATTCTGATTTCAACTATATATATATATATGCATTGCTTTTGCTACATTTCTTTCCTTTCTGTACTAAAGGTGAAATGTTTAATAATAATAATAATAATAATTGTAACTTGTTGAAATGGCTAAAACTGCATTATATTTTCTCCTAAGTGGTACTAGAGTTTTATAGTGTGTTGTCATTTGTTTTCCCCCCTTTACAGAACCAATATTCCCAAGGAGGTGATGTCTTTCCCTGACTTTCCTTTTGCAAAACACCTCTCTTCTTTTGTTCATCACACCGAGGTACGAAAGTACCTTGAGCAGTACTGTGATCATTTTCACCTTCGGGACTACATACAGGTGAAGAACGACACATTTCTCATTTCTTTCTCTTTCTTTTTTTAAACATACTTTCACCTGGTTGTTCATGTTCTTGCTTTTTCCACAGTTTTAACAGATAATCATTAATTGTGCTGTTTATGACCAGTCAGAAATCACACACCTTATCTTTATGGTATATTTACAGATGGTCTACAGGGATTGTGGAA
This sequence comes from Danio kyathit, assembly GCA_903798195.1. Classification (NCBI taxonomy): domain Eukaryota; kingdom Metazoa; phylum Chordata; class Actinopteri; order Cypriniformes; family Danionidae; genus Danio; species Danio kyathit. Next base: position 31,735,218 of record LR812525.1, on the reverse strand, counting down.
AATTACTTGAGAGTTAGTGGATACCTGTTTACAATGACAAAAAGTATTGATTTGTGTATTTCTTTCTGCCACCAAGTTTGGGACCTCAGTGGCCTCAGTGAACCCAGTCTCTGTGAAGGATGGGTGGAATGGTTTGGCATGGAACGTCACCTCCAATAATGGTTTAGACCACAGCAAATCCACTACAGAGCGCTTTGATGCTGTCATGGTGTGTAATGGGTAAGTGCTCAGCACAACGCAGAAAAACCTTCCTATGTTGCACTATAGTTAAAATGTACATGCCTGGATCAATAAGGACATTGGGTACAGGAGATTAAACAGTAACTAATGATGCAATGAAACTATACTGCACTTTCACTCATATACTGTGCCAGCTGTCCTGGGTATGATTCGATTATATAATAAAAGAAGATAATTTTGTACAGATTGAGTTTTACAAATGACTTTTGTGTGTTTATTGCAGACATTTCTATGACCCCTACATCCCTGCAATACCTGGACTGGAAAAATTCAAAGGTTTTCTCTTTCATGTATTGCGTAATAGCTTTTCCAGAGTCAATCAAAAGAATCTGATGCCTTGCGAACCAAGTATCTGTGTGCTTAGCGGCAAAACTACTTTGATATGTGCTGAGACTTGCAGATTCCTGAAGCTGTAATTCTGTCACTGTTGCAACATGTTATCAGTCTATCAGATCGGCGGTCTACTGAGAAATGCTTTAGATAGAAGCTTAGCTCTGATTGAGAGTAGACCCAATTTTGGTTAATCATTATTATAGTACTTCACATTTAATAGTGAGCTAATTGTGTAACCATAATGCAGTAAATGAAACTGAATTTATATGATAATATTGCAAATTATTAAGCAATGTTGGTTTGAGGAGTGTGATTTACAGCTTGTAATTTGAACAACTTGTACATGTCCAATTGTCTGTTTATTTAGGGGCGCTGATACACAGTCATGATTACCGTAGTGCTGAACCTTTGGCAGGAAAGTCAGTGGTGCTGCTGGGAGCTGGTCTCTCGGGATTGGATATTGCCATGGAGCTCTCCAACGTTAATGCAAAGGTGTTTTACAGTGCTTATATTGTTCATCTATTCATAATGATGATAATAATAAAAATGATAATCATTCATTCATACAATTTTGACTTAAGGTTAGAATGCAGCGCATGACCTTCGCACAGATTTCCCCCCCTGATTTACTGTGTGAACATGTTGACACTAGTTGCCTCTCTGTAGGTTTTGTGCATTGGAAGTTGCCAGATGCATGAGCAGTACAGACTTGAGAAGGGATTGGGTGTTATTATCTGCTTTTTCATTAACCTTTATATTGTTTACAACAGTTTGCAATTCAGAAACTAGCAAATCTGCGATAGAAACACCTTTTCCCCACATTTACAGGTCACCTGGCATACAAGATTATTTTGTTTTTGTTTTTTGAGGCCTTGGATAACACACCATTGATTAAATATTGTGATACAGTATTTAAAAAAATCAACCAACAACCGTCATCATGACCTGTTATTTTTCTTAGAGAAAATATTACAAATTAGGTTTTATTTGCATAAAATCGGTTAATGGAAATGATATCATTTTGCTGTTTTTTTTTACATTACAGTAGTACAGTAGCAATTTACATTTTGCAAATATCGTACAAATTTTGTGCAAATCTTTGATGGAGATTTGTAATGGTAATGACTGCACGAACACAGCATGCAACCTGTTTACATAAAGGCTCTGAGCGTCAGATCATTGATTGCCAACTGCTATCAAGTTTTTCTTGAATAGACTTTTCAAACTACAAAGATAATGAAACAAGCTCTTTTCACTCCAGATAACACAATTTGACATCTATTCCAATTCAGACCCTAAAACTTGATGCTGTGTATTATCAGGCACACTTTTGACGGTTGGTTGGTTGTTGTAACCATTTAACAACATATTGTTTCACACTTTAGGTTTGAGTCCATAATGCAGCAGGTTAACAGCACAAAAACCCTAACCCTGGGAAGAATGTGGTTTAACCACGCTTTAAATTACAAGTGTAAAATGTTCTGTGTAGAGTTTGCAAGTTCTCCCCGTGTTCACAGGGGTTTTCTTCCGGGTGCTCTGGTTTCCCCCACAAATCCTAAGACATGTGGTATAGGTGAATTGGGTAGGCTAAATTGTCCATAGTGTATGAGGGTGTATGGATGTTTCCCAGTGATGGGTTGCAGCTGGAAGGTATCCGCTGCGTGAAACATATGCTGGATAAGTTGGCGGTTCATTCCGCTGTGGCTACCCCAGATTAATAAAGGGACTAAGGCGAAAAGAAAATGAATCAATAAATGAATATATTATAGCAGTGTTTCTCAACCATGTTGCTGGAAGACCACTAGCACTGCATGTTTTGGATGTCTCCTTTGTCAGTCACACCCATTACAGGTCTTTCAGTCTATTGCTAATGAGCTGATGATCTGAGTCAGGCCTGTTTGGTTAAGGAGACATAGAAAATGTGCAGAGCTGGTGGTCCTCCAGGAATGTGGTTGAAAAACAATATTATAGTATACTATAATATAGATGAATCATTATTTGTCTCCAGGTGATTCTGAGTCATGGACAGAAGCCTTTGACGTGTCCTCTTCCTCCTGGAGTCCAGCAGGCTCCTCCGGTCACCTCTGTGCTGGACGATGGCACTCTGGAGTTCAAAGATGGCAAGAAGGCCAATCCGGAAGTGTTCATGTTTTGCACTGGCTACAACTTCACCTTCCCATTCCTTGATGAGAAAGTGGGTGTAAAAGTGCAGGAGCACCTTGTCTGGCCCCTCTATAAGTTCCTAATTCCTCCAGCCTACCCGTCCCTCTTTATAGTGGGCATCTGCAGAGCCATATGCCCTTTCCCACATTTCCACATTCAGGTTAGTTAACTGAGTTTACCAATATTTCATTCTTCTTTTGCTTTAAGTTGCTTTAATTTTGCTTTAAGTTGCTATAAATAAAACAAAATCCTGACTTTTCCCCCAGTCTCAATTTGTCCTGTCAGTGTTGGATGGTTCTTTCCGCCTGCCATCACGTGAGGATATGGAGAAGGATATCGAGCTGGACATTGCTGCCCGTCAGGCCCGTGGAATCGCCACCCGTCATATTCTTAAACTGGATTCAGAGCAGTGGGCCTACAATGACGAGCTCGCCCATCTCGGGGGGTTCAAGCCCCTGCCCCGCTACTGGAGCAACTTGTACGAATCCAACAAGGTGTTTCGTGCCCGAGACATGCTCAATTACAAGACCCACAACTTCACTGTCCTCGATAACATGGAGTGGAAGGTGCACGATGTGAAGGGCCAGCAGCTGCAGAAGCCTCTGGCTGTTAATAAACAAATATAAGCTATGATTGAAACAATAACATGACCATTTAGGTGCTAATACACATACAGCAGTGTACTTGGTTTATACACCAGACATACACCAAGTAAAATTAGGATTTTAAAATATGTTTAATACTTTTACTAATATGTTTTGCATCTGTTTTTTATAAAATGTCTCATCGAAACATTATTTTAAGAGTCCCCCTGGAAAACTAATCTTGTTGGTTTCATAAGCTGCTTTTTAAATAATAAACTATAAACGAATTTACTTGCAGTGTGTTAAAATAACAAGTTTTGCTGTCATCTAATCAAGACCAGACCCAACCAAAGTTATGTGTGCTTCACATGATATTCATTAAATCTCACCCAAAATTCTCACACTCACATCATTCCAAACCTGACCTGCTTTTTTCATTCATTTTCTTTTCGGCTTAGTCCCTTTATTATTATCACATACACAGCAGATGCCCTTCCAGCCACATCCCAGCACTGGGAAACACCCATACACTCTCACATACACTACAATTTAGCCTATTCGATTCATCTATAGCGCATGTATTTGGAAACTGGAGCACCCGGAGGAAACCCACACGAACACAGCAACATGCAAACTCCTCAGAAATGCCAACTGACCTAGCCGGGGCTCGAACCAGCGACCTTCTTGCTGTGAGTGCTAGCCACCGCGGCCCCATGTTGCCCCCTGCTTTCAGTAATTATGTCAAATAATTGTGATTTGTAATTAAACAAATAATAGTTTTTGTACATACAATGGAACATTCAATTCCTGATGTCACAAACACAATAGTAAATCATATTTTCAAATCGCCACAAAGGCGCTGCTTATTCTAAAGCATAATCAAAATGATCTAGAAGAGCAAAGTAGCCAATGGACGTCCTGAAATACCAAAACACCGACATGCGAAAAGGCACCGCTGGGATTCGAACCCAGGATCTCCTGTTTACTAGACAGGCGCTTTAACCAACTAAGCCACGGCGCCTTGTGACGGCGAGTCGAAATTTTGGTCTCAAGAACGTCATATCCGTTCAGAATAAATTCTTAAGTCTGTCGAATTTGGTTTTTAGACTGAAATATTTCAACTCTGTAATTCACACGATTAATACAGAAACGTCGAAACCTTCCCGCAATCCGTAACACTGATGACCGTGACGTGGGATCCAGCTAAGCCACATAAGTGGATCATAAGCTTTAAATATATATCCTCAATCAACTTTGAAGCCGTTTTAATAAGATACATTAATCAAAAATTCATCTAAAGAACAAATTCACGGCATCCTAGTGAAATAAACCGCATTATTTGTCTTATTTCGTTTGTGTGTAACGCTCCATCCACGCGATGGCAGCACGCGCTACAATGATCACCAAAAGGCAAGCAACATTACAGCAACTCTGTGAAGTTAACACTTATCACAATAAGACGCACTAAAACGTGAACCTGTTGAAATCACGATTAACCAACGTGTTTATCGTGAACACACAGGCTAATTTACTAAGAGGAACAATACAGAGACAATCCAAGCGCATTTCTGAGTCAGCGTGGTTTTTCCATAAGTAACTTTCACTGATGTCGCCATCCCAGAAATAGAGTCTAGGGGAGATAAAGAGCGACCACGAATTATTCATTCATCCCTTTCATCAGGCGCATTGCTCAGGAATTTTAAAGTTGTTTTCTCATCCTAATAGATTTCATACTCAGTTTATTCACCGGCGCTCTGCTTTTTTGTAAGCTTGAATCATCACAGAAGAAAAAGTGAAGATTCAGATCTACCACGTGGACAAAAAGTAAAAGGTAAGGAAACACTAGACTAGATGAACCATCACACTAGCCAATCCAAATGTGTCACACTACATGATAAAACGATAAAGAAGTAACGTGCCCATAATTAGGTATCATCTTAGTTATCAGCTTCATGCTCACATAGCAAAATGTCCAGATTTGACCCACACAATCAGCTTCTGCTTGGCCCACATGCCACAGTGAATGATTGGACCATACAAAGGCCAAACATGGACCATATCTGGGCAATGCCTCAGCCAAGTTAATAACCCATAACTGGGCCAGATATGTTGGTGTGTCACGACTGCAGTGAATTTGATAAACTCATGAAGCATTTCGCTTTATGGCTGCACTTTTAGAAAATGTTTTTCTTTACTCAAAAATAATTTAAATTATTTTAAATGTGGGTCAAGATAGGCCAAACTTACATGGCCCACATATACATTTTTAACATCTGGGCCAAATACTACATTTGATATCTGGCCCAAGTCTTGTGTGCCGGCGTAAAGACGGTGCCACCTCTGCCAGATCCAGGCCATGTTTGGCCCACATGTTGTATGCCAGTGCTGGACGAATGCTGTGCCAGCTTTACGCCAAATCTGGGCGTGAATTCTTTGCTAACTTGGTGTTTGATAGTTCTAATATGACAATGTCTGAATGTTAGAGCTGTAATATTAAAATTCTCAGGCATAATACCTTTAAAAAGATAGTTCTGTCATCATTTGCACACCACTTGTTCAAAAGCTATTTGAGTTTCACACAGAAACACATAAGAAAATATTTGAAACATTGCTTGCTGACTGAGACCCATTGACTGATATAGTATTTTCTTCCCCAGCTATGAATGAACGACAGGTCCCAGTAAGCAGCATTCTTCAAAATATCTTCTTTTGTGTTTAACAGAAGAAACTTATAGAGGTTTAAACCCACAGAAGGGAGATTGAATGAGGTCATTTTCATTTTTGGTGGACTATCTCTTTAAGCTTGATCCCCATATGTTTAACTGCTTCCAGATGTTTCCCTCCTCTCTCCTCTTTTCCGGATTATTCCACTCTACATTTTTTTTTCTCTACACATTTTTCTAATTTCTCCCAGAGCCACTGGTTTTCCAAGTGATGTAATATCCTGTGCACCACATGGTCCCAGAGGAGCAGTGTAAAGTCATGACTTAAAAGTTCTATGCATCATTCTGGAATATGTTTGACATTCCTGCTTGACTATTTTTAGCTGCAGTATTTTTTTTCCAGTTCATTATGTGTAATGCACTACAAATTCATAGCGTGAAATCACAGACAAGTGTGCCTTTTTAATAAAGCATAATAAATAACAATTGATTATTAGATTAGATTAGATTCAACTTTATTGTCATTACACATGTACAAGGCAACGAAACGCAGTTTAGGTCTAACCAAGAGTGCAATAGCAGCAAGTGCAGGATACAGGTACAAGTTATAAAGTGCAATTATAGAAAAACTATGGGGATATTTACAGATGGATGTACTATGAACATTATATACAGCTTGTATTAACTATGAAGAGACATTAACAATAGATTAATATATATATATATATATATATATATATATATATATATATATATATATATATATATATATATATATATATATATATATATATATATATACAGGTTGCTATTAAATATCAGAATTATGCAGATATATGAACATAATTACAAATGTATATGTGCAGTGGGTATGAACAATTCAAAATGAATTGAATGAATCAGTGCAATTTTTAAATGTGCAAATGTTAAATAGTGATTATGAGGAGTATAAGTTATGAGGAAAGTGTGGGGGTGTATGAGGGGGCAAAAGAGTCAGTGGGGGGCAGAGTTTAAAAGAGCGACAGCTCTGGGGAAAAAGCTGTTCTTCAGTCTGCTGTTTTTTGTCTGGGGGAGCCTGAAGCGCAGGATAGAAAACTGTGAGCAGGGTGAGAGGAGTCCTTAAGAATACTGCATGCTTGGCGTAGACAGTGTTTCTTCTGGATGTCCTCAATGGCTGGAAGTGGGGTTCCTGTGATGTGTTGGGCAGTTTTCACCACCTTCTGCAGTGCCTTACGCCAAACACTATAGAATACACAAGACATGTCACTTGTATTTTTTTGAATGGGGAAAAGTGTAACGATCAATATGGTGAATAAAGCCCCGCCTACTGGTACAGGAGCCAATCATCTATCGCTTTATGGCGAATAAAGCCCGCCTTCTAGTACAGGAGCCAATCATCGATCGATATAGACTGACAATACTCCCTGGGAGAGGCTCGAATCAGACGTTAGTTTCTGTAGGTTTTGTGTGACTTGAATGTTTAGAAATGAACCTAAAGAGACAATATGTTGTTTAATTTCATTGGTGATTCCTAACATGAAATTCAATGGTAAGCTTGGCAAGCAGTTTTGGAGAATTTGATGTTTCCCCATTTAGACAGAATGCCCGAGCATACTACTCGAGAGGTGTTTCAAAGATGGCCATCGAGTGAAATGACTTGCCTTAAAGCAACTTTGCTTACGCTTAGCAACAGAGCAGCTTCCATACCAGACTGTGACGCAGTTGGTCAGGATGCTTTCTATTGTGCAGCGGTAGAAGTTCACCAAGACGGCTGATTACAGCTGGTTCTTCTTAAGTTGCCTTAAGAAAAAGAGGCGCTGGTGAGCTTTCTTGACCAGGCTGGAGGTGTTGGTGGTCCAGGAAAGGTCCTTTGAGATGTGGGTCCCCAGGAACTTGAAGGATGAGACAGGGTCAACAGCCATCCCATTGATGAGAATGGGATCATGTGAGCCTGTTCGTCCCTTCCTGAAGTCCACAATGAGCTCCTTGGTCTTAGTGGTGTTAAAGAGCAAATTATCGTCTGTGCACCAAGTGACCAGATGGTGTATCTCTCAGCTGGGTAAGTTGACATTTCTGTGCGGAGTTTGCATGTTCTCCCCGTGTTTGCATGTATTTCCTCCGGGTGGTCTTGTTTCCCTCACAGTCCAAAGACATGCTCTATATGTGAACTGTGTAAGCTAAATTGCCCATAGTGTATGTGTGTGAATAAGAGTGTATGGGTGTTTTGCAGCTGGAAGGGCATCCACTGTGTAAAACCTATCCTGGATAAGTTGGTGGTTCATTCCGCTGTGGCGACCCCTGATAAATAAAGGGACTAAGCTGAAAAGAAAACGAATCTTTTATATAGCAGTATTGTAGGAAATTAAATCTGCCTCGACCCAACTTCCTCTCTAAATGGTGTGTTGATGCACATTTCCCAAAAAAGCTGAATGATGAGAGAAAAGAGAAGTCAACGGTTTGTTGTCTCTGCATTGTTTGAGGTGACTACATCTTGAGCAAATGGTAACATATGTAGAATAGGGATGGGTATGTGATATTATCAATGGTGTGGAAACTGCATTACCATAGAGAGATAGACAGAACCGCTGTGTCAACAGCCAAAGAGCAACTTCATTAACATCGAAAGGCAAGTCTAAAGGCAACATCTAAAATAGTGTAAAAGATTTGAGTTTAGGAATGTTCAGGGTTCATTCCAACTCCACTGAATCTGAAGTGCTGTCTCCACTTTGTTACTACTTTTTCTGGAATAAAACTTTTTTTTTTTTAATAGTATATTTAAAGTTTATTTTTCCCCCCAATTTCTGTTTAACGGAGAGAAGATTTTTTCAACACATTTCTAAACAAAGTAGTTTTATTAACTCATTTCTAATAACTAATTAATTTTATTGGAAACAGTAAATAATATTTTACTAGATTTTTTTCAAGACACTTCTATACAGCTTAAAGTGACTTTAAAAGGCTTAACTACAGTAGGTTAACTAGGCAGGTTAGGGTAATTAGGCAAGCTATTGTATAATGATGGTTTGTTCTGTAGACTATCTAAAAAATACAGCCTAAAGGCTATTGATAATCAAAACATTTATTAAAATGAGTTTTAAAAATTAAAAACTGCTTTATTGCCGGAAAAAAACAACACTTTCTCCAGAAGAAAAAATATTATCAGACATACCTTAAAAATTTCCTTGCTCTGTTAAACATCATTTGAGAAATATTTAAAAAAAGAAAAAGAAAAATCAAAGGGGGCTAATAATTCTGACTTTAACTGTATATACACTTCAGACCAAAAGTTTGATTAAACTACGAGGAACATAATAAAGTATGTAATATTGGACGAGGAACTCAATAAACTTGGGTAACTGACTTTTCTTTGGCAAAAAACTACAGCTTATCTCAAAATATGGGATTTAGGCCTACTTTATGCAGAGAAAAAGAAGGTAAAAAGAAATAAATTATACACAGCGACCACATTTATTAATATTTCATTATATATTGACTAGCAATTATTTAAAATATTTCAAGCACACAATTTGCTTAGAAATTCAACCTTAAAAAAAGCATCAATATGTTTGGATAAAGGACTCACTTTTGGCAGCTTAAGGAACATTTAACAGTATTGCTTTATGAATATTTCTGTTCTGAGCAAACATTTTTATGATTGAAAGCTGAATAAACATATTGTTGTGGCCAGCTGTTTTTTTTTTTTTTTTTTTTTTTTTTTTTCCATTTGTGTTGCTTATGCTGAAATGTGTAGACATTAGAAGGTTACCAGGCACAAATGTTTCTGACTTGGTGGCGTCAAACACAGAGTACAGTTTCACTATTGCAAAATCACTCCTTTCGTCTAGAATGCATTTAAAAAACCCACTAATTTCACCATAAGGCTGTATGATGCAATATAAATGCCAATAAGAAAAATAACTGAAACAAAGAACAAAGCTTCTACAGTGAGTCAAATATAAACTGGACTTTTGAAATCAGACCCAGACTGCATGTCATTTTGCGTATGAAAAATGTTGAAATTGGAAAAAAGACAAACACTGTATTTATGGGGTATTTATGTTATGAGATATAATAATGCACTGCTAAAAATGGAGAGGACAAAAAGATGAATCTAGATTTCTAAATTATTACACTCAGGTATCATGCTTTAGTTCAAACTTTCATAAACCTGTCTGTTAAAATGCCATTTATAATCAGTCAAAAAGTAATTCTAGTAGATAAACATATTTAAATGAGTAATGAACAGTGGTGGAATCATTTTGAATGTGTGTCGTTTGAATATGAATGTTTTTTTCAAACCGAGTGACCAGCTCAGTATACACATCTTTAAACGTCCCATGAAATTAACATAAAAACTATTAGATGTTAGTTTCAGTCTGTTCATTTTAAGGATATGTATAAGCTAGTGTGCTCCCAATTCAATTAAATTTAATTCATCTTTATTTCTATAGCGCTTTTACAATGTAGATTGTGTCAAAGCAGCTTAACATAGAAGTTCTAGTAAATTGAAACTGTGTCAGTCCAGTTTTCAGAGTGGAAGTTCAGTTCAGTGTGGTTTAATTTTCACTGCTGAAAGTCCAAACACTGAAGAGCAAATCCATCAAGGCACAGCTCCACAATTCCAAAACCAAGCAAGCCAGTGGCGACAGTCACTAGGAACAAACTTCACCAATTGACGAAAGTGAAAGAAAAAAACCTCGGGAGAAACCAGGCTCAGTTTGGCATGACCATTTCTCCTCTGGCCATGGTAGAGAACTGCAGGTGTTAGTAGGTCACCGGCGGGTGTTCAGGCTGGCCCACGGGATCAATGCCAAGACTTGTCTGTCACTGTGGTCTTTCAGGAATCAGCCTCATGCTCTCTCCGCTCCTCCATGACCGCTGCAGCATCAGCTCAGGATACGGCCTGGTCAAGGATTATGGATACCTTGGCATCAGTTCTTCACAGGTCTTGGATCGCATCAATGGCACTGCATTATCTCTAGAGACCTCGGGATGAGTATCCCCAGGTGGAAATAGAGAATAAAGAAAATAATTAGCGTAGCTGCTGTTCGTAGTGTACTGTATATAAACATGAGATGCAAAAATGTAGTGTTATAAATAAAAATAGTAAAATAGAAAAAAGTAGTTATATAAACAAACATAGAAACATGTAAAGCATATGAGTATTTCTAACAAAATATCTGCTGCATTAAGACAGGAGGAGTGTGTCCTACAGGTGGTTTCTCAAGCCCACTCACCTGCTTGGAGCACAATCATGCATCATACTGCTATGTGATGCATTGTGTGTATGCTTTGCTAAAAAGATAGGTCTTTAATCTAGTTTTGAACTGTGAGAGTGTGTCTGAGCCTCAGACATTATCAGGAAGGCTATTGCAGAGTTTAGGAGCCATAAATGAGAAGGCTCGACCTCCTTTACTCGACTTTCTATTCTAGGTACTACAAGAAGCCCTGAGTTTTGAGATCTTAAAAAGCAGGTTGGATTGTAGCGAGACAGAAGGTTGGTTAGATAAACAGGAGCTAGATTATTTAAAGCTATAAGGTCTTTGCACACTAAAGTCCAAAATGTTCCTTTGCATTTCTTTCGTAATCATATGCGAAAAATTTGTCACGTAAAAAAACCTTGCACACTGAGTCCGATGCGTATTAATCTATCCTTTACGAAAAACGCAAAACATTTCGGAGTCCATTTAAGCAGTGATACGTTCTCCTCTCTTCTCCAAAGTAGAAACAGAAAGAGGAATAGGCTGCATATTGTGTTCATCCAATAGAGAGGAAGGAGAGTTCAGCTCATTATCAAAAAGCTGCACTGGATTATCCTGAAGTTTATTTCAGAAAATCAGTGGAATTTCCATACATTGCTTGTAATACTTCACATATTCACGTACGTAAACAAATCCTGAACAAAGATATGGCATATTATATGACATTATAAAGATGGTGGCTGCGTTGACGTATCGAAGCAACAGACCGAGAGCATGCTTTCTATTATAATGTCTATGGGCAGTACGTCAAATGTATGGAGACACATACAAGCAGCAGCAGGGGAGAGGTGCGCCAGTCACTGAATCCAGCATATAGGAGTTCTCAACTATCCGTCACATTCTGTCTTTATTTTATGCACCGTGTTTGTAATAAAGTTATCTGTACCTCAAATGACGGCATTCTGTAGTTAGTTTTTTGCTTGTACGGTGGCTCGGAACTGTCAAATTGCTTTTTCGGATGCAAAAAAAATTAAACACGGTTCGATTTTTTTTTTTTTTTTATGACGGACGAAAGTTTCGGAGGCAGTGTGTCAATACGATTGACACAACGTGAAGTCGGAATTATTTTTTAACGTATGAAAATTACGGACAAAAATTTTGGATTCAGTGTGCAACAACCTTTATAGGTAAGAAGCAATATTTTATAATCAATACAGAACTTAACAGACAGCTAGTGTAAGAAGGATAAAATTGGAATAAAATCCAAAACAATGACAAAATTAGCATTTAGAAGATATAAAACTGAATCTATAAATAAATAAAAAATACATATAATAAAAATGCCTAAGGGCTGCACGGTGGCGCAGCGGGTAGCACGTTCGCCTCACAGCAAGAAGGTCACTGGTTCAAGCCTCGACTGGGTCAGTTGGCGTTTCTGTGTGGAGTTTGCATGTCCTCCCGTGTTTACTTCGGTTTCCTCCGGGTGCTCCGGTTTCCCCCACAAGTCCAAAGACATGCGGTACAGGTGAATTGGGTAGGCCTAAATTGTCCGTAGGGTATGCGTGTGAATGAGTGTGTATGGATGTTTCCCAGAGATGGGTTGCAGCTGGAAGTGCATCCGCTGCATAAAACATAGGCTGGATAATTTGGCGGTTCATCCCGCTGTGGCGTCCCCAGATTAATAAAGGGACTAAGCCGAAAAGAAAAGGAATGAATAAAAAAAGCCCAAATCAATCAACTTTTTTTTCATGTCACTGCATACTTCAGTTTCTCATCAAATCTTGGCCAATCAAGTCTCTAGTATCTGACATGCCCCGCCCCCTTCAAGACGCTTTTTATTTGTTATGCTGTTATGCTGTTTTTTAAAAAGGGGAGGAGCTACTCTATGTCCCGCCCTCGATTCATCTTTCAGTTGAGATTTCAAAGCACTTCACGGGACCTAAAGGGGTAACAAAGTGTTTATTTTGTACTCTTTCTTTTCATTTTATTTTTACATTAAAAAAAATAATTTTTAAAGTAATAGGCTATTTTCTGCCTTGTTTGGACCCTTTTATTGGAACACACAGTTTGAACAGGCATGGTGAATTGTAGATTTAGAAGTAAACATCCACTGCTATGATTGGATTGGCTTAAAGTTTAAAGGTCTGCATGTATAGTATGACAGTAGATAGACATTTCTGTGATTTAGGTGAAAAATGCATAAATAATGAGAACAAATCAAATGATTACAGACAAATTCATAACTGTGTACAAATCAGTGACTTTATTGTCAAATACAATATAGTCGGCACAGCTTTTGCTTCATTTGTAGGCTGTAAAAATCACTTCATGCAGAATTGACCTTACTCCGCAGAAGGTCAGAATTCCTAAAACAGAGCTCCTCTCAGGCTTGTTTGGATTGACGATGGATTGTTGTGTTTTCGCACAAATATTTTCATATGTCTCTGATTAATATGGCAGAGGCAGCTGCACGTGTTGTGTACTTTGTGTTTGGCAATGACCTCCTGTTTGTGTGAGTGTATGTTGGGAAAGCAACATTTTTACTTTCCCCAGGTTGTCCTCAGTAGAACAGTATGTCTTCTGTGGTGTTTCTGGCATCTCAAGGATCCATCTTTTTCCACTCTGCCTTGAGCACACAGCAGAGTCCATGTGAATCATCAGGGTTTTGTAGAGTCACCTCTTTGGGCACTGGGAAAATATGAGCAAGCATTTTAATAGATTAAATAAGGTCTTATGCAAGGCTGCTCTCCATTAATTACATATTTAACAAGCAATTATGCACTGCCAAGCACAGTAATACAGTATGCTTTTTGCTTCTGTAATTTACAACACTGGTAAGCCCATGAGTTTGGGTTTCCGGTGAATTCTGAAAGCAAGTTTTGTAAGTTACATAATTTGCAAGGTCTACTCATGTTTCATGTAAAAGAGTTCAGTTCACTGTTAATGAACATATAAACTCACACATCTAATCAAATAACAACATTCACCAAGATTTAGATTATGCATATGCATTTTATAAGGTGCATTCATTTATTTAGTTAGTTATTTATGATTCATATTGTTGTCGACACCTATCTAAAGAAGTCTACTAACACATTCTTAAACTTTTTGTATTCAACTGAATTGTCATATTATGTACATGCTGTTACTGTTATTTACATTACTTACAGTGACTATGTTTACATCGACATCAGTTATCGAATTATTTGGCTTAATCTGAATGAGACAATAATATGATGAAGGTGTTTACATGAGTTGCTTTTTGAATGTTCCTTTGAGGATCCCATTTTGCATGTAGCGCATAATTCAGTTACCGTCATTGTGTCAACAACTACGTTTCCTCCGGAGTTTCATGTAATTTAGGGTGTTTCATTTTTAATTTGTCTAAATTATTTCTTCTGTTGTCCACATTTCGTCACCTTGGAATTATAAGGTTCTATCTGCGTTCTGAATGATTTTGAGATATTGAGCTTCAAAGTTTTTGCATTTCATAGCAAACAGTATGTGTGTAACATTTGTTTTTTAAATAAAAAGTCTTAAAATGTAAACAACTTATAAAAAAATATCCCATAATGTAAATAAGTTTTCAGTTAATAAGAATGTCAATAGCTTAATTTTGACAAAAATGTCAGATAGAACCTTATAATTAAGGTGACGATTTGTAGTCATTTTTGGATGGTGGATTAAATTTAAATTGTAATTTTTTACCAAACGATGAAATCTAAATAAATATACATTTAAATGTAAACTTACATTATTCAATTGTTTGGTTCTGCTAGATTTTTTTTAAACAAAATTCTTGAATTTTTTAAATAATAAAAAATACTTACATTTTTGAAAATTAAATTAAAATGTGCTTTAAAATATTATATTGTAATATATTTTAAAGCCTATTATTCCCGTCATTTTTACCAGGTTATAGAGACATTTATCGTGTTTTTAAGATGTCTTTGATTAAAAATTCAAAAGCAGCATTTATTAGTAAAACAAATAAATAAAACATTGACTGACTCGTTTACAAAAGAAGATATACTGAAACATGTTGGAAACCAGTAACCATTGACTCCCATAGTTTTTTTTTTTTTTTTTTACCTACTACGGATGTCAGTAGTTACCAGCTTCCAACATCTCTTTGTGTGTGTGTGTGTGTGTGTTTTTTATGATTAAATTATAAGTGTTTTTATTTTTTATTTTAGAAACCTCTGTACCAAACTAATAGGGAAATTAAAAGGTCTATGCTTAAAAGGATAATGCAATCAAACTCAACGGGCAAACATTGATGTTAAATAGGTCCTCACATCAAAACTCTGTAACTATGTAAATATTTATTTTATATAATTTATTTTTTTGAAGGGAAGGGGGTTGTTTACGGAAAACAAATGTAACAAAAAAGTCTTGTCAAATCTTTGTATGTATTATTTCACCTTGTTCTTGCTTCAATAAAAAATAAGAAGAAGAAAAAAAGAAACCTCTGTACAGAGCAAATTCCAAGCCGGCATTTCAACGGTGATTCAACGTTGAATCAACATCAGGTCTATGGTTGGATCAAGCTTGCATCATAAAGGCGGCATCCAGATACTATCGTTCGATTTTCCAAATTGGATCAACGTTGATATGGTGACGTTTCACCGTCAGATTCACCTTTGAAATCACAATGTTGTTTCACGCTCTTACCTCCTTCATGGGTGAATTATGGTCATTCTGTAGACGTCGATTGAAGGTTGAAATACCTTTCGATTTTGTAAATTGGATCAACATTGATACATTGACGTTGTTTTACCCTTGTACATTTCAACATAGGTTAAATAGAAATTACATATAATCATGGGCGGACTTAACCAATAAGCAAGGTAAGCAGCCGCTTTGGGCCCCAGGGAATTAGGGGGCCCCGACCAATGCCAAAAAGCCTATATTAATCATATAGCTATTTAATTATTTTTCTATCATATGCTGTAAAATCTGTGTATAACCATTAAGATTTTACCATTATTACTTCTTTTCTAATCTGGGGGGCTAACATTCGTTAGCTTGTTAAAAAGTGTCTGTTGAAATAAAAGAAAATTTCCACCGATTCACACACGGCTATTATTCAAATAATGGTGAAAGATTATACTATAGAGTTTGAAAAATGACAGTGCTGTGTGTTTTTGCAGTCGCTTCTTTGGTAACTGGTCCAATATGTTCAGAGGTGATGGCTACAATTTAATTTGACATTAAGAAGATAAAGGTTCTATTTTCAATATATTTCAACATGCTGTTAATTTACAAAATAATAATACTAATAATAAATGAATCTACAGAGGAAAATATCTATAGAGAAAGAGAATGTTTTGAGTTTCAATGGAGCCCCATACCTAGAATTGCTTCGAGCTCCCCAATCACCATGTCTGCCCCTGCATATAATACCAACAAAGTCCATAAATATAGCTATAAACTACATTTTACTGATAAAAATACATAATGCAAATATATAACTTAGCCTGTGTATCAATTTATTGAATACACACCACATTATTTTACTTATTCAAAATATACAGCAAAATTCAGAGCATACAATCCATCATTTAAACCATCTAGTAGACAAATACACAAAAAGACATACATTTAAATGGTCACTTTTCAATTAGGTTTCATGAGATCCAGTTTGTAAATAATTACTAAAATGACCTAAGAAACAAAAATAGTTGTACAGCATTTATTAATCATTTTATTAATTTAATCATGTCCTGATGCTTTATTAAAATCGAAATGAAATTTTTTTAAATTAATTAAATTTTTTTTTTGTATATTTGGTATTTGTTTTTTTATTTATCTTTAAAAAAATTATTATTATTATTATTATTATTTTATTTATTTTATTTTTTTTTCTTTTCTCCTTTTTCTCTCTTAGATAAATGTAATTTCAACTTGTTTAGAGGGTAGGGGTGGGAATAATATTTGTTTAAATTTCTCTGTAAAATTACTTTGTTATATCTGTAAAAGTTTAATAACTGATAATAAAAAAACAAAAATCAAAATATATGCTTGTTAACATTAATAAATGATCAGTGTTTATATTTTTTATTTTAGAAACCTCTGTACAGAGCAAATTATCAACATTCACTGTGCTTTGTAAAAAAAAAAAAGCAAATATTAATGGCTCATCAGTGATTTTTACATGTTGTGAAGGCAAGCATACATTTCAAAAGTGAAGTGAATAATAGGACACTATAAAGATTAGTGTCAAACTCGCATCTCTGAATACCTGCTGATGACTCAATCCGAGCCGCACTCCAAACTGAATAAGCGTGTCAAAAGTCATCATGAGTGTACAGAAAGATTCTCTTGCCAATTAATGTTATTTTCTTCTCCAGACTGATGAACACTTCCTGAACCGTCCAGACAGTGAGTGTGGGGAAACAAGCTGAATCAAGGTAAGAAGAGATAAGAGCAACACAAACAACAGCATATTTATTGCAGGACAGTGTGATTCAGTAGCTCCCGTGCAGACTGCAAACACTGAGTCACACAAACATACATGCACATACATGCTGCAGGCGAGCATGTGATGTCTAGGATGCAATGTTGATTTGAAATCACGGAGATGTGTTTTTGATATGTGTCTGTAAGGTTTAATGGTGGGGGTTGAAGACAGGTTTAAGTTGTGTATCTGGATCTTGTGACCTGTGCAAATCTGTGTGTTTTTGGATTTTATCTGTGTGCTTGAGAGGTCTATCTTTCAGTAGGTAAACGTTTGAACCTAAAGTCTCTATAATGGTTTCTTAGAATAACATATATCTAAAGATTACATATTAGTGCCTGAAATGTATAAAAGTGTACCAAAAGTTCAAAGACTCAAAGAATAAAACTGATACTTGGTATGTGAAAATGTGAAATAAACAAAGAAACATTTTTTTATTTACGTTTTTATTGTAGCTTTGATGTTTAATTCTGCAATAATGTAGCTGTTATCATGTACAGTTAAAGTCAGAATTATTAGCCCCCCTGAATTATTAGCCCCCTGTTTATATTTTCCCCAATTCTGTTTAATGGAGAGAAGATTTTTTTCAACTCATTTCTAAACATAATAGTTTTAATAACTCATCTCTAATAACTGATTTATTTTATCTTTGCCATGATGACAGTAAATAATATTTTACTAGATATTTTACAAGACATTTCTATACAGCTTAAAGTGACATTTAAAGGCTTAACTAGGTTAATTAGGTTAACTAGGCAGGTTAGGGTAATTAGGCAAGTTATTGTATAATGAGGGTTTCTTCTGTATACTATTGAAAAAAATATAGGCTAAAGGGGCTAATAATATTGACCTTAAAATGGTTTTTAAAAAATTAAAAACTGCTTCTATTCTAGCCGAAGCAAAACAAATAAGACTTTCTCCAGAAGAAAAAATATTATCATACTGTGAAAATTTCCTTGCTCTGTTAAACATAATTTGGGAAATATTTTAAAAAGAAGAAAAAATTAAAAGGGGGGCTAATAATTCTGACTTCATCTGTATATATTGTTTATTCTCATAAATGTAACTTTTTTCACAAATGCTCTTGTTTTCCTTTATATTTTAGCTGAATAGAATGTAATTGGCCATAATGAAGAATTTCTTGCCAGACACCTCAACACAAAATTAAAAACAGTAGATTATACAATATTGTAATAGTATTGACAATGATATATACAGGGTTCCCACGCTTCTTGAAAGTACTTAAAAGTATGGATTCAGTACTTTCCAGGCCTGGAAAGTACTTAAAAACAAACATGGGTCCTTGAAAGTGCTTGGATTTGTTAACAGTTTTATTCAAATACAGGATAAAAAAACTGATAAATTCTTAAATAAAACATCTTAAATTTACCCTCTACTGCACGCATTATGATAGATCTATAAAAAATATTTTGACTGTTTTTCTTTTCTTAAAATGGCTTAACTTGAAGTGCTATAAAAAAAGTATTTTTTAAGGTACTTTATGATGACGTCCAACAGTGGATCTTCCTTAGAAATGTCAAATTTAGACCTTTTTAATTTTTAATAATAATTTTGTTGTTTGAAGTGATTTAATTGGTGTTGCAGTATTAAAGCTTTGACACAGAACTTATAAATGACACCTTATACATAATTTCCAATAACTGATATTCTCACAGCTTTCATTTATTCCATTCTTTTTTTGCTGAATAATATTAAAATCAAACATACTATTGTATTATCATGTATACAACATACAGTAAATAAATATTTTCTCCAGTAAATATTATAACAAATAAATAACAAGTCTAATATATCCAGATGCATCAGAATAATGTAGCTACTTGCTAACAATGTTTATATATTATACTATATACTATACTACGCCTGTTTTATATGCCAGAGCTAACTTACTTGAACTGTCTTCATCACTGCTCTTATCAAATGTCCAATCTGCATCATTCTCATGGTCACTAAAACCCATCTCATCCTCACTTTCATCTGCAGGAAGAGCCAGTACTGTCCTTTTCTTCTTTCACTTACCATAGAACATGGTGGTGCTCACTAATGCACTGTTCCCTGTATTTATATCTAATCAAAAGTAGTATTGCCATTAAAACTAGATTTTATCCATAATGCAAATGCCATTAATATACAACTAATCAACATTATACTCATGTTGAGCATTCATGTTGTTATTGTTACAACTTAAAAGTTTACAGCTGACCTTGCTAGCTAGTTAACCTATTGCAATATTGCACGTTCCTCTATTGCACAGTGTTCCCATTTGGCAACACATACTTTTGATCGATTTACAAAAAACTAATTTGATAAAAACTTTTTTGAGTTGTGAATGTCATCATGACCTACTGGAGGTGATGTTTCAGATTTTTTGTGTATCTGACATAATTTGATCCTTTGTTTTTATTGAAGTTTACATTTGCATTCAGCAACTACTCACAATAAACGCCAGTCTGTCAGGAATCACTCTACAGAAAAACACTGCATGTCATGTGACCTAACCAAAGCACATCCTTGGCTACACTAAGGTCTTCTCTTTCCAACAAAAAAAAATTCAATGTTGGTCTTAAAGAAACAGTGGCAGGGAAATGAACATAAATATCATGTTGCCATATGGCAACACCATGCGGTAGAGGGTTCATATTGTACAGTAACATTGAAAAATAATGAAATGATTTATTCAATATTTCAGAAACCACATTTAAATATCACCAGAATTGAGTTCAAGAAATTGTATTATTTTATTATTATATAAGTTCTTTAAATATGACTTTTCAAAACTGACAAACTTTTTGAAAATTGCTTGACTTTTTTAACTTAATTAATAAGTGTGAGTGAAATGTTTAATACATTAAGGACTCTTATGGGGCTACATATGCTGGGGTATGAATTACCAAGGTGCTTGATTTTAAATTAAATTCAATTAAATTCAAAATGTAAAATAAGTGGTGCTTAAAAGTCCATAGAATTAAAATTAAAAGTCCTTGAAAGTCATTGAATATGCTGTTTATGAAAGTGTGGGAACCCTGTATATATACATTTACAATATTTTTTATATATCATAATGTTTTTTTTTTTTTTTAATAACACTTTATTTTGATGGTCCATTTGAGTATTAGTAGACTGTCTGCTTAATATCTGTTGATACTGCTCCTTCAACAGACATTTAACTGACTATAAGAAACTTTGCAAGTACATGTCAATTTGCACTAACCCTAATCCCAACTCCAACCCCAACCCCAACCCCAACCTAACAGTCTACTTATAATGTAATGCCAATTAGTTGGCATGTAGATGCAATGTAACTTAAATTCAACAAACAGACCATTAAAATAAAGTGTGACCTTTTTTTCATATAATCAATATTCCTGTGGTGTAAATTAAATAAAACTCCAATAAAAATACAAACCCTTTCACACAAACAGATTTTTCACTGGAAAATGACCAGTAAATTGTTGTGTAGAGATCCTGTGAACAGAACCTTTTCAAAAAAATTTCAAAAATTTGTGACATTAGCAGTAAATTGCTGTAATTCTGCTGTGTGTAAGCAGTGTATTTTAAAATGTACCGGTACAGTCACTCTGGTAATATTACAGTATGAAAGGGGGCTAATGTTACATGATCCTTCAGAAACCATTTTAAAAAGCTGATTTAGTGCTCAAATGGATTTTTGATTTGGATTTCTTTACTGTTCAAATTTGGAAAATGCTTTCATTTTAAAAAGAGATTGAACCTACAAATACAAGAGGGTTTTCCAGCTGTGTCTGTTTTAGTGTTATTAAGATAAAGTGATACATTCATGTTTTTTTTTAAATCTGTGTGTGTATTAGAAGTATCTGTGGATGTGCGTGCAGATGAGGAGAAGATTCAAACCACAGTTTGTTCTCTGACAACAACCACAGTTTCCACTCCTGGCACCGCAGCCACAAAACAGGTTCACACAAGACTGCCTCTGAATCATTTCACAAATCTCCAGAATAGTTATTTTCTCTTTATGACAGCCTCTAGGGACTGGTATAGTCAGATGTTTATTTTTTGGTGTATTGGGTTTGCCAGATATATTTGTTCTGCCAAGTTATGCTTTCAGTTATGCAACCTTGTAGAAAAAGCCTCTTGTTAGCAGCCTAGATTTAGCGGTACACATTTACAAATGCAAACTTTTCAAAACGGATTTTCTGATTCAAGCAGGAGAGATCATGTAAAAATGTTCCTCACACTTGTATGGTGCGACATTACTGTCAGATCCCCACAAAAGCCATAGTGTTAAAATCTGCATGCAAACTACTAAATTGTGAGAAAAAAAAAAACGATGACATCATTCACATTCATATTACATAATCATTTTATAGGTATGCGCTCGTACTTGACAATGAAATCTTAAGTGCTGTAAATAGGATGAAAATTTGTATCACCTTACTTGTTGACTGGTTACATTAAGAAATGCTAACATTTTTTTATATACACTAATAACAATTTTACACAGTATTTAGCTGTAATATGAACTGTATTTTACTGTAGGACAGTTCTGCAATATTTTACTGTATTTTAAAGTTGCATTGTGAAAATTACTGTATATGTTACTGTAAATATATTCATAAAATTCTGTAAATGCGTATACAGCAAGATAAATGGAGCTGTAAATGTAAATACAGTATTTTTGCTGTAATTGAGTTACAGTAAGTTACTGCAAATTCTACAGGAAGTTGTTAACAGTGAACATTTTGTCAAATGTTAGGTAAATATGCAAATAAGGCTATGTAATCTCTAGTACAAAAATCTGAACACTGGATGGTCTAATTCTACATAAACACAGCACTGCTATTTAAATGTCTTTGATTAACTGATCATCAGCGAGTGTAAGAATTTCTATAATAGCAGATGTTTTGTCAGTTTGTTGGTCTGAAGCTTTCAGGTGTGTGTGTGTGTGAGCATAATGCCAACATCAGCAATGATCTTTGAGAAGCAACTGTTGCTGTCATCAGTTTTTGAGAGGTAATACGACTATTTCCAAACTATCAGAAGTCCATTACTCCACATTTAGGAAGTTTATTATTAGGCAAGTGGTTACAGTTAGGAAGTGGAAATGTTGAAAACACACACACACACACACACACACACACACACACACACACACACACACACACACACACACACACCACACACACACACACACACCACACACACACACACACACACACACACACACACACACACACACACACACACACACACACACACACACACACACACACACACACACACACACACACACACACACACACATGTTTGTTTTTGTGAAAAGTGGGTACATTACATAGACTTCCATTCATTTTATACAGATCAAACCATATATTATATTGCCCTCACCCCACCCTACCCCTAAACCCAACCATCACAGGAGACAGTGTACAGCTTTACTCCCTGAACAAACTCATCCTGTGTGATTTAGAAGCTTTTGGAGAAGTGAGGACGTCACCAATGTCCTCATATTTCACCTGCTTTTTGTAATACCTGTGTCATACCCATGTCATTATACAGATTTGTGTCCTGATATGTCACAAAAACACGTACACACACACACACACACACACACACACACACACACACACACACACACACACACACACACAAATATTCCTAACATACCAGCAAATTCAGCTCAAGATCAGACCGTTTAAAGCTCAGAGCAACAACAGACGACTCAGGTTTTTGACAATCAAATCACTTTTATTGTCGATATGTTTTTTGTAGAATTAGAAAATGATTTGACAGTATGGCATGTTTGAATGGGATCCCGTATAGCAGCAAGGTTTGAATAGTTGCAACTGAACAAACCATAAGACTTCTAGAACAAAACAATCAATCATGGTGATGGTGTTGCAATAAACCAGTCAAAGCCGAGACCTCATCCTGACTGAAATGCTGTGCAGAAACAGATGCTCACAAACCTCAAGGAACTAGAAGAACATTTTAAAGAAGAGTGAGAATAAAATTATATATAATAATCCATTATTTTTTTTTAAATAAACTATTGTTGTATGTCGGTTAGTTAACTTTATTTGTCCCCGTAGGAAAATTTCATTTGCAGCATACACTCACAGAGATTTCTGACATTTAACATTTGGCATATACAGTTGAATTATTAGCCCCCTTTGAATTTCTTTTCTTTTTTAAATACTTCCCAAATGATGTTTACCAGAGCAAGGAAATTTTCACAGTATGTCTGATAATATTTATTCTTCTGGAGAAAGTCTTATTTGTTTTATTTCGGCTAGAAAAAAAAGTTATTTTTTTTAATAAACATTTTAAGGTCAAAATTATTAGCCCCTTTAAGCTATTTTTTTCAATAGTCTACAGAACAAACCATCGTTATACAACAACTTGCCTAATTACCCTAACCTGCCTAGTTAACCTAATTAACCTAGTTAAGCCTTTAAATGTCACTTTAAGCTGTATAGAAGTGTCTTGAAAAATATCTAGTCAAATATTATTTACTGTCATCATGGCAAAGATAAAATAAATCAGTTACTAGAAATGAGTTATTAAAACTATTGCGTTTAAAAAATGTGTTGAAAAAATCTTCTCTCCGTTAAACCGAAATTGGGGAAAAAAATAAACAGGGGGCTAATAATTCAGGGGGGCTAATCATTCTGACTTCAACTGTATATATAAATAAATCATTTAAAAACATGGTACTCCTACTCTAAATAAATATCCAGTCATGTTCATATGAGTTTTTATTTTTCAAATGTTAAGACCAAGGACCAGATGATGTTTTATTATGTCCTAATCAGGAAATCAAAGGAACTTTTTGGCATCACTTCCATTGATGTTTAGATGTTAAAAACAGCTTGTTATGCTGCTTGATGTTTCAAACTGGTATTTTCTTGTTATATTGTTTTATTTTTTATGTATCGTCATGAAAACACTTGTTTGTAGAGGTAGTTTGACCGTTTTCTGCCATTTATTATTCCTAGTCATTTCTTCCATATAGGTAACTGAATCGGAAGCTCTAAAACAATCACAAAAACGAGCACACTTCCACATTGCCGAATAAAATCAATAGTTTGTTTTCATTTTTCACATGACTATGTGTGTGTGTTTGTGTGCCTGTGTGTTGCCCCTGAAATTACAGCAATACCAGTCAATTTTGACCTCTTCTGGACATTTTTCTTATAAATTGCACAGAATTAAGTATTTTAAAAATGGAAAAAGCAGAATGTTTGCTGTGAAGGTTGGGTTTAGGGGTAGGGGATAAAATATGCAGTCTGTACAGTATAAAAATCTATAGATTAATAGAAAGTCCCTATAAAGATAGCTGCACAAATGTGTGTCTATACAGGGTTTTTCTATTAGCCAAAATCTTAAACTTGACAGGTGCATAAAAACAATGAATTTTTGCTTTCAATGTCTTACCTTCAAAAGATAAAGATGCCCTAAAATCGTAAATCATGCTCAACTTATATATACAAAAATTATAAGACACACATTTAAAGTTCCCTAAGGTTTCTTTTTCATATCTACGCATACTTGGGGCATTGAGTAAAAGATGCCTGCTCAACATTTCTCAACTCAAAAACATCAAGCATATCTATTTCAAAATACTCAGTCATTGTCTGGCCTACGAAAAAATTCCACCCTTCCCATCAGCAACACCCATCACACATCCACAGAAACATGCAGTTTCGTGTAAACGTTTATGGCTTGTCCTATTTGACGGTTCAATTTTCCTGTTTGTCACCTCAAGCTTTCAAGGTTGGTTTTAGTAGGCCTTGATATCTAAAATTGTTGTGGCTCTTGGAGCTCAAGGGTGAGACACAGGACATGTTTTTGTCTAATGCAATGCTGGCTCCTCATTGGTCATATCCTGTGCCTTATCTATTTGGCAAGAGTTTTGTTCTTCAGATGCAGTCACTGTTCAGAAATAAAACTTGTTGAGATCATTTACACTAAATTATTAAATAACAGGGAAGTTGTGGTTAATCTGTGGCTTAAAGTAGTGCTGTGATGGCACAGTCAATAAGCAGGAGCTTTTTGTGTCTTTATTAGTTCATGTATTATAGCTTTTAAGGGATAGTTCACCCAAAAATGAAAATTCTGTCATTTACTCACCCTTGCTTGTTTTGTTGAACACAAGATAACTGAAGAATGTTGGAAACCAGTTGCCATTGTTTTACAATGAATGTCAGTGGTTAAATGTTTCCAACATTCTTCAGTATACAGTATCTTATTTTGTGTTCAACAAATCTCAAACTGGTCAAGGGTAAATAAACAATGACATAATTTTTATTTTTTGGTGAAGTATCCCTTTTAAAAAATAAATAAATTAAATATATATGCAGCAGGGAAAATAAGTATTGAACACGTCATGCTTTTTCCTGGGAATAATATTTCTAAAGGAGCTGTTGACATGGAATTGAACCAGATTTTGGTAAAAACCCAAACAATACAAACCTAAAAATAAAACAAAACAAAACAAATCTGAAAAATGAGTTATGTATAATAACAATGGAATGACACAAGGAGAAAGCGCTGAACTACTGAAATGTATTTAATACTTTATATAAGGCTTTTTTGGTGATGGCAGCTCAAAGACGGCTCTCATATGGAGAATAAAGTCACAATCATTGCTCAGCTGTGTTTTTTTCAAAGACTTCAGCAGAGTGTAAAAATCTTTATGGTTCTGTAGGTCTCATCTATCAAATCTGATCTTTAATTTGTATTTTCTATTGGATTCAAGTCAGGTGATTGGCTGGGCCATTCTACAGCTTGATTTTCTTTCTCTGATACCATTTGTGAGTGTCCTTGGCTATGTTTTGGATCATTGTCTTGCTGAAATGTCCACCTTGGTTTTAATGTAGATGTTGGACTGAAGCAGCTAATATTAATTTGCAATGACGAAGGGCAGAGGGTTGCTGAATAACTCCTGAGGAATTTCAGCTGCTGTCTGGGCTTTCACTGCTATTCTACACCTCCCTTTCTTCATGTGTTCAATACTTTTTCCCCTGCATCATTTCATTTTATTACACATAACTTAATTTGTAAACTGATAAGATTTGTTTTCTTTGCATATATGGATTTCTTTGGTTAACATCCGGTGAAATTTCAAGTCAACAACACCTTTAGAAATATGTTTTCTGAGAAAAATGTTCAATACTTATTTTCCCCTCTGTACATATGTTGTCTGAAGATTCTTTTTTGTCAACGCTTGACCTTCTATTACTAATACTCTTCACTCTTCTATATTCTGGTCTGTCTAAATTAAACAAACACCTAGTCCCCTAAAATTATAACACTATTTTATTTTACTATATAATTTTATCAGTAATAAAAAAAGATAAGAAAAAAGGGACAAACACTTTCTGTTCTGTTTTCTATTTTATGTTCTATATAAAAAGATTTGTTTTAATATATAGAATTACGTTGATGTTCTACCTCTAACAGTCCTTTTTAAAACCTATGCTGAACATTTTCTTGCTGAATTGACTTTCACTTTCTTTGCAGAGTGTAAAGTCATGATCTGTCGAGGTGTAAATCATCACTTTCTTTGTGGTCTGGTGATCTGGGGTCAGGGAATACCCCATGTTCCACTTACACAGCATTCTTTGACATCCGTTCATCTTTCTACTCACTCACTCACGCAGCTCTTTCCTCTTACTCATGTGCTTATGATCAGAAAGGAGAACTCCAGAGAATCACTCTGTTAACTTTGACCCTTCTTAAACTTATCTGGCTGGTTGTCATAATATATTGATATGATAGTAGGTTTGATATACACTCACCACTTTGGTACAGTACATACACTTTGTCAGTACCAAGTTGGACCTCATTTTGGTTTTAAAAATTCAATAAAGAAATTTAAAGTTTGGTTCGTATTGAAAATGTCCTCCACGTATATTAAACCACCTAAATCATCAATACAAGGCTGGATATATCCACATTTTCTTGTTGTTTAAACCAAATTCTGATCCTACCATCCAAATATCACAGCAAAAAAATCGAGACTCATCTGAACAGGCAGCCCTTTTTCCATGCTTCTGTTGTCCAGTTTGTTGAGTTTGTATGAATTGTAGGCTCAGTTGTCTATTGTTAGCTGACAGGAGTGTCACCAGTGTTTTTCTGCTGCTGTAGCTTATCTGCTTCAAGGTTTGACAGGTTGTGCATTCAGACATCAAGCAATTAGATTTTGATTGTAACAAAGTTTTAAATTAATTTACTGTTGTCTTTTCATGTTTTATTCATAAGTGTAATAAAAAGCTTTTTAAACTTTCTGAACAAATTGTTTTTTTTTTTTTTTTGCTAACAGTTTTTTCCAATCTGAATATAAACTTTTTTCCACTGAGCAGCTTTTGCTCAAATCATGACACACTTTTTAAGAGTTTGATGATAAACCAGGAAAATGAGCTTAGATGAGACCTCAAAACCTATTGCGCAAATGCAAAGCGGAAAGTCTTTGGGGCCTGACGGATTTCCCGCAGAGTTTTTATAAAAGTGCTCCCCTCAGATTTTGCCTTTGTTTCCCTCTGTCTTTGAAAACTCTTTAAATAATAATAATCTCCCTTCTTTTTTGTGCCAGGGAGCAATCTCTCTTCTTTTAAAACCTAATAAAAATCCATTGGAGTGTAGGTCTTACCGTCCTATCTCTATTCTTAATGTAGAATTAAAAATCCTGGCAAAGATTCTCACTCTTAGATTAGAAGATCTTCTTGAACTAATTGCATTGAGTTGCTTTTATGTGATTGGCTGATTGAATATTTACAACATATTAACAAAACATATTAAAGAGCGTTACAAAAGGTGAGCCAATAAAGAGACGCATGAGTGTATATTAGATAATAGTATGTTCAAGTCATAAAGATCATGATAGTTGAATGCACAAAATTATTATGAAACTGGGAAATTAGTGATTTTCTAGAGGGCCTGCGTCTCAGAAATGGTGGCATGTCTTCTGAGGCTATGGGCGAAGCAGCTGTAGTAAATTAGTTTAAATTAATTTTATGCAGTTTTATGCAATTTTATCCTCTATTCCCTAGTGTCTGTGTCTGTTCCTAATCGTCATCCCTGTCATGGTCCTTATGTCACGATCACCAGCGATCCAGCCTGTGCATATTGCTGGTAAACTCACAGATCGCATTGAACTACAAATGTGTCAGTATATGGACTACAAGGTTCAGTCATGCAACACACACAAACACACCTGCTCCAAGTCTCCATTGATTAGACTCACACAGCTGATGCTGCTCATGGACTGATTACACTATACATATATACGGCTCACTTTGAAACTCTCATTGCTGAGTCTCGGTAAACTGTACACTCTCGGAAATAAAGGTATGCGAGCTGTCACTGGGGTGGTACCTTTTTATAAGGTACACATTTGTACTTAAAGGGTCCATATAGGTACCTTAAAAGTATACATTAGTACCTAAAATTTTTAAGAGGAACACTTTTGTACTTTTTAGGTACTAATATGTACCCTTGAGGTAATAATATGGACCTTTAAGGTACAAATTTGTACCTTTTGAAAAGGTACCACCTCAGTGACAGCTCACGTACCTTTATTTCTGAGACTGTATAGTAAACATAAGATGCGTTTTTCCTTGCCTTATCTTGCCGTGTTTTTGACCCTCACCTTGTTTTGTTTGTTTATTCCTGTATGCTGCCTGCCTTTTGACCATCTACCTGTTATTTGACTACGACTCTGGATTTCTCTGTATACATCTGTTTGCTCGTGTTGATCGTTGCTTGCCTGATCATCCTGCTAATAAATCCTGCGTTTGGATCCTCACTTCCTTTTGTTCATGCAGCGTCCAAGTCACATTACACCTTACCAGTATCTGATGGTCTTATGTGCTTCTTATGAGACTTTATGTGTGAGTGCTTTTCACCTTAAATTAATGATAGAAAACTACCTCCGTCGTCTGCTCCTTGTTCCTCATCATTGCAATTTTATGAAGGGAAGTACCTTTATAAACTGAATAAAGACAGAATAAACAAAACCAACATATTACGTTTTGTAAAACAAGTTAAAACATTACATTTAATGTATACAGTGTGCATTATCTATATTATATTACAGTAATGCACCTGACATAATAATTCTGACTTGCCAATTACAAATAACACATTCTTTATTCATAGAAGGATTCATAAATCTTATTAGGCTCCTTAAAGAAAAAATTTTCCAATAAAAAAGAGAAGCACTGATGTCATAAAGGCCTAAAGTTAGCGTTGTTTGCAATGTTTAACAGGAGTGAAAAAGAGGTGATGAGGGATAGAAATGCAGTGTATTTAAGAAATGCTAAAAAAATCAGCAGACATAAACTGAACTCAAAGATGGAACAAAAGCACATCTGTGAACATTTCACTTTCGTAATTCCTCGTCTGTTATCACATCAGCACTTATTTAGTCTAGAATAGATAAATCCACATGAACTGGTTTACAGACAGCCTTATTCAGCATGGCTGGCATTTTCCATGGGCACTGCATAAAAATCTGATCAGTGTTGTTCACGTGAGCTATCAGAAGTTTGTGCAATGCAGATATAAATAAACTGTAAGAATCCTCCCCAGAGTAGACATTAGTCATTATCTGTGTTTCGTTTTACGACACATTAGCAAAGTCAATATTTAATCAGCACATAAGAATTATACTCCTCAATGGCTCTAATAAAGTGATTTCATGTTTCTGAACGCATGTTGGTTTAATATCGAGATTTTTAAGATATTTTCATCTCTCCGCAAAAGATGCTCCCACATGTGTAGTGTTTCCACCAGGGCCATCTCAACCACATCTGCTGACCGTCACCCACTCTTCACTTTGAGTTTATCATTGATTAGTCATGAAGACCACAAACAAAGCTTCAATATTTATTTTACTCTGCTTGTTGTAACTCCCTGACAACAGAATAAAACAGTGCTGTGGTTTAAGAAAAGGTCAAATGAGAAGGTCAGGGTGAGAAAAGACATACTACAGTATACCCACCCATAAGTCACAGTGTACTGGTGATTCATTTATGTTTGGTTTGCACATTGTTTAATAGAAGGGATTTAATTTTATGTTTAATATTTTGAAGTATTTGAAATTTTCACATTTTGAAACAAATATAAATTACTTTTAATCTATGACACTTTCAAACACAACCTTTAATCTGACCTTTATCTTGTTTCTGTGTGTGTGTGTGTGTGTGTGTGTGTGTGTGTGTGTGTGTGTGTGTGTGTGTGTGTGTGTGTGTGTGTGTGTGTGTGTGTGTTTGGTTTTGGTGGTTTATTTAGGGCAGTTTGTATAATTACATCGCTACCACCTATTACAGTGTTGAGGTGGTTTATGAGGACATGCCTTTTGTAATTTGAAACTGTTAAAATCATGAAAAATTTGTAACCGGTTTCCTGCAAGTGGTAGGGTTAGGGTAAAGTGATATAATATGTGTTTAGAGTATATATAATGCCAGTGTTTCTCAACCACATTCCTGGAGGACCACCAAAACTACATGTTTTGCATGTCTTCTTTGTCTGTCACACCCATTACAGATTTTTCACTGTGCTAATGAGCTGATGATCTGAATCAGGTGTGTTTGGTTAAGGAGACATGAGCTGCGTCCAAAATCGCATAATTATAGTACGCTAAATATAGTAAATATAAATATATAAATATATAGTAAATATAGTACGCTAAAAACAGTATGCAAGCCGAGTAGTATGTCCGAATTCATAGAGTTTGGAAAACAGTATGTGAGAAGTACCCGGCTGACCTACTACTTCTGGCGAGATTCTGAAGTGTGCATCCGATGGACGCTATGCTATCCCATGATGCACCGCGAGATAATTCATAAATGGGAGTGAAGTGATGCAACTGACGCTGGTCACTTGATGATGACAAAATGGCGGATAGGTATGGAGTATGTCCGAGTGGTACATTTAAATTTAAATGCAGTACCTACTATGTAGTAAGCGATTTCGGATGCAACCATGGAAATTGTGCAGAGCTGGTGGTCCTCCAGGAACATAGTTGAGAAACACTGCATTATGCCAATAGAGGTGGTCGGCATAAACTACCACAACAATGTGTGTTCATGTGATTTTGTGACTTAGGGACTTACATAAGGTGACTTAGGGAACGACATAAGGTATGGCACAGGTATTACAAGAAGGTGGTGAATTATGAGGACATTGCTGATGTCCTCATTTATCAAAAAGCTTATAAATCACACAGAATGTGGTTTTTCTGTGTGCATGAGAGACTGGAAATTGTCATATTGTTTACATTTTGTTCTACAGACAAGTAAAAAAGTGACCACTTAAAAGGTTTTTCTGCATTAGATTTGTATTTGTATAAGATGTCAATATTAGTTTTTTTCTGTAATGGTGAAAGGAAAATACTGTCATTAAAAGTCATTAAACTGTCTTTTTTAAACAGAAAATGATAATTATTGTCATTTGTTGTGATATGAAAATTAGGGTTATTCCATTTGAGAACAGAGATGAGTTTCTCAAGGTGAATGCGTACCTTGGCCCTAAGGGTCAAACCAGTGGTGTAGTCCTTGCTATACTCACGTATACTCAGTATGCTTACTTTTTTCCATGAGCTGTTTGGGTATTACCACTTCTGAAGATGAATAATTGCGTATACCCTCGGTATACTCACTTGTTTTTTTGATTAAACTTCCTTATGTGTATTTGCGTCCCCTTTAACTGTATACCAAAGGTATACAGCATGGGTGTCGCTTTAGCCCTCCTATATTTCTATTCAGCACCCTTAAAGGTTTTGCGATTAGCTGTACACTATTTAAATGATCGCCTCAGTCACCTTTAATTTTGATATGAAAATGGTGACTTCCGCCGCTCCGTTTTCAGCTCATTTTTCATTTAATCAGCAAACCACATCTGTTCAGGGTGAGAGAAATCCTAAAATCGCCCCTGTAAAACAGTATTTCACATGTCTTAATCATGCCTACCGTTAGAGGGAACGACACTGTATATAAAACACTGAAAACGATGAGGCAAAGACTACTCATAAATGTACTCATAAAAGACTACTAGTATATAATAGCGACAACAGAAGACAGACTCCTAATAGTTTGGTTTAAAAAAAAGCATGCAAGAATGTGACAATCAAAAATAATGGCTGATTGATGTTTAAAGGAACCTATTAAATGTAAAGTAATAAGCCAGTAAAGAAAGTAAGTTAAAAAGCTGTCTTTCTACGTCAACTAAATTGTTGTAACTATCTTGATTGACTTTGTTTTTTTTATATTAAAATGATTAAATAAGCTACATACTGTATAAATACAGCCAATCTCTGAGTCTGCTGGGGGGTTAGCACTATTAACTAAACATAAATCATTAATATAGTTACGCAAAAAATTTAAATTGTCATCATTTACTCAACCTTTACTTGTTCCAAACCGGTTTGTCGGTTGAACACAAAAGAAGATATTTTGAAGAAAGCTGGAAACCTGTAACCATTGACTTACATTGACATAGTATTTGTTTTTCCTTTTGTGGAAGTTAATGGTTACAGGTAACTGATGTAAAACAAAATAAAAATAAATTATATATATATATATATATATATATATATATATATATATATATATATATATATATATATATATATATATATATATATATATATATATATATATATATATACACAGTATATATAGCTAATGAATCAAAGAAGCATTGACTTTCATCGTTTCTTTACCTACTTTCATTTAAAATTTGGGTCGGGTGTAATAGTACGCCACCTTTTTTTTTTAGGACTACACCACTGGGTCAAACAACAAAAAATAGGGTCAAGAATCTTGATGTGATTCTGGAGTCAGATCTGAGTTTTATAGTCATGTCAAAGCAGTAAGTAAACTAAA
The DNA here is from genome assembly GCA_903798195.1 of Danio kyathit. Classification (NCBI taxonomy): domain Eukaryota; kingdom Metazoa; phylum Chordata; class Actinopteri; order Cypriniformes; family Danionidae; genus Danio; species Danio kyathit. Next base: position 31,701,687 of record LR812525.1, on the reverse strand, counting down.
ATTGTCCTCAGGTCTTTACACTGTTACATTCTGAATAGATTTTAAAGTATTATTACTTGTCTATAAATCACTAAATGGCCTAGGACCTCAATACATTAGATATGCTCACTGAATACAAACCTAACAGATCCCTCAGATCTCTAGAATCATATAAACTAGAAATTCCAAGAGTTCAGTCAAAGCAGGGTGAATCGGCTTTCAGCTACTACGCCCCTCGCTGCTGGAATCAGCTTCCAGAAATGATCAGATGTGCTCCAACATTAGGCACATTCAAATCAAGACTGAAAACACATCTGTTTAGCTGTGCCTTAACTGAATGAGCACTGTGCTACGTCCGACAGATCGCACTAATATGTCTTTCTTTTCTTTTTCATTCTTTGATAACCTGTTTTAACACATTTTAATCTGTTCACTGTTATTATTTATTTTTATTTTCTTACGCTTGTCTCTTTTATTCCTGTTTATGTAAAGTACTTTGAATTGCCACTGTATGAGCTATTAAAATAAACTTGCCTTGCCTTATTCCACCAAACATTGATTTCCTAACTTTTCTGAAGATTATCTTGCATTGTCTAAATGTTAATAAATAAAAAAAGCAGATGCATACATCAGGTTGATTGATTTCTGTTTTCTGGGAAAGAGAAAGAGATCCATGAAACAAACACGTGTTAGTCTGTTTGTCATAATAGATGTTGCAACCAAATGCAGAAAATACCATCACTTTTACTGATGGTAGTCAGTTAGAGCTAGATGTCTGTCAAAAGGAGACCACTGCAAACCTTTCCTTTTCACACAAACTTATATTTACCAAAGATAATGTTAAATTAGAAATAATTTTTCAGTAGATGAGAATAACACATCATTCTGCGGATAAGTATTATTTTTTTATGTTTAAATAAAACAATTGCTACACTCTCATTTTGTTCTTCCCAGAGCCGGAAGCCAAAGTATTTAGATATTGCATAAAAAGTTACAATTTTACAAAATGTGGTTTTGGTTTGTTCCTTTCCCAAATGTTTCTTGGATGGTTGCCTGTGGTTACAGTGAAGCTGAGCTAACTGAACTCTCATGCTTATTCAGTGGGAAATGGAGTTTTCCAAAATGGATTTTCCATTCACAAGTTTACTGGAGGCGAGACTCTGTTGACAGGGCAACATGACACATGTTGAGGGAGTTAAAGTTACAGTAACACATCTGTATTATGTCATTGTTGAGGTGCTAATAAAATTATCCATGACAGTACTAATTGTAGTTTTTATGTAGGCCGTTAAAGGGGATGACTGTAAATCCTGAAGACATCAAGCATGTAAATGCAAAAGGCAGAGAGACGAGGGAGATTTAACAATGCATTTAACTCGCATGAAAACGAAAAACATCTGTGAACTCGATTAAAGCATGACCCAATGTTTACAGTGTATACAAACTTTACGGCCTATGAATTTTCATTTTGACACTTCATTGTCTGGTCCTTTAAAGCTCTCGCCTTTACAGTTCGTTGCTAAGCAGACACATGTTGTATTCCATTAAAGCAGTTGGTAAGTGCTTTAACATTCCCTAAATGGATTACCTGTTTTCACTGTTTTTGTAGGCACGTTTCTATGCAGACACATTTGTCAGAATTCCCTGAGCATGTTTGGTCTTGATGATAAAGCTCATAGGCCTCATATAGGACATGACTTGAAAGTTTTAGAAGTTATTTCATCATCATCAGTTTTTCCATGTCTCCAGTACTTTTGTCCCCATCCGCCATACTATTCCTTATGCGCAGAGAATGTGGCCTTTCTTTATGAGTGTGTGTGAAGGAATGTGTGTTTGGTAGAGCCATGTATGGTCATGTGATGTGTCATTTTTCCCAAAGGTGAGTCAGGGGTTTGCTCTAATGTTCTCCATTGCTCCAGATGAAGACTCTATTTTTATAGTGAGGCTGCTAGCTGGACTGTGTGATAATAAGATGGATTAGGTCAACTTTTATTTTTGGCACATACACAGATGTCAGAGCATCCAGTCCTGTCAGTGTAGCTCTATTAAAATTAATTTCAGTGTGCCTTCTCACACATCTTTTGTCTGTCACATCTGTCTGTGTGTCTGTGTTTCTGTCTGTCTGTCTGTCTGTCTACATGTTTGCTGTTTGTTCAAACTACCTATTTAAAATTAGCTAAAACAACACAATTCTTGAGTTTTTTGGCGACAATTGAAGTGTTTTATGTTCAATCCATAAATTTGTAAAAACTAATAAGTAAACTTAATTCCTTCATGTTGTTCCAACACAAATTGATTGTGTGAAGCCGAGCATTTTTAGTCTGTCTGTCTGTCTGTCTGTCTGTCTGTCTGTCTATCTATCTATCTATCTATCTATCTATCTATCTATCTATCTATCTATCTATCTATCTATCTATCTATCTATCTATCTATCTATCTATCTATCGTTCTGTCTATCGATCGTTATGTCTGTTGTATTAGATTTTATTCTAGAAAAAGTAAGCACAATACTGTTAATAGATACAGAAACACAAATGGATATGGAGTGCTTCATTAACATTGTTGGATAAGTTACTTTTTAAAGTAATACATTCCAATCTTGGGTCACTTGTTTTAAAGTAACTACGTAATGGCGTTACTTATTTTTTAAGGAAAGTAACGTGAAAGTATATTTTAAAAGACTAAGATTTACCCAACACTGTTCATTATACAAAAGCTTCACAAAGTTTTAATGACTGAACTAGGTGCTGTGACTGCTGTCTCTGTCAGACTAAACGTATGACTGAACTGTTTAACAGTCCCGTAAAAAGGAAAGGAGAGACAGACAGGGGGAGAGACACCGTTGAAAAAATAGTGTTTATGTTTGTCTGTGTGAAAAGCGGAGAGCGGGAATGAAAAGCAGACAATATGACATCATAACTTCCGCTAGTGCGCGCGCGTCTGAAGGGGAGGAATCGAGCCCTTTAAATAGAGACCGAGCTCCAGACAGGCACTCAGAGCAGCTCTTGGCTTTCACTGCATTGGAGGATCACAGTAACGCCTTGCATCTACAGAGTATACAGAGAAACTCTACAGAAGTAAAGCATCTTTAAGGTAACTTTGTGTTCTTGTTCTATCTCATTTCGTAGGCTTAATGTTACACATAAGCTGAATGTTATACAGTCGATGTATGAGTCAAACTTTTCTAGTACAATTTTGGTAACATTCACTTGTCATGATCGATTAATTGGAGACATTTTGTTTTGCTCAGAATTTAAAAAGCATATGCAAAAAGCAATAAGATAAGATATGTGAAACATTTTTTGTTTTATTTGCTTAATATTTATTGGTCTGACTTGTATACTTTACAAAATTTTATTTACTTTAAAATTGGGTTATTCCCACATTTAAATAAATGAAAATTTACTCTCCATTTACTCTCACTCAAGTGGTTTCATACCTTTATGATTATGTTTATATTTTTCTTTTTCAGTTGAATACAATAGAAGATATTTTTGAAGAATGCTGAAAACCTGTAACTATTGACTTTCCAAATACGAAAACAATGGTTACAGGTTTCCAGCATTCTTCAAAATATCTTCAAAATATCATAATTTGATATCATGATATCATAATCAAATTGTTTAACAGAAGAAAGAACCCCAAATTTTGAACAAGTGAATGGTGAGTAAATGATTTTCAGCTTTGGGTGAACTGTCCCTTTAAGTGTTTAAAGTCAAAGTTTATGTGCCATTGTAGTCTTTACATAAACACGTCAGATATGAGTGAGCCAAAATAGACAAACAGAGACGGCGTGGTAATGCGTTTGAGCGGTGGGTGTTGAGTCTTGCACATGAAGGAGAATTTTCACAAGGGAAAGTAAAGAGCTTGTTCTCTTTTTGGAGGAGGTTGAAACATTTTTTTGTCCTGAACAATATGCCAAGTGAACACACCCACACTGTCACCCAGAAATATACAATTATCACTGACATCTCTCTCTCTCTCTCTCTTTTTCAATAGATTTTCAGAATGCAGAACCTGAGTGTGCTACTGATCTTTGCCCTTTGCGCATCAAGCTTATGCAACCTTATCCAGGACAAACAGACAGATTTTGGGCTGCAGGTGTTTTCTGAAGCCATCCGGTCTGCTCCGGATCGAAATCTGGCTCTCTCTCCCTATGGCATCGCCTCAGTGCTGGGAATGGCTCAGATGGGTGCCTATGGTGCTACTCTAAAACTGCTCTCCTCTAAGATGGGATACTCTCTGCAAGGTAGATGAATAAAAGCAACTCTGATAAAACAAAACTATTATTACCATATGTACCTAATGTAATATGTAAATGGTGCTTTTCTCTTTCTCTCTGACAGAAAGAGGAATGCCCAAGTTGCAGAGGCTTCTTCAGAGAGATCTGGCCAGTGAAGATGGAGTGGAAGTGGCCAGCGGGGTCATGGTTGACCGGAAGATCATCTTGGAGAAGGTCTTTAGGCGCAGCTTGAGCAAAGCCTTCCAGAGCATCCCACACCAGATAGACTTCAGCCAGCCAGAGATGGCCAGGCAGGTGATCAACTCCTGGACGTCTGACCACACTGGTGGTGCGTATGCTATTTTGATTAAACTGCCTTTGATATTCTTCATTTGTTCATCTCTTTGGATAAAAAAAGATGATTGCATAGAAAATAAGCTCACCATATGCTAAGATGCTGAATTTGTCTGTTTTTGTCATCCTCCTAGGAATGATTTCGGAGTTCCTCCCATCTGGAGTGCTGAGTGAACTGACTCGGTTAGTCCTCCTAAATGCCTTGCACTTCCACGGGGTCTGGAAGACACCATTTGACCCCAGAAACACTCGAGAGCAGCTCTTCCACACAGTCAACGGCAGTGCTGTATCTGTTCCTATGATGACATCCACTCAAAATTCAACTATGGTGAGTATCAAAGAAATTGATTGGTGGGTTAATGAGAATACAAGAATTTTTTGTGGTTATTTACAAAGTTGTTATATTTTAGGTGAGTTTGTGACTAAGGATGGCGTGGATTATGATGTCATCGAGATGCCTTATGAGGGGGAGTCTATAAGTATGCTTCTGGTGACACCTTTTGAGAAGGACGTGCCTCTGTCTGCCTTGACCAAAGAGCTGAGCAGCAGCAGGATCCACCAGTGGAGACAAGAAATGAGAAAGATTAGCAAACAGCTGTCTATTCCAAGGTAACCAACTGTGATCTATTTCTGTAAGCTTTGGGTTTTTTCTGTTGTGATGATGAACATGTAAAATAGGAGGCCTAACTTATGTTATATTTTCAGGTTCTCCATGGATACTGAAATTGATCTGAAGTCCACACTGAGCAGGATGGGTCTTGGAGACATTTTCAGCCAGAGTAGAGCTGATTTCTCTCGCATTACTAGTGAGTATCGAGCAATGATTGGGAACATTTGTAGCTATTTAGTTAATATTAGGGCTGCACGATATTAGAAAAAATAAATATATTTTGATGTTTATATGTTTTGCTATTTATACTGTGATATTTCACCAGATGACTTGAAAAGCTTTATTTAGAAAAATTAACAATTTTAGATTGATTGATTGGAATGATGTATGGGATCTACAGATGTGCATTTGGGGAAAAAATAAAATAAACTACAAGCATAGATAAGCAAAGATACAAATTATGGAGTCTAACAGTATTCAGGTACAGAAATAAAATGTTCAAATGTACACTAAAGCTGTATAGTCTTATTGTATAAATAATTAAATACAGTTCATCTTTGTTAAAACTACAACAGCTACAAGGTAAATTTAAGACTTTAAGACATTTTAAGACCAGTATCCTTAGCAGTAAATAAACTGAGAACTTTTAAGCAAATGTTACTATGATGAAGGTAATAAATGCCATTTTTAAATGAAAAGTTTTATCGAGATGGATTGTTGGTGATTGTATGGGTGTTAATGGCCAGATTGGGTAGCTATACATGAACACAGGAAAATTAAGACCTGTTAAGAAAATTAAGCCCTACAATACAACATTTCAGTAGATTTAAGACTTTTTAAAGCCTAAAATGTAGCTTTTGAGATGTAAGACTTTTTAAGACCCTGCGGATACCCTGTACAAACATAACAATAATTTGTGCTCAAATGCTCTAAACTTGCTTAAAATGCACACAGACCTTAAAAACACACAGTTTATAAACTTTCACTGTATTATAATTAAAATGTAATGACTTATTAAACTGTAATGATGATATATCACACAGGCCTAGCTGATATGCTTTGTCAATATAATAATTTCTCTCTCTTTTTCTTCCACTAGCTGAGGAACCTTTATGTGTATCCAAGGTCCTTCAGAGAGTAAAACTTGAAGTGAATGAAGAAGGAACCAAAGGCTCATCTGCCACAGGTATAAACGCTAAATTGCAACAGAGATTTAGTGGCATTAGAAATATTAATCACTGTAGTTCCACCAAAATGCTTCTCTTACATTATTTCTGTGGTTCCACAGCGGCTGTCATCTACTCCCGTATGGCTGTGGAGGAAATCACACTGGACCGGCCATTCTTCTTCCTCATTCAACACAAACCCACTGGTCAGTTGTGCTTTTATTTCATGTGTTTCTACTAACTATTTCATCTTGATGTATTGTATGTGGATAGATCCCAGTGTACATTTTGCTTGTTGGATTCCTCATTCCTAATGTCCCCTGGTTAACTTCACAGGTGCATTGCTCTTTAGCGGTCAACTCACCCAGCCTCAGGAATACTAACAGACCAAGGTTGTGCCAGAAGTAACCATACAAGCAGATGAACCGAGGAGACATGTCTGCCCGCAACTTACTACTGAAGACAAGAAGTCTCTTTTAAAAATGAAGTTGGAGAATGCTGAACCTTCTGTATCTGCTTTTTCAGCATAGCTTGGAGTGCCAAATGTGTGTATATACAGTATAAGGTTATTCCGTATGTATTCTCTGCTAAGGTGGAGGAAAGACATAGACTATAAAAACAAAACAAATAATGACCATTTAAGGCATATATCTGAAACCTCAAGGATCAATGAACATGAATTTGAAGCCTCGGTAGAAAGGTTCTACATGCACTAACAGTTTGAAGAGTGAATTCATTTGTACGCTTGTGTTCAATTTAATGTTTAATATGCTTATATATTTTTGTAAAGTTGTATTTTACAGTATTTATATTAATTTATTGTTGAAGGTCATATCTTCTTGAAGACTGTTTATTAAAATTGTTTCTTTTTTTATAATAAAAGTGACCCTATGCGACCACAAAGTGCTTTTGTGTTATTTATTAAAGGATAGTTCACCGGAAATTTTTTATTGATATTTACTCTCTCGGGCATCACGGTGGTGCAGTGGGTAGCTCGATCGCCTCACAGCAAGAAGGTCGCTGGTTCGAGCCTCGGCTGAGTCAGTTGGCATTTCTGTGGGGAGTTTGCATGTTCTCCCCGTGTTGGCATGTGTTTCCTCCACAAGTCCAAAGACATGCGCTATAGGTGAATTGGGTAAGCTAAATAATCTGAAAAGTATGAGTGTGAATGAGTGTGTGTGGATGTTTCCCAGTAATGGGAAGGGCATCCGCTGTGTAAAACATATGCTGGATAAGTTGGCGGTTCATTCCGCTGCGGCGACCTCAGATTAATAAAAGGACTAAGCCGAAAAGAAAATGAATCTCTCAAGTAGTTCTAGACCAGGGATGTCCAAACTCAGTCCTGGAGGGCCGGTGTCCTGGAGAGTTTAGCTCCAACCGTAATCAAGCACACCTGAACCAGCTAATCAAGCTCTTACTAGACATACTAGAAACTTCCTGGCAGGTGTGTTGAAGCAAGTTGGAGCTAAACTCAGCAAGCCACCGGCCCTCCAGGACCGAGTTTGGACACCCCTGTTCTAGACCTAGAGTTTCTTCCTTCTGTTGAAAAGAATATATTTTGAAGAAAGCTGCAAATTCTGTAACCATTCAATTCCATAGAAAAAACAAATACTATGTAAGTCAATGGTTACAGGTTTCAGGCTTTCTTCAAAATAAATAGTTTTATGTTCAACAGATAAGAAAGAATCTCAAACATGTTTGGCTCAAGTGAAGGGTGAATTAACGACAGAATTTTCAGGTTTGGGTGAACTATCCCTTTAAATGGCTTTGAGTTGGCGACATCTTGTGTTCAAAGCTTGGCAACGGTAAAGAGTCAAATTTATTACAGCCCTGTTCAGATGCATGAATTGCGTAGGCAGACCACTGGACAAATAGTTTCAGATAAATCCATGGTTAGCACGAGCTGAAAGGTGTTTTGCAGTACAAATAGCGTTGTGAGGTCTGCGGTTATTTGTGTGACTGTGAATGAGCAGCAGGAGTGTGGATTATACTTTATCATACATAGATTAAACTTATTTGACTCAGCCTATCTCCGTTGCTATGGCAACCTGAATCGGTCCCCTGTTTTGTCATGGCAACAACATCTGAATATCTTGGCCTTATGTCAGAGGAAAACTCAAATTCATAAGATAGACAGTAAAACTGATTGATTACTTTGCGAATGTACCACATACAACGTTTGCTATTTATTGCTGGAAGCAGAAACCCGTTTATCTTTTTAAGGCAGTACGAGGACTTCTTGCAAGACAGCTTGTGGAGGCAGGAATACGCAAAGCGCATGCGTGCCGCGGTTGGTGGAGATGATGCCACCTGACCGCTCTCTAGTGACGGGAAGTCCGGCTCGTTTCGGTGAGTCGGTTCTTCCAATCAGTTCGATTCAAGAAACCGACTCAATACAGGGGTGCCCAAACTTTTTTTTTTTACTTATGAAGGGCCAAAAACCAGTCTTGATTGAGCGTGGTGGGCTAAAGTAAAATATGCCAAACTCTATTACATTAAGTTGCCATTGGTGATTTTCTAATTTATTTAAAAATAACTAGAAAACATTGCTCTATATTAACTAATGCAGAATATTTATTAATTTTATAAAAAAAACTTTTTACAGTAAAACCAATCACAGTGTTACACTAGTCAAGCTGCACCTAAATTATTTAAAAAAAAATTTTTATTTACAGCATTTAACTGAATCATTTATTTAAAAAAAACAAACAAACAAACAAGAAAACAAACAAACAAAAAAGTTACGTTAAATTAGAAATAAAAATCTCTGTTAAAGGCATTCGCCCCAACCCTCTCCATCAATCTCACTCTCTTCTCAGATGGGATGGTGGGCCAAATCAAATGTTACAATGGGCCAACTTTGGCGTGCTGGCTCTAGTTTGGACATCTCTGGTGTAGAAGCATACTATAAAACTTTGTTGACACATACTGCTGTTTATTATGACACTACCGTTTAGGGCAAACTATTACACATTTAAAATGGTAATTCATTTAATAGCCTAGAATACAACCATTTTCATATATATATATATATATATATATATATATATATATATATATATATATATATATATATATATATATTTTATTATTTCATATTTCAATCATGTCCTTAACATTTATGAATTCCAACTCTGACTAGTAAATATTTTGTACTAATAATTCATTAGCAAGCTACAACTTTTTGATAGCATAATATTATATTAGGCCTACCTATTTTATTAGATGCACTTACCTATTAAATTGATTATTCTTTATTAAATTAGTATTTATTCATTAGATGATATGCTCTTCTTATTTATTAGTGTTATTTGACACTCATTCCCATTTAATAGAGTAAATAAAATATTTTAAAAAATACTACTAGTGACATTTAGAAGGTGTATCTATTAAACGTAAACTGGTATCTGCTGAATTAGTAGTAATAGATAGTAGGCTATCTGTAAACAATACGAAAATAGATACTAGTACAGAGTATAAATTACATTTAAAAAACGGCTTAACTGCCATAGCTGTTAACTTTGATTTTAATATCAATTGCTCGTTCTCAGTCCAAAAATTCGTGAACGAATCGGTTCAATTGAAAAGATCCGACTCAAAAGAACAAGTCGTCCGCGAATCGGACAGCGCTTCTCCGGTCTGCTTCAATGGGGCTCTGAAACTACGAGCAGTCAAATAGAAATGTACTGATATTTATCCTGCGGCATTTACCAAAAAGCGGTTTGCTGTTCTCAGACATTACCCGACTGCTCTCAACAAGCCGTCAAAATGGTAAGTTACACTTTTACAGCGACATTAATGTGCACTTTTCAAGACAGAGCTAGCTAGCTAAAGCTAAGTTTGTATAGTCAGCCACCTGGACATCTCAAACCTGTTTGAAGATTCGCATCTCACCTGTCGGGCCTCTGGTAACGTTAACTCAAACCCCCAGGTTGGACGCTTTGTGTGGTCTATATCTCTCACCATAAATCATGAAACGTTATAGATTATAAAACGTTTGTTCACTACCGGTCAGTTTGACAGCTGGATTTTGACGCGTTAATTCGACCCTGTTTATTTATAATCTAAACGCTATATTCACTTCTCGGCGTCAATACGGAGTATTTCCTTAATTTTTCATCGGGTTTGAACTGACACAGCATTAAAGTTGTCTTTTGACTCTTTTATTTCGACCCGGAAACGGTTATCTAGTTGCTTCTGATGAACTGTGAGTCACAGAATATTTGCATTTAACCCCACATTGTTTATTTCATTGCGGTTTTCGCCGTCATTGTCTCAGTATTATTTTTTAGGAAAATTGCACAGCGGGTTTCCTCTGTTTAATCAGTTAAGCATGGAAGGAAATGCCGCTGTGAGAGATAATATACAACTTCAATGTCTACTTACTGAAGACAAGACAGTACAGTGCTTGTCAGAAATGTAACAAAAACAATTCCACCCCAGCTAACAGTTTTTGTTTCCCAGAATATTTTCCTTAGTAAGCCAGGAAAGTTTTCTTCAGGTAAATAGAACGTTCCCTCTACATTGAGAGAACATTCATGGATGGTTCTCATTGGGTTGTTACACAATAACCTCCCTGCAACATTCTGAGAACGTTAGTTTTTGATTAAACCAAACAACTTAGAGAATGTTTTAGAGCTGCACAATATTGGAAAAAATCTAACATTGCGATATTTTGTTATTCTGCAGTAAATATTGCGATATGAATGCAATTTCACCAGATGACTTGAATATTTCTATTTGGAAAGAATTAATAATTTTAGATGGATGATGGGATGATTCTATAGAGAAGTGCATCTGAATAAAATACAATAAACTAATCTACAAGCATATATCAAATATGATCAAAAAAAAAGATACGATTTAAATAAGCAATGTTTTATTGTTTTTTCGAGTCTAACAGTATTCAGGTAATTGCATAATAAAAAAATATAAATAATTCAATAAAATTTATATAATTAACCCAGTACTGGGAAACATCCATACACACTCATTCACATACATACACTACGATTTAGTTTATTTAATTCACCTATAGCGCATGTCTTTTGACTGTGGTGGAAACCGGAGCACCCGAAGGAAACCCACGCAAACACGGGGAGAACAAGCAAACTCCACACAGAAATGCCAACTGACCCAGCCGGGACTCGAACCAGCGACCTTCTTGCTGTGAGGCGACAGTGCTAAGCACTGAGCCACTGTGTCGCCCAGTACAATTTCTTTATATTCTTATTCTTTTAATGCTTTTAAAATCATTATACAATCACAGGCCTCAAAAACACATGAAAATGATCAATTAAGATATATAATACCATAATATATAAACTCAGACATTGCATATCTTGTGATGTGACTATTGTGAATGATCGCATTGCGATATCGATGCTGAAACGATATATTGTGCAGCCCTTGAATGTTTCCAGAAAAATGTTATTTTGTTTCCAAATAGGAATCAAATATGAACCATTTGGAAAGAGTTATCTATATTACTTATTTGGTGAAAATCTGTTTATTAAATAAGAGTAAATGTAAATTATCTTTAATGTCATTCATTTCTGTGCTTAAGATTTGCACTTAATTACAAGTGAAATAAAATATATATATATCTACTTATTTAGACCAGGGGTTCCCAAACTTTAAATAAAATAACATAAAAAAAACAACATAAAATAATAATGTCAGTGACTTGCGACCCCCAAATTCCTCGGAGGTGGTTATAAATATACAAACGTTGTGCACACAACAATAGGCCTATATAAACATGAGCATATTGACAACAAAACACAGTGCAACAGTCTAACAACCATATTATTTTTATAGTCATTTATTAATTTCTTGAATTTAATATTAACCTCGACTAAAGAGACTGGTTGACACAATGTTTTCAGCACAAGTCTATTCTTGGTTTAATTTTCGAGAACGCCAATCAGAGATCATTCTCAATGTTCAGTTGTGGCCTGTATTTATTTTTAATGTATTTGATTGCCATAAAGGTGTCAGAAAGTTTAACCTGGTGCTGTAAAATCAATCTGCTGACACTATTGCTGTGTTGTTAATCTAACGTAAACACACCAATCCTATGAAAAAAATTTAACGGCTGATAGCTTTTCATTTGCATGTTGTTGTTTTTTACTATTAAAACTACAATTTTTATCTTCTGTTGGTTATGGATAAAATATGGCAATTCTAATAGTTTAATAACATTTATTTGACTTTTGGAAATCACCAAGCGACCCACTGTCATTGTCCCACGACCATCATTTTGGAAATCACTGATTTAGACAACGGTCTGCATCAGACTAATGTTGAGTGTGCAGGATTTACTGCAAGTTTTTAAAATAACAATATTTAAACACAGTGTTAACTATAGGGCTGCACGATATTGGAAAAAAATTGAACATTGCCATATTTTAGTTTTCTGTGATGTATATTGCGATATATTTTATCTAAACAATTTCACCAAATGATTGAATTAGGAAAGGATTTATAGTCACCCTTTCTTGTAAGGTTTAATTCACACTATTAGCAAACTATTACCTATGACTTTTGCTTCAATAAACTCCTAATTTGCTCCTTTATAGATATTAAGGTAGTTTAGGTATTGGGTTAGGGATGTAGAATAAGATCATGCCGATTGTAGTTTATAATACTAATAAGCAGCCAACTTCTCAATAACATGCATTCTAATAAGCAATAATGAAAATTGGTGCCTAAAGTGTTATCAAACACTTAATTTTAATTGATTGGGATGATTCTGTAGAGCAGTAAATCATGCATAACATGTAATACACAAACTACAAGTATAGATTAAAGCAATGAAGCAAAGATAAAAGTGAAACAGTGCATGTTTTATGGTTTTGTATGTAAATATAAAAATTACTTGCATAGTGCATATCTGTCTGATGTGACTATTACGGACTTATACATATTATTATATTATATATATTGCGATATCTATGCTGTGCAGCCCTAGTTTTAACAAGAATTAAAATGCATAATAACCTGAATTACTACTATTACTATTAGATAATATCAAATAAATACTGACAATCTGAATTTTACCATGGTTTACATGAAACCGTTCCATCCCTATTGCATGTAATATTCATGATCTGAGTTTGATGTTACTGTGGTATCACTCTGAGAGCATTTATTTCTCTACATGAGACCTTTTGTTTTTCCCTCTTTCTATATGGCTCTAGAAAAACAGCAGAAAACATTCATCTCTGTAAGTAAAGACGCATAGTTTAGAAGTAGGCAGTGATCTAAATGTCTGTTGTGTAGATTTCTGTGTTTATTATTAACAGTAGATTCTCACCAATGTGCACATCTAACGGGTAATCTACTAACCAGAATACTGATCAACTACCATGCACGGTTTTAACAAACTTATGTGTCAAATTGTAACTTGCTTTGACTGCTAAATATGGACTTGAAACCAGGAACACTTCTTTTTTTATAGCATTGAAGTAGATCTCTCCTTCCCTCAGGAGGTTACTATTCTCGTCTTTGGCCTCGATTAATTTTTTTCCATCTTTTTTTAAGTCTTTCTTTTTTTGGATATGAAGCGGCTCTTGTACATCCGAGCCTTTGACTGCCAGGTGCACCATTTTTAGATCATTTCTATGTAGGCTGGCACAGAGTAAGTCCTTAATTTAGCAAGCTGGTACAAATGCTCCACAATTAAACTAATGCGTGCTTTAGAGAGTAGTGCTCTATGTGATAGTCTTGTGGTTTTTAATCATAGTTGTGTGATGAAATGTGAGTGGATTGAGCTGAATGTGTTGAATATGTGGGCCGTGTCTGCAGGGAACAGATGCAGTGCTCTTCAGCTGTGCTCTTAAATATTTAACACATCTCAAATGTATAGGCCAGCTCACTTTCTAATTTTGTAATGATGGATGACGTTCAAGTTCTTTATGGAAAAACAGGGTGTTTTTTTTAACTCAATGTTTCCTTTACGCCTTCATGCTTTCTGATCATTACCATGACATTTACTTTATTATCTCAAAGATTTTGGGTTGTAATGTGTTTCAAAAGGGTAAGGTGAAGTGTATATTTGTATTTTTTAAAAAGAAAATAAGTTTATGATTAATCATGTTCAACTTTGGCAAAGCTACAAATATTACTATTATAATATAGTCTCTAAATTAATGTTGGCATAAAAAGTCCATGTGCATTGGTTATCAGTAGACATTTTAAATTAAGAATAGTATAAGTCACACTTCAGCTGTATTGTCTGAAACAAGGTGGTTTTATTAAAGCGATAGTTCACTCAAAAATGAAATGTTCATCATTTACTCATCCTCCACTTGTACCAAACTAGTTTTTTTTCTATTAAACAAAAAAGAAGATATTTTGAAGAATGTTTAATCCTGTAACCATTGACTTTCTGAAAAATAAATTCTATAGAAGTAAATGGTTACCGTTTTTTAACATTTTTCAAAGTGTCTTCTTTTGTGTTCAATAGGAAAAAAACCTCAAACTGGTTTAGACCAAGTGGAGGATTTTGGGGTGAACCATCCCTTTAATATACCACAGTATTGTTTAATAAAATTATTAATTGAAATTAGTTGAAACAATGGAGTTACATGAGAATATTATATACGAAGGTATAATGTATCTATTATAGCGAAGTACAGTATTTAATTTTAAATAAGACATGCATGTTAATATTATTTTTATTGTTGTCGTGATTTTTATTTTTTATTTTTTTTATTTGCCTTGTTAAAACTGTATATGAAACTAAATAAAAGTTATAAAAACAGAGAATTACAGATGTTTTTATGGCTGCTGAACAAAAATAAATATAATTATTTCATCTGGAATAAGAAGTAAATTTATTTTATACATTTATTTATTTAATTTATGTATTTATTTGTTTGTTGTTTTTAATTATATATTTATTATTGAAATGTTCTTGTCATGAAAATAGTCTTGGTTGCTGGCATTGCATTAAATAAAAAATACATTACATTACGTTTAAGATTAGTGATTTTTTTACTTTAATCATGTTCGGCAAAATTACAAATATTACTATTATTATATAGTCTCTAAATTAATGTTTGCATAAAGTCCATATACATTGGCTATCAGTAGTAGTTTTAAATTAAGAATAAATCACACTTCTGTGTTGTCTAACACAAGGTGGTATTATTAAAGCGATAATTCACTCAAATGTGAAAATGTTTCTATCATTTACTCATCCTCCACTTATACCAAACTAGTTTTAGTTTGTTCTATTAAACAAAAAAGAAGATATTTTGAAGAATGTTTAATCCTGTAACCATTGACTTCCATAATATGAAAAAGAAAATCTATAGAAGTAAATGGTTACCGGTTTTTAACATTTTTCAAAATATTTTTTATGTTCAGTAGGAAAAAAACCTCTGGTTTAGAACGAGTGAAGGATTTTGGGGTGAACTATCCCTTTAATATATTACAGCATTTTTTCATTTTCTTTTCGGCTTAGACCCTTTATTAATCAGGAGTTACCACAGCGGAATGAACCGCCAACTTATCCAGCATATGTTTTACGCAGCGGATGCCCTTCCAGCTGCAACTCATCACTGGGAAACATCCATACACACTCAATTCACGCACATGCACTACGGACAATTTAGCTTACCCAATTCACCTGTACCACATGTCTTTAAACTTGTGGGGGAAACCGGAGCACCTGAAGGATACCCACGCAAATGTGGGGAGAACATGCAAACTTCACACAGAAACGCCAACTGACCCAGCCGAGGCTCAAACCAACAACCTTCTTGCTGTAAGGCGATCATGCCGTGATGCTCATGTTACAGTAAAATGATAAATTGAAATTAGATGAAACAATTGAGAGTTACATGAGATGAGATAAATATATATGATGGTATAATGTATCTATTGTAGCAGAGTACAGTAAATAATAAAAAAAATGACATGTACAGTTAATTTTTTCTCAAAAGTGTTTTTATTGAACATGTTAGATATGAAACGTAGTACAAATAGCTTTTCACCTTTTCTTTTTTTTTTTTAAACACAACAAACAAAACCTGTGACACACACATTTAGGTTCTATAAAAATATGAGTAATATAAAAAAAAAATATGTGTATATATATATATATATATATATATATATATATATATATATATATATATATATATATATATATATATATATATATATATATATATATATATATATATGAGTAAAAATATATAAGAAAAAAAAAGGAAAAATAAATTAATAAAACAATAACATGAAAGGTTTTTTTATGTGATCTAAAACAGGTTGCCACGTGAGAAAAACATGTCAGTGCAACCTCTTACAGTGTATCGTATTTTGCTAAGGTCAGGTGGTGTAGAAGTTCCATAAGCCATTGCTTAAAGGTTGGAGGAAATGTTTCCTTCCATTTGAGCAATTTTAACCTTCTAGCTAAAAGCGTAGCAAAGGCAATCACATTTATCTTACTTTTATTAAAACATAAGGACTGTAATACCAAATATTGAAATTATGGCCTCAGGTTCTATATAGGTATTTAATGCGTCAGAGAGAAATTTAAATATTAGCTGCCAGAAATCCTTTAATTTTGAACAAGCCCAAAACAAACGAGATAGTTTAGCTGGCTTAATATTACATCTGTCACAGTTAGGCTCTATATTCGGTTTAAATTTAGATAGTGTCACGTTGGACCAATGTAATCTGTGTACTACTTTAAATTGTATAACTCGATGTTTTAAACAAATTGAAGATGAATTAAGTAGGGTTGGGCGAAGTTGACCAATTTAGCATCGTACAATGTCTAATGTGAAACATCGCGATGGACAATGGCATCGTCTTCATAGACGAAGGGGTGAATTAATTATTTATGAATAATTTATTTATGAATAATTAATTCATAACAAATTAATTATTTGTAGCCTACCTTTTCATTCACCACCGCGGTGGATGGCGGAGGGGTGTCGCGGATGAAAGTGAGCGGTGCGGGGGAGTCGCGGAAGAAAGTGAAAATGAACAGCGGACAGGGGAGGAGGGCGGTTGAGGAGGGTAAAGTCTAGATCGGATACGCGGCCGGCTGGAAGTGCGATATGCACATTAATATAGCGACATTTTGTTATGACACTGTATAACAATAATTAATATTTTTACAGTACTGTGACGGTTGGGTTTAGGGTTTGGGTGGGGGTAGGGATTAAAAAATACAATTTATTGGGTAATTTATTAGATAACATAAATAATACTTGGTACAACTACTGTTTTTACACTTCTGTGACGGTTTGGTTTAGGGTTGGGGTGGGGGTAGACGTTAATAAAATACAATAAATTGGAAATTTCATAAATAACATAAATAATTCTCGTTAACCTCCAGCCGCAAACGTATGCGATCTAGCAACAACCAGCAGGGAGATCGGTAAAATGAGGTGCCGCATCCGAATCCGGCGTGTTCCCGCACAAATTAAGTCCTGGATAGAGACAAGATTAATTAAATATCACGTTTAACAACTATAGTGAGACACGATAAGCGATACATCCTTTATAAACTGTCCGACGTACACTGTTCTCTGGAGCTCAGACGAGCGCATGACAGTGTGTGTCTGTGGCTGTCTGTCTGTCACGTGATGTGCGTTTTCAGAGGACGGAGGGCTGTTCAGAAGTGCTAGATCAAACAAGAGTGTGTACGTGGGTCATTTTCGTTCTAAAATGCCATTGTAAAACTAAGCTGTATTAGTGTAAAGCGGGTTTACGACGGGGGCGGGGCATCGTCTATCGGCCCAACCCTAGAGTGAATATTTTCTAAAACGGATTGCCACTTGTCTTCTGATAATATATGTCCAGTTCTGCCTCCCATTTTCTTTTTAATTGCACTAGGGGTTCCAGATTATAGGAATTAATTATAGAATACAATATTTAATTTTTTATTGTTGTTGTATTTTTTTTATTTTAGTTTTTTTTTGTTGTTTTTTTTAAATTGTGCTGTTAAAATTGTATATGAAACTAAATAAAAATAAAAGTTAAAAAAAGAGAATTACAGATGTTTTTATGGCTGCAAAACAAAAATACATTTTAAATATTTCAACTGAAATAAGTAAAATAATAACTGAATATTTAAAAAGTCAAATAATGTTTTAGTTATGTTTAGAAATATAAATAACAATAAGATGTAAAAACTTTTAACATTTTGATTTATTCATTAAATATATAAATGTCAAAATAAAGACTAAATGTTAATTTTGTGCTATGCTGGTGCCATTTTATTAGTTTTTGTTAGATATATTTTAACATGGCTAATTGTTTTTATTTTAGTTTCTGTTCTGATTCAGAGATTTTACTCTGATTAAAAAAATTAAAACATGATGGACAATTAAAAAATATATTTAAATGACAAGATCTTGGAACAGTTAAACAAAAATAAGAAAATAAATAAAAATAAGAGCTATTTCCCACTGAGTGGTTTATTTATTTAATGACTGAGAAAGTAATATGTTTTCTTTCTGCGCT
The DNA here is from genome assembly GCA_903798195.1 of Danio kyathit. Classification (NCBI taxonomy): domain Eukaryota; kingdom Metazoa; phylum Chordata; class Actinopteri; order Cypriniformes; family Danionidae; genus Danio; species Danio kyathit. The sequence continues at coordinate 31,682,867 of LR812525.1, read as the reverse complement.
TCTCTCCTGTTGGTCTTTCACTCTCTGCTTCTCTGCAGATGCGCTTTATGCTTCTGTTCAGCCGGCAGGGGAAGCTGCGCCTCCAGAAATGGTACACAGCAACGGCTGAGCGTGATAAGAAAAAGATGGTCCGAGAGCTCATGCAGGTGGTGTTGGCCAGAAAACCCAAAATGTGCAGCTTCCTGGAATGGAGAGATCTGAAGATAGTCTACAAGAGGTAGAAAACCACACGCTCGCATATGCTGACAGAAATCTTTATTGCAAATGTGTCTCAACTGTTCTCTCTTTCTCACATACATACAAGGTTGTCTAAAATAAAAGCTGCAGGTTTAAAAATGGTACACCCACAATACACCTTCTCTTGCTCTGTCTCTCTCTCTCTCTCGCTCTGTAACTCTGTAACTGTAGTGAAGCGTACATCAAATTATTGTGAGCGATGACTCATTTAATGCGTCAGTGTTGAGCAGTGGAATTGTTTGAAACATCAAAATACATTTTCTATCGAGTTACCTACGCATATTCACGCTCGCTTTGACTTGATTCAATAGTACCCTCTTTTGAACTTGTTGCATAATAATCTGACCTTTTTATAAGCATTTAAAGCCAGAAACTGCAGCTGAATAGGGTAAAACAATGAACCTTAACCCGAAACGGGTGGGAGGAATTAACCTTTTTTTCATCAAGTCATCTATTGTTCAAATTTGCAAATGAGGCATTACTTAATTCTAATATTATATAATTTATTTTTTTAAAAACATTCTCTTTATTTTTTAACATGTATACTTTTTTCTCTTTTAAACAAAGTTGTAATATCATGTTGCTATTATATGTATAAGAGAACTAACAAAATACAGAGAAAGGTGGTGTGGAAGAGGAAAAAAAAGAAGAAGAAAATAAACTAAATAAGGGGGGAATTTGAGGCATTTCTACTAGGGTTCAATCACTGCTCTCTTGTTAAAGTACTCAATAAATGGATTCCATATTACATAGAAATTCTTGACAAGACATGACATTTTTTATTAATGTGGAGCAACAGGGAGGATCTTTTCGTTTCCAATTCTGTAAAATCAATCTACGTGCTAAAAGGGTTATAAATCTAATCACTGTATGTTGATTTTTAGATAATTCTGCATCATCACTGACACCAAATATAGCTAAATTTGGCCCAGGGTACATTTGTTTTCCCACCGCTTCTGATGTGAGAAACCAAAATCCAAATTTCCGAGTCAATCCGAGTTTGACTGCATCTATCACACAGTGGGTCTACATCTTAGAGAGCTTTAATTTAGACAAGTGGAGTCAGTGCAGGATCTTAAATTGTATTAAACAATGCCTGATACACACAGAACTAGAATGAACTTGTTCTCATGCTTCCTCCCATTGCCAGTTTTCAATTTCTGCTCTGAGATCCTCTTACCATGCCATTTTGGGATGCTTTAATGAAACATCACATCTAACTGAGACAATTTATTATATGTAATTGAAATTCCACCTTTCATAAATGGATTCTGTATAAACAAAGTTTCTACTAGGGAGGTTGGTGGTGTTTGCTTGCATTTCCAGCAAAAAAATAAAAAAATAAATCAGAATACTGGAAGACGATTCATAATTGTTTTTTTTTTTTTTTTTTTTTTTGACAGTTTTTACATTGGTGAAACCTCGTTATTCATAAATCAGGAAATACTTCAAATATCTGTATTCAGAATTATTACTTTTGGTGTGGCATGTATATAAATTATGTATGAACATATCACTCAGTAAACAACTTTAAAACATAGATATGAATCTAAAGTTTACATAGGTCCTTCAGAAGTGGATATTTATGGCTCAGTGCAAGAGAAAAATATATATTGTAATTTAAATCTATTAACACAAATTAATAAAGAACTATAAAATAAACACCTGATAAGTGTATTTAGGATGTTTTCTTTACATTTGAATGAAAATGCACTGTATGAAAGGGCAAAAAACCCCAAAACTGTTTTTGTCTGCAGTGTCTCTCTATAATTGTCACTGCATTGATCAAAAGAGATGTTTATTATCTCCACAAGGGGGCACTAAAGTAAAGCACTCTTGTCCTTGGTTGCGTGTGGTGCTTGTTTGTGTTTTTCACATCTGCACTCCATCTGATATGCTCTTGATTTGCCCTCTGCTTAATGTCACTGAGGTTTGATTAAGAGTTCAAAACGGCTTCACTGTGACATTTCTGCAGTCATGCATTCATGTCGGATCTTGTTCTTTTTTTTTCCTGGTCATTTTTTTCACACACTCACAAAGGGATTGTGTAGAGTAGACCATCTCAGAGGTAGTGAAGCAACATGCATTGATCCATTTACTTTCATTTCATTGTTGTCCGCATTCAGCATGTCGACTCCCCAGGCATCCAAGCTGCACCTGCTGTGTGTTATTGCTTTCAGCCATCACTTCTTGGGCTTCTCTCTTTGTATCTGTACTGTATTGTGTTATGTCACAATTTCAGATGTTATACTACATAATTATTGTGGCTGAAGAACTCGCTATAATGATCACAATATTTTGAAAATATTTATTGAATTGTGATTTCAGTCCAGTATTATTATATTTCACTAAACTAAAGTTCTAGTCGACTAACTAACCACAAAAAACTAAAATTATTTAAAATAAACATTACCTGAAAAGATAGAAGTGTATTAATTAGAAAACAAAATTATTTAGTCTGACATAAAGGTCCAGTGAAATTAAAATGTTTTTTAGCTGTTAATATCAGTATGTTAGTCTTCAAGGATATCTATAAGCTAGTGTGAAAATTTGCGTTTATAAAACCGTTATAAACATGTAAAGCTTGTAGTTTGTCACTTCTGCCTAAATGGTTCAACAATTTTTTTTTTTCCACGTCACCTCATCCTTCAGTTTCTCATCAAATCTTGACCTATCAAATGCTCTCTAGTATCTGACAGTCCACACCCCCTAATTACAACTACATTGTCTAATCTAGACAATGTAATGTAATCTGAATATAACTATAATCTAACTAATGTAATCTAATCTAACTGTAATCTAACAAATGTAGTCTAATCTATCTGTAACTGTATTATAACCAATGTAATCTAATCTAACTGTAATGTAACTAATGTAATATAATCTAAATGTAACTGTAATGCAACCAATGTAGTCTAATCTAACTGTAATTTTATTCTAACCAGTGTAATATAATTTAAATGTAACTGTAATGTAACCAATGTAATCTAATCTAACTGTAACTGTATTCTAATTAATGTAATCTAATCTAAATGTAACTGTAATCTAACCAATGTAATTTAATCTAAATGTAAAACTGTAATCGAACCAATGTAATTTAATCTAATTGTAAAACTGTAATCGAACCAATGTAATCTAATCTAACTGTAATTGTATTCTAACCAATGTAATCCAATCTAAATGTAACTGTAATCTAACCAATGTAATTTAACCTAAATATAAAACTGTAATCGAACCAATGTAATCTAATCTAAATGTAAAACCGTAATCGAACCAATGTAATCTAATCTAAATGTAAAACTGTAATCGAACCAATGTAATCTAATCTTAATGTAACTGTAATCTAACCAATGTAATCTAATCTAAATGTAAAACTGTAATCGAACCAATGTAATCTAATCTTAATGTAACTGTAATCTAACCAATGTAATCTAATCTAAATGTAAAACCGTAATCTAACCAATGTAATCTAATCTTAATGGAACTGTAATCTAACCAATGTAATCTAATCTAAATGTAAAACTGTAATCGAACCAATGTAATCTAATCTTAATGTAACTGTAATCTAACCAATGTAATCTAATCTAAATGTAAAACTGTAATCGAACCAATGTAATCTAATCTTAATGTAACTGTAATCGAACCAATGTAATCTAATCTAAATGTAAAACTGTAATCGAACCAATGTAATCTAATCTTAATGTAACTGTAATCTAACCAATGTAATCTAATCTAAATGTAAAACCGTAATCTAACCAATGTAATCTAATCTTAATGTAACTGTAATCGAACCAATGTAATCTAATCTAAATGTAAAACCGTAATCTAACCAATGTAATCTAATCTTAATGTAACTCTAATCTAACCAATGTAATCTAATCTAAATGTAAAACTGTAATCGAACCAATGTAATCTAATCTTAATGTAACTGTAATCTAACCAATGTAATCTAATCTAAATGTAAAACTGTAATCGAACCAATGTAATCTAATCTTAATGGAACTGTAATCTAACCAATGTAATCTAATCTAAATGTAAAACTGTAATCGAACCAATGTAATCTAATCTTAATGTAACTGTAATCTAACCAATGTAATCTAATCTAAATGTAAAACTGTAATCGAACCAATGTAATCTAATCTTAATGTAACTGTAATCGAACCAATGTAATCTAATCTAAATGTAAAACTGTAATCGAACCAATGTAATCTAATCTTAATGTAACTGTAATCTAACCAATGTAATCTAATCTAAATGTAAAACCGTAATCTAACCAATGTAATCTAATCTTAATGTAACTGTAATCGAACCAATGTAATCTAATCTAAATGTAAAACCGTAATCGAACCAATGTAATCTAATCTTAATGTAACTGTAATCTAACCAATGTAATCTAATCTAAATGTAAAACCGTAATCTAACCAATGTAATCTAATCTTAATGTAACTGTAATCGAACCAATGTAATCTAATCTAAATGTAAAACCGTAATCGAACCAATGTAATCTAATCTTAATGTAACTCTAATCTAACCAATGTAATCTAATCTAAATGTTTGAACTTTCAGCAGTGAAATTTAACCACACTCAACTGAACTAAACTGAGCATCAACTTTGAAATCTGGACTTTACCAGAACTTCTATGTTAAGCTGCTTTGCCACAATCTACATTGTAAAAGCGCTATATAAATAAACATGAATTGAGTTGAAATGTAACCAATGTAATCTAATCTAAATGTAACTGTAATGTAACCAATGCAATCTAATCTAACTGTAATTGTATTCTAAGCAATGTAATTCCACCCTCTCTTCCTTTTTCAGTTGAGATTGTCAAACATCAAATAAAAAATCAAATCAAAGCACTTCATGGGACCTTTAACTATGACAATATGTATGTAGTATTATATAGATATTTTGTAAGATAAGCAGACAAATAAGAGAAAATGACAAAAGCATGACAAAATTCCCAATACATTTACAAAATAAATTGAAAAAACATATAAATGTGGAAACTAAATAAAACTATCAATAGAAAAATACAATAGTTACTTATTGATAATAAAATTACTTTTTAGTTCATTGTTTTGTTTTTATTTCTTTTTTTTTTTTTTTGCCAATGATTCTCAACATTAAAAGTAAAAGGGGCACAATCACACTTAAACAGAGGTAAGTAAAATGCAAACAATCTTTAGCTTAGCATAAAGTTTGACAGTTCATGAGATTAACAACAATTTCTCCAAACTTGTGCAACAATCAAGTTTCAAATCGTAGATCAATCAAATCTATCTGTCCGTCCGTCCGTCCATCCATCCATCCATCCATCCATCCATCCATCCATCCATCCATCCATCCATCCATCCATCCATCCATCCATCCATCCATCCATCCATCCATCCATCCATCCATCCATCCATCCATCCATCTGAGGGATTTCCTAACTTATGGCATCATTTGCTTCAATTCTTGTTTTGCTTAGAACAAAAAAATCACTATCTCAAACTATTGGACAAAATCCCAGAGAGACAGGTATTATCTTTATAAAATATCACAGATAAGAACTCGGAGAGAACACAGTTAAACCAAATACTATTACAGTCATGGGTTGATTTTCTTTAACTAAACACACAAAAAAGTGCTTATACAATTAATAAAATGTACATGACACTGATAAATATAGAACTTGATTTAGGTATGAGTTAGTTACTTGATGCTAAAATAACACTGTGTTAATCATGTTTTTTTGTCTTATACATTTTTTTTATTCACTTTGTTCTAGCCATGATGCTGTCCTTGTTGGTACCATCAAGTTGAACTGCTTTTCTTTACTTTAAGCTCTCATGTGGTTGCCTTGTATTCATCTAATATTTTATTTTATCCATCTTTCAGTTAACAAAACCCAATAACCCTGGTTTGAGTTCTTGCTTTTGTAAATGGGTTTTGTTTACACTATTGTCTTCATAGGACCTGTTATGCTGGATGTATTATAGGTAACCAATTTGTGTGTGTGTGTTTACGTAGGTATGCCAGTCTATATTTCTGCTGTGCGGTGGAGGAGCAGGACAATGAGCTGATTACCCTGGAGGTCATCCATCGCTTTGTGGAGCTGCTGGATAAGTACTTTGGCAGTGTGAGTCACTCATCGCCACCACCCCTCTTTCATCTGGCCTCTCTCTTTCTCTCCTCCTTTCTCGCTTTTTCATAACTCACATCACAGCAACCAAAAACCTGTGAAATGCTCTTTACTTTCCCATCCTTTTTTGGCTTTTTCGTCCATCCCCACCTCTGCATTTCGTCCTCCGCTATTTGTTCTTTTTTTTTTTCTTTGTAAATGTCAATTGGTGCCTTTTATCTTCCGCTACATTGATATTATTTACCACTGTGCCCATGGCTTTTCAGTTTTGATTATCCGACTGCCATTTATTAAGGGTAATTCACTTGAGCATCATGAAATGTCACAATTTTTGATGGAGTGCAGTAGTGTTCCTCTTTGAAATTTTTGAAAATGGAACTATTTTTTTCTGTTAGCTGTTTTTCTGGAAATGTGCATGCATTGATGATTAATTCAGTCTTTTTAGCTGCAGTACTGAATTATTTATTTAATCTTTTCATATACACTGCATTTCAAAAGTTTGGAATCATTATATGATTGTTTTTATAAAAAGGGAACCCGGGTGATAAGATATATTGCTTAGTTTTCTCTTTCGGAAATATGTATTAGAAAACCCGTTAATGATTTACAATAATAAAAAGAATCCACATTCATTTTGGACTATGGGGGCTCAATTACATAACTGTGCAGTGCATTCTGTGTTAATAACATCAAATGTTTGCACTCTGTGAGCTACTTTCATACCTGTGGCTATTTTTACCACAACATGAACACAACAAAAACAGAAAACACTGATTTGATGCCACGGCTTTTGGTTATAATTCTCAGTTAAAGGGCAATAAGAGAAGCAGAGCAAGTCTTTACTAGCATTGATTTGTTTCAAACAATGGGCCTAAACTTCTCCAGATATCAAGTCAAATCTGTGTGAAGAAATGGCGAAGACAAGAAGCGCTGCATGTCATTTGGGAAGCCACATCCTCACTATTACAACATCAAATTCTTTTTCTGCATCATAGCTGGAGAACATCATACACACATTAACTGCAGTAAAACTGACCATTTGTCTGGTCTCTCCACAAATAGGCTCAAACTTTCTTCCTCAGTGGCTGCGGCGTTGTGACAAGCGTCAGCAGGTTTTTATCCGGTCAGGATTGTATCTAGTGTTCCTTGTCTCTGCCGTTTTTCAGGATGGGTTTCATTTGATATCCGGGGGCTTTCAGACTCTTTGTGAGGGGGAAAAAAATCAATGGTAAGGCATATTGTTTAAGTACACTTTCAGCAGGTCTACTAAAGGCTAAAGTGAAGGGAACAAAGATGATGTTATTTGGGTTTTTTAAATTTATCCACAGTCATCTTCCCTATCTTTTGTCCTGTTGTTATTCCTAGGAAAAAAGTGAAGGCGTATCTTGTTGCCCTTTGACTGAAAATTACAACCAAAAGCAGCACGATGTGTAATTGGTGCAGTATTTTATTTTGAGTTGTTCTAGTAATAACAGGAACAGGCAGTTGCAGTATATCATCTAGCAGAACAATTTTATGTTATTAATACAGAATGCACTGCACACCTATAATAATGGTTTTAGTCCAAAATTTGTTTTAAACAACATAAATCTGTTATGGGTTTTCCACTAAATATTTCAGATATTACTTGCATTACATTAAATCTTGAGCCTGGCTCACACTGTGCGATTTTTAATCATTCTATATGATTGTAGCTTGTCTGACTACATGAACGAGATCTCTGTTGTCATAATGTCAGACTGAACAACAGTCAAGATGGACCAAACTTGGACATGCAAGAAAACTCGCACAGAGTTTGACATCATCTGCTCATGACACATTCACGAACCAGCATTCTGAAATATCATATATATATATAACAATATAACAATATAGCAATATAACATATAAAATAGCCTCACAGCTAACATAAACAATCTGTAGCATTAAATTTGCTCACAACATACCTTAATAACAAAACCAGAAGAAAAAACTTGTCGTAAAGGAAGTTACACTGCAGGAAAGTGTCTAAAATCTTCTGAGACTTCCAGAACTTCCACTGAGGGAAATTTGAGCTATTAAGCAGCCGTTGTTGAGCATGTCAAACCAACATTCAAAGACCACAGGTTTAAGCTTAAGATTCCAGGATGCTTTTGGGATTTCCCAAATTTGTCCTAAACTTGAAATCTCACAATTTGAGAAGAACATTTTACAAGCAGTGGTGTAGCAAATCAGCGGAGAAGGGTCAAAACGGAGGTGGGTAGGACTTGAGCTCCATGTGGGCTGTACAAACCTTTTGGAGTTTCCATTTATTTAATATCTTGTACATGACACGGAATCCAACCTATTGTGTTTTATGAATGTCTACACATACCACAACCTAAACCCAAACTCACAGTAACCTGTTGTTTTATTAATGTCTGCCCTTACCCCCACACCTAAACCCAACCTTATAGTGACCTGTTGTGTTTGATTAATGTCTACTACACCTACACCAACCCTGAACCCAGCCTATCTGTTTGGATTGCTTGGTAACATATAGACAGCTACGCAAGGATGGGACATGCCACTTCAAAGTAAAAAACAAAACAAAAAAAAAGCTAATATCTGTGTCTCTTATACATTGGGTCCTATGTAGTAAAAAGATCAATCTGTGCAAAAAATTCCAATAGGGCACTGAATCAAAGGTAATTATTTTTTAAGTAAACAATATTCAATTTCTTGCGCAGACTTGATAGTTAAGTCTCATCTGTATATATTTGTTTTTTCTGTTAAAGAAAGGGTAGCATCTTGTTATCTGATTCACCACAGAGCACGGTTATCTTCTGTTGAAGAAAAGAAAGTCAGCTATATCTTAGTTAGCCTAAGCCTAGAGTTAATTACAGCTATTTTTTGTTTTTCAGTGAATCCATAAGGTATGTATACTGTTGGAAAATTAATAAATTCCATGCGTGTTCAATAAAAAAGGTCAGGAGAGGTTTTTCTTCAATGTCAAAAATCTTAACAATTTATTGGATACAAATGAATAATTCGATTAACAGAATTCTGTTATCCTCAATGCAATGCAAAAGTTACATTAAGGAGGTGCACACCCATTTTCAGTTCCTGACTTCAACTTAAATAGGCAGCTGATATTAACAGGTGGAGTTTAGTGGAATTCGTCACTTGTCAATCATTCTCCAGTCTTCTATTGGCCGCACCCCAGACATGAGTCCTCTTTTTCTATGAATTCTCTGCACAACTTTAAAAGCATAAGACTTTCTGTGTTCTGTGTTTAGTTTTAACACCTTTCTTCAGACAGGAAGTTTTTGCAGAGCTGAATTAAATTTTGAACCAGCATGTATCTACTTCTGCAAAAATGCTAATTATTATGCACAGCATCGCACACACAACAGTAGAAGTTCAGTTAATATATGACCCTTAAATGACCAATAAAAAAATAGTTTGATGAAAAGAAATAGAGACAAAAATAATAAACAAATATTCTTTTTTCCTAACAATACCTAAGACATCTGTTTTAAAGAGCCCCTATTATGCATTATAAAAGGTCATGTTTTGGATTTGGGGGTCTCCAACAACAAGCTGATTTGCATGCAAGGTCAAAAAACTCTTTCATTGTCTTATAATATGCATTTATTTTTACCTAATTATCCCAGTGACTCCCATATGATTTGTTCAGTGATTCATTTGTTCCCAAACAATAAAGCAATGCAGTTAAACACCAGCATTTTGCTCTGTTCTTAACCATAATGCCCCATTCACACGAGGCGTCAGCTTCAACGATTCTCATTCACTTTGAATGGGTGACGTCAGGCGTTGCCGAGCTGCATTGTGGATCCGTCGGCGCCACTTCAGTGGCGTTGTTCGCTGCAGAAGTTGGGACTTTCACAACTTTTCAAGCGCCAACCGAAGCGTCAGCCAATTAGATTGCTGTATGCAAATACATCAGCTCAGACAGTAGCCGATTGCTGACTAATTTCATTGGCTGACGTTGCTATGATGATCGCGTCAGCCCCAACTTCAGACACGCCCTCTGTCAAACGTTGACGCTGAAGCCCCGTGTGAATGGGGCGCAAGTAAAAACAACGACACATTCAGAATTAATCCACACAGTGGCAAAAGCTGAACCATTTTGAAATTAGTGTGTAGAAACAGCTGATGATGGTCATAGCAATGACAAATGGCAGAGGATCGCGAGCTCACAAATGGATTTAAATCCGTAAAGAATGTGGCACGCGGCACATTTTCAACGTAGTTTAAGATGCAATATGTGAATTTAAACAGTTAATCAGATACAGTACAAGCTGCGTGGAGGGATTACAAGTACTAAAACACAATTAAACACATTTTGCAAGCTAGAGAAAACAAAGAGGCAACCATTTTAATCACACTTAAAATTGTGAAATGGATGAAGAAACTGGTCCGTCAACTGTGTACTGATAAGGTTCCTGTCAAGCTCTGACAAAGTCCCATACATCAATAGTCTTTTCTGATCCTTCCTTTAACAAACAGCTGACGTCTTCCCCTGTTGCAGGGTAGATTATTGCATTAATCACCAGAATCACTCATTAATGTTCACTCATCTTCAGTCATGAGCAATCCCACACACACCCGCATGCTGCAAGTGTTTGAAGGGAAAGGCGCATTCACGCTTTATCGGATCCAGCACTTTATATTTGGTATTGTTTCATGTCATTGTCAATACGAATAGGCAAAAGATAAAGACAAACGACGAATCATTTAAATGACTTTGAGTCGAATCATTTATAAAATAAATAGATATTTTTAAACACAGTGCACTTTCAGATTTAAACATCAGCTGGATTTTTTTTAATTCACTTAGAGCTGTGTCACACACTGCATGAATGGTAATTTGCAAAAACCCGTAATAGGGGCTCTTTAAATCTTACATGTATCAGTGGGCAGTGATGAAGGAAAATGCGTAAGATATTTTTTTAATTTTACATGTAGCAACATGTACTACTCTAAAAGGTGTTTACATGACACAGAATACAGATTATGTAGTATAGGCTTCTTCGTATAGAAACTAAAAAATTGACTCATTCTTAACTGAAGTGTTACCAGATTCTATATAAACAAGACTGGGTCTCATATCTCCTCTTGTGTGTGTGTGTGTGCGTGTGCATGTGCGTGTGTGTGTGTGTGATTCTAGGTTTGTGAGCTTGACATCATTTTTAACTTTGAGAAGGCTTACTTTATCCTGGACGAGTTTCTTATGGGGGGAGAAATTCAGGACACATCCAAGAAGAGTGTACTCAAGGCCATCGAACAGGCCGACCTGCTACAAGAGGTGGGTGTTTGTGTGTGTGCGCATGTTATTAATGCTCTTTGCTTGGGAAATGTCCAAAAATGTAAGTTAAATTCTATTTCTGTGGCTCTGTATTCATTTATATACGCCAGCTCCTCTGAGCATAGTGCATTACAAGCTGCCAAGTTAAGTAATCACTGCATTGTGTAATGTGCACTGTGAGAATCCCTCAACGGAATCCCTCGTTTCTTTTCTCGGGACAGGAGGATGAGTCACCCAGGAGCGTCCTAGAAGAGATGGGTCTGGCCTAGTACTAGTTTCCATTGCAGTCGTGACAGATGGTAAATTTCGGTACTACTGCAACACACGAATAGGAGTTTGCAAATGGGTCCAAATGGGTGGGTAGGTGGGGAAAACTTTGGTACTACTGAGATCAGCATGTGATTGTATTTCAATTCCAACCTTTTTTTGTCTTTTACATTTTTAATATGTCTGCCTAGCTGGGATCTCCTCTTTCTGTAGAAAGAGAGTTGCAGATAGACACTCGAATTTAGCAATCAGAAAACTATTTAAATAACAAAAGGAGTTGAGCCTTCTCATTTTAACAACAGGTCATGCAATCTCAGCTTTTATGTTTATTTCCAAGAATGATTTATTGTTACATTGAATAAGTGACCTGCTTTGGAAAAGCTACCTGCTGTAGTAGATGACCTTAAAATTGAATCTTCCTAAATGCCATTACAATACATCTACTGTAGCTGCTCAGGAAACTATGACATTGACCATCCAGCCATGTTTATTTGTGTGAGATGCAAATATTTGTACTTTAAATTAAGTGCTATCGCAGCATATATAGACCATAAGTAACTCTTCTAATGGTTTATTTTTTCTAATGGATCGATTTTAGGGATATGTTCACCAGACAGGTGGAATATTAAGTAGACCTTTTTAAATGGCTTCAATATTGAATGGGCTATATTGTGTGCTCTGTTTCCTCAGTTTTGTCCCTTGAGCCACAGTAGTGAATGTGTATCTAACTTTGAGAAGAGATAAAAACACACAAAATGGCACTGAAGCTCTTTCCTGTTTATCTTGGTCTACATCCTGCTTTTCCAAAGACGTGTTTCTGACTGTAAGCGTGGAGTTGGAGTTGTAATAAATAAGCGAGTATTTGTAGCTTGTTTCCGAAAAACAAAAGAGGGCTTTGATATTAAGTGTGATGCATTTACATAGCTTTTTAAACGTGGTGTGAAATAAGGGAATATTTTAAGATGAACTGTGTTTCTTTCCTTTTTTAAAAAACCTGATCAATTCAGCATGAGGGCATGTTTCTACCTGTGTAAGATCTGTCAGGTAACCAAAACAGAATTACGTGTGAATGTAATTTTATATATAATAAAACACAATTTTAGCTTAAACCTTCAAGCACAATGACTTTTTCTTCTTCGTGATTTGGTTTTCATGTTTACTTTATTCATCGTACAGTAAGCTTTCATGAATGTGACAAAGGGATAGTTCACCCAGATTTTTATACCTTTATTAGTTTTGTTTTCCCGTTGAACACAAAAGAAGACATTTTGAAGAATGTTACAAACCTGTAACCATTGATTTCCAAAGTAAGACAAATGCTGTGGAAGTCAATGGTTACAGGTTTTCAACATTTCATTCATTAATTTTCCTTCGGCTTAGTCTCTTTATTTATCAGGGGTCACCACAGCGGAATGAACCACCAACTTATCGAGCATATGCATTCCGCAATGGATGGCCTTCCAGCTGCAACCCTTCACTGGGAAACACCCATACACTCTCATTCACAAATACACTACGGCCAACTTAGCTTATTCATTAATTCATTAACTTTCCTTCGGCTTAGTCCCTTTATTCATCAGGGGTTGCCACAGCGGAATGAACCACCAACTTATCGAGCAAATGTTTTACGCAGCTGATGCCCTTCCAGCTGAAACCCATCACTGGGAAACACCCATATACACTCATTCACACTCATACACTACAGCCAATTTAGCGTATTCAATTCGCCTATAGCGCATGCAGTGCTGGAATTGAGGATCGCCCTTATAGAAAAAAAAATGACAAAAAGCATCCCCTTTGTGAAACCACCATCCACTTTAGATTAATAACAGTGTGTGTAATGCAAAACCTATCGTGCAAATTAAATATTAATATTCTCCATTTACGTAATTTATGACTTATAAACAACAACGATTGACCAATCAGAACTCAGTATTGTAATAAGGCGCCACTCACAAGCGCAATACAGGGAATTTTTTCACGAATTTTGCATTCTTTAAAAAGAAGAGAACAGGAGGTATGATATTTAGTTGTTTAATATTATATGTGTGTTCTGTACCTGCCGTACATAACTGCATTTCAGAACAGTTTAGACAGCTTGACGTGAGTGTAACTTAAGCTGTTCTACAGTATATTCACTGTAAAACATAGTTAACAGGGCTTGTTAACCATTACTTTAGCAACCCAAGTTTCACCGTTAATATCTAAGTTACATCAGATTCTAGGTTCCGTTTCTAAAATGAACCGTTATTATTGTGCCAAAAATCAGAACGCAAATGATGTGATGCATTTTTAGGATCACTGTTGTCCAAATGTTGCTCCATTTTGTTGAAAATGCTTCCAAACAGCTCAGCCGCCGTACATCTCCATACCATGTTTTGTTTATGAATGAATCTTGAGCATTGATATGAGACAATGATTCAGTCGTACATCCAGAAAGACATTTGTGAATGAATCAGCAGTTCCAACAACCAGTGGTGTAAAGTAACAAATTACAAATACTCCAATTACTGTAATTGAGTAGTTTTTCTCAGGAATTGTAATTTACTAAATAGTTTTAAAAATGTATTTTACTTTCCCTTGAGTACATTTATACTGCTGTATCTTCAATCTTATACTGCTTTCCTTCAACCTGCAGTCACTACTTAATTTTTTTCTTGACTATGGGGATTAGAAAATGTCCAAAATAAAATAAAACAAATATCAACATCTAATGATGTTACAGCTTGACATTGTGTGGACCTACCACTATGACGTTCATCAGATGTTGGATTTTGGTTGCCATACCTGACGAATAAATGTCAGTTTTTGACGTCAATATGATTTAAGATGTTGGCTTAACGTTGGATTTTGGTCACTTTCTAGCACAACCTAAAATCAACCAAATATTAACGAAATTTGACGCTGGTTAGACAATACATTTTGGTCACTTGACGTCACAACCTAAATCTAACTTAATATTAACATCTTATGACATTTTGTGCCTGCTGGGCAATAACTAAATGCACTACAGAATGTTACGTTTACACACATTCACAATTTACATGTAAATGCATCAGCTTTCTACAGCGTAATACTCACTACTCAAGTACTTTTGAAAGGGCTACTTTTTACTCATACTTTGAGTAATATTTACAACAGATACTTTTACTACTTGCACTACATTTTTAGGCAAGTAATGGTACTTTTATTCAAGTATGATTTTTCAGTACTCTTTCCACCACTGCCAACAACTCAATTAAATGAATCATTCAGTGTCAAAGATGGAGACTTAGAATCTTACTACATTATTATCATTAATTTAATTGCATTCATGCCACCTCCTTCGCCTTGTTAAATAGTCAATTTATAAATAAACAGTAAGTTTATCTAAATGCCAACTTTGTTTTTTTCTTTGCCATTTTTGTTGTGTCAAGAGGAATTTTGTTGATTTAATTTGATTGATGTAGTTGGGCCTCATAAGGTAAACAAAGTGTTGTAAAAAGGTAAATTTATATTTAGTCAATCAAACAGTTGCTGGTAGTCTAAGCCCCTTTCACACAGCGATACCGGTAAATATCTGGAAAATTACCAGAACGACTTTACCGGTAAATTCCAAAAAGCGCTGTTCAAACAGGCAAAAAAGCTTTCAGAATTTTTCCTGGAAAAGACCGTTCACGCATCCATTCCAAAATACCAGCAAATTCTGACATCATTAACCAGAAATGACCTCTAGACAGCTGCACTTGTATTTATAAACAGGTGTCGGGCTTTTGTTGATGGTTTCACTTTTATTTAAAGCTTTAACATTCATGCAGCTACTTTGTCCCAGAGACATCCAAACGCAGAAGCGCGAACCGCAGCTAAATGTTTACACGTTTGACGACATTACAAATTCTGTGGATGGATAAGTATTGCGAACAACTTCAATCAAACATATGCAGGAACGCTTTCGCATGTCGAGATGTAATGTTGATTAATATGTGTGTGTGTACGCGCAATATTTGTTGTAATTGTGTGTGTGTAGTTACAGGACACCATCTAACCCCCCTTTACCATTCCCCTTGAAAGTTTTTACAAATTCAACCACTGACTGCATGTCTTTGGACTGTGGGGGAAACCGAAGCACCCAGAGGAAACCCACGCGAACACAGGGAGAGCATGCAAACTCCACAAACGCCAAATGACCCAGCCGGGGCTCGAACCAGCGACCTTCATGTTGTAAGGCAACAGTGCTAACCACTGAGCCACCGTGCTGCCCATGTTTTCAACATTTTTCTAAATATTTGCCGTTTAACAGAAGAAACTCCTAAATGTTTGAAAGGGGTAAAGGATGAGTAAATGATTTTTTTTCTTTGAGCTATCCATTTAACAGCAGTTGATAATGGAAACTTGTGGAGTATTTCTTCCAACATGTTTGCTTGCTCTTCTACATCTGTCATGATGTGACCTCCGTTCATATAATGTTTGCGTCCTCGAACAAAAAAGACGGATGGTTTGTCAGGAATGTATTATTATTGGTGTATGCATGTGGAGCAAAGATAAAGACTGCTGAAGAGAGAAAATGAGAGCGAGCCGGCGAGAGAGAGCGAGATTGAGTATGTAAGTGGATGAGTCACCAGTCGGTGGTTTGTGACAGTGGCGCAGTGAAGCTGACTGCACCACCATTGTGGCAAAGAAACAGGCAATGAAGGAGCCAAGGAAAAGTAGATAAAGAGATTTCAAGCGAAGACGCAACATGTCTATAATGACAACAGATGGGCTTTTAGAATTGTGGGAAAAGACGAGGTAATGTAATCAGTGATAATTAACAAAAAGAAGCCACCAAATTGCAGTTTTCAGTTTCATGTGAGCTTATAAATTGCATTGATGTAGACAAGTAGTACCCTTTTTTTTTTCTTTCACGTCATCTCTCATTCTCAGAGTGTCTTGTATGTTTGTGTTGAGGATTTGTGAAAACAGACTTTTGCCTGTTGTGTTTTTCACCGTCATCGATGCGCAGGTGTCAAACGATTTGACCCGCAGTGTGATTGCAGCCCTCCCTCCTTTGTCTAAATATGAGCTCAGCTGTTGGCCAGAGCATCTTCCTTTATCTCCTCTCGGTGGAGATGGACAGCAGACAATTTCTAAGGACACGGTCATGTGTCTTTCAGCTTTTTTTTTTTTTGCCCTCCTGTCAATTGCATTTCTGCAGCACTTAGTGACGTAGTAATTGTGTATCCTGTGGTTTTTCATGCAAATGCAATGAGACTTTCTTTTTAATGGATTTAGTTCACTAATGTGTTTTTTCAGAGTATGCACAGCATTTATGTGGTGCGTGAAATTAAATGTTTTGCATTAATATTGCTTGGGAACTTTAAAAAAATAAACATGGTTAATTAAAAGTTAGCCTTGCGCACTATATTCAGTGTGTACTCTATTTGTTTAGGTATTTAAGAAATTGTGATTTAAAAAAAAAAAGAATACATTGTAGTTTTTATATTCATTTATATTTTTAATTTTGTTCATTCATTCATTCATTTTCCTTCCCCTTAGTTAATTTATTAATCAGGGGTCACCACAGCGGAATGAACCGCCAACTTATCCAGCATATAATAATAATAATAATAATAATAATTCCTTACATTTATATAGAGCTTTTCTAGACACTCAAAGTGCATTACACATTGTTGGGAATCTCCTTATCCACCACCTTCATATGTTTTAAACCTCGAATGCCCTTCCATGCTGCAACCCAGTGCTGGGAAACACCCATACACACTCATTCACACACATACACTATGGCCAATTTAGTTTATTCAATTCACCTACTATATACCGCATGTCTTTGGACTTTGGGTGAAACCGGAGCACCCGGAGGAAACCCACGCCAACACGGGTAGGAACATGCAAACTCCACACAGAAATGCCAACTGACCCAGCCGGGGCTTGAACCAGTGATCTTGCTGTGAGGCGATCTTGCTACCCACTGCGCCACCGTGTCGCCTTTTTTTTACTTTTGTTTTACTTATTAAAGCAATTTTTTAGCTTAATTTACTGGTTCTCAAGTAGTTTTAGACCTGTGTGTGTTTTTCATACTTCTGTTGAACATAAGATGTTTTGACTACCCATTGGTGCAGAAATCCGCAGATTTTTAGCCCATCATTGAGTCTATATATTTACTCGTGGAAATGTTTGTACATTTATATTTAGTTAGTGTTTAAATTAATTTTTAGTAATATTATTGACCAATATGAAAATGTTCAGTTTGTAAAGTAATATTTTCTCTTTTAGTAGATATATTATGAGACTTGCTTTGTTTACCAAATAAGTGGATCTAATTGGATTTGCATTGTGAATGTTACATAAAATTTAAGAAATTATTATTTATTTATATATTAAGTTTTTAGTTATGATACTCTCAAAATCATTTTGCATAAATCTGCAAATTTTGTACAAAATTCTGCACTGAAATTGCAAAGTCCGCAGATTTTGTTTGATCCTACCCATTGGTAAAGAAAAAGGAAACATAACATTTTCTAAATACTTTATTCTTTGTTACACACAAGTGTTAGAGACATTTAATAGTGTAATATGTCTAATAGGTGTCCTTGCATTGATATTTTGGCTATGTCAGTGAAAATCAAATAGACGTCCAAACATTAGTCCAAAATAAAAGAGGGAAATAAATGATCACATACTAAGTGAAGTCTGTGTAATTTGTTTATTTGATGACTAGTTTAGTTTTGGACTACTATTTATTTACTCAATAAATTGCTTGGTGGGAAGTCAAATAGTACATGTGTGGATTAATGGATAAATGAATAAATATATCCCGTTAAAGGAATGTTCTGGTTCCACATCAAGTCAAGCTTGAATTGATTTATGGCAAAATGTTAAAATCCCCTTAATGATATCCCCTTGAAATAGATGTTTTCTGGCTTTTATAATGAACATTTTAGCCTTAATGGTTATCTAAGCTAGTTTTCTTCAAAACAAGAACACATTTAGAAAATATGTGCATTTAAAACACAATCTCTCACTTCAGTGAATAGCGATCACCAATTGTAAGTGCCCTAACAATACACTTTAGCTTCTCATCAGATTTTACTGTCCAATGCTCTCTAATCTGAAGGTTATTGGCAATTTTAGGGGAGGAGCTGTTTCATTTTTCCTGTTTTGTGTTCATGTTTCAGATATTGTCAGCCAATTGATTAATGCTGTCTTTTAAGGCACTTTACGCACTGTATAACATCTCGAAATACTTACAGCAAAGTTGTTGTTTTTTTTTCTCCTTCAAGAGTAAAAAGAAGACAATACAGCACCTGAGCAATGTTTAGTGTTGGCGAACCTCACAACTACACTGTTGAGAACACCATTTTTATGAATATATGAATAAATGTGTACATTTTCATGCCAATAACAAAATAAGCATACTGTACAACTAAAAATATAGGGGGGAGAAGACAGCAGATTAGAAAGCATGCAACCATTTTCACAGCAATTTGGCACTCATGTATTCACGTCACATTAACTTATGTAACTTTAAATAGTAGGTGACTTTAAAGCAAGCAAGCACTGTGTTAAACATGAAGAATTATTTTTAATATCATAATTTTGGAAAGGTTTGTTAAAGGGATAGTTCACACAAACATGAAAATTAACTCTTCATTTGGTTTCAAACTTTTATGAGTTCTTTACTCTGTTGAACACAAAATAAGGTACAGTTGAGGTCAAAATTAATAGTATTTTTTCTCTTTTTTTTTTTTTTAATATTTCCCAAATCATGTTTAACAGAGCAAGGAAATTTTCACAGTATATCTGATAATATTTTTTCTTCTGGAGAAAGTCTTATTTGATTTATTTCGGCTAGAATAAAAGCAGTTTTTAATTTTTTTAAAAAAACATTTTAAGTTAAAAATTATAAGCCCCTTTAAGCTATAAGTTACCCTAATTACCCTAACCTGCCTATTTAACCTAGGTGAGGCTTTAAATGTCACTTTAAGCTGTATAGAAGTGTCTTGAAAAATATCTAGTAAAATATTATTTACTGTAACCATTGACTACCATAGCAGGAGAACAAATGCTATGGAAGTCAATGGTTACCGGCTTCCAGCATTCTTCAATATAACTTCCTTTGTGTTCATCAGAAGAAAGAAAGTCAAACAGGTTTGGTACAAGTGAAGTAAATTATGACAGAAATTTCAGTATTGGATGATCTTTTTATAAGCTCTTTGGAACTCCTTAAATGAACCTTATTTTGGCCTGATTTTGCTTTTTGACCAATGCACAGAGTTTTAAGCTGACGATAAGCTTAATGTGAATATTTCCAATTTCACAAGGTGTTTTCACAGCAACAATGTTGTAATGTAAATACAATACATTCAGTAAAATAGACTTCACCTTTCATTTAGTTGTTCAAGTGTAAAAAGAGATGAGTGTAACCACTAGCGCCATCAGTAGCAACAGGCTAGCGCAGAAATTCCATTGAAAATACTGGGGTAAAATAAACTGTCATAAGACATGGTGGGGGAAATTGATATTAATGCAGTGCTTCTTGTTCGATCTGAGACCCACTTCATATCATATATCCATCAGGCAGTGAAGACGGCTGATATTTAAAGAAATCAGATCTTAAACGTGACAATTTTGTAATGGAAAGACAGATCACCGGAAGCTCTTGGGCTGCCTAGCTGAAAATTAAAAGTCTGTGTGCATATAGCCCATTTGTTTTGGGATTTGTAAATTGGGCTTCTAAGAACCTCAGTGTATCCTCAGGAGAAAGAAGTTGAAATTTTGAGTAATCAGCATTATTAGTGCCATCGATTGAGTTTCACTTGTACTGAACTCTGAGTATTCAGCGATCCTTTGGCTGTAGTATTCACGAGATAATGGAAATTACAGAAACTGAAAGCCAACACACACACAAAAAAGAAAAACTCATTCTCAAAATAGCCTTTGCGGCAAAAGCATTTCTGCAGTGTGTCATTTCATGAGTAAGTCATTATGATTGCAAAGTTAATCAAACTTGTCTTTGAGATTACCTAAAACAGTGTTTAGCTTCTGTGGAGCACATTTTATGACAGTGAGTATAATACAACGGTCTCACACTGATGGTTTGATGGATGACTACCCTCATTTCTCCTCTGTACGAGTCTTTTTGCATTGATCTGGCACCAGCACATCTCCAGTGGAGGCTGAGTTTCTGCCAAGTGCCTCTGCATGCGCGCTCTCTCTCTCTCTTCCACCCATCATAATTGCCTGGCCTTTCTGCCTACCTCATGATGAATTTTTAATGTCATGTTTTTACTTCTTCCCCATTATCCTTATGGACAGTAACTCTGTCTCCTATAAAGAGTGAGTCTCACCCTCTCTTTACCTTTATAAAGGCTACTCCCATCAGATTTAGGTTAACCTGTAAGACCTTTTGCCCTATAGTATCTTTGAGTGGTCTTTTCAGTAATATGTTATGTTGTTATTTAGTCTTATTGTGTTTTGGACTTGCCCTTTCAGTGATGCCGGGTCAGGACATTTCTTCACTTTTATTTATTTTTTTCTCTTCGAATGATTTCCAGTATAAGCTGATCTTTGGACAGCATTTACAGTCAAACCCACCCTAGAGCTTCCCACCTCCGTAATGAAATGTGAAGAGCGCTTCAGGCCAGCACGCTGATGGACTTGGCAGAGATTGTTTTTAGCGGAGGCGGAACATATGGGCTTTACCGTGGGTTTTCCCATTATGCTGATCTCTCTTTTTTTTCCCTGCATTGGGGGTGTTGGGTTTTGAGTCATAGAGAATGTCGGACAGATTCGATATTTGATCAGGAGAACAAAGTGCATTTTCATAGCTCTGTTTTCCAGGCAAGCCTTCAGGGCAAAGATTTTTGTCATTTTGTTTGTATTGAGGTGTCACAGGAAAGCCGCGACGAGTCCACATGCCTTTTTTTCTGGCATTTGTCTATCTGCAAAATTAGCTGTTTGCGCACAATTGGATTCAATGCAAATGCTTAGATGTTTCTGTTTTTATTTAATTGAATCGGGTGGCATTATGGACTCTGTTCGACTGAATTTGTCAATTACTCTTCCCAGTGGCTGTGCCTGAGTAAGTGAATATGACAAAGGATTGTCGGTGTGTGTTGGAGGTTCTGCAGTAGAGCGAGTATGACTCACCTCTCAACCATGTGACTCATGAATCATTGCTCCTCCGTGGGCTGCGCTCTCCTTATCAACCTCTCCGTCGCCCCATTCTCTCCATTTCTCTTTCTCTCTGCCACCCCCACACTTTCTTCATTAACATTATTATTGACTACCTCTCGCCACTTGTTTGCTGTCTCTTTATTCCAAGCCTTTCTGCTGTTGATTGCAATTTCACTGGACATTTCATTGCACTGTCTTTTTCTTTGTTTTGTTTCCAGTTGTGATTCTTTTCCCCTAATTTTCTGTCATTACTGCATAAACATTTTTCTCTTTTTATTGATTTTGTTGTCTAGGAAGTTTTTTGTTTTCAGCACTGACTCATCTGGCAGACTCATTACACCCAAATTCATCAGAATTTGGGTGTAAAGTGATTAAGTATGATTAAATATGTAGATTTACATGAGAATGATGTACTTAATACTTTTTTTCTTTTTTTTTTACTTTTTATTTAAGATTTTTGAATATATATATTTCAGAACAACCCCTTTGCCAACTATTTAACCCCTTACAGATGAGGGAATGCATAAAGTAATGATATTATAGAAATTTTAAAATAAAATAAGAAAAATTATACTAAATAAATAAATGAATGAATAAAAGGTACTGCCATCATAATTTCTTTTCAGGGGATACATTTGTACATCTAGTTACATTGTTACCTCAAATTACATTGGTGTTAGGTCAAGTAACCTCGAAATATACATATCTAAATATGTTGTAATACTTTTCCACGTCTTCAGAAAAATATCAGTCTTCATTTGTGGACATGCAGTCATTTCTACCATTACATAGACCCTGTTTAAGTCTCTGAATCCACTGAGCCACCTTTGGAGAACATTCTTACATCCGCTGTACTGTTAACATTTTTTTTTTATTTTGCAACCAGTAATAATATCCTTCGTACAAATCTTGTTTCTTCATTAACCATTTCTTTGGACAGTGCTCCCAGTAAACACACAACTGGATCGATGGGTATTTCTGTATCTAATATCTTATCTATTTCTTTTTTAAAATGTTTCCAAAATTCTTGAATCTTCGGACAGTCCCAAAAATGTGGGTATGATCTCCAATTTTACCACATTTTCTCCAACACAAAGGAACAGATGATCCTTTTACATACAGTTGAAGTCAGAATTATTAGCCCTCCTTTGATTTTGTTTTTCTTTTTTAAATATTTCCCAAATGATGTTTAACAGAGCAAGGAACTTTTCACATTATGTCTGATAATATTTTTTCTTCTGGAGAAAGTCTTATTTGTTTTATTTCAGCTAGAATAAAAGCAGTTTTTAATTTTTTAATCACCATTTTAAGGGCAAAATTATTAGCCCCTTTAAGCAAATTTTTTTTTTCGGTAGTCTACAGAACAAACCATCATTATACAATAACTTGGCTAATTACCCTAACCTGCCTAGTTAACCTAATTAACCTAGTTAAGCCTTTACATGTCACTTTAAGCTGTATAGAAGTGTCTATTAAAAATATCTAGTAAAATATTATTTACTGTCATCATGACAAAGATAAAATAAATCAATTATTAGAGATGAGTTCTTAAAACTATTATGTTTAGAAATGTGTTGAGAAAATCTTCCTCTGTTAAAAGGAAATTGGGGAACAAAATAAACAGGGGGGCTAATAATTTTGACTTGAACTGTATGTAGAAATTACAAAAGGAGTATTTAAGTACCTCATTTTTACTTTCCAATCAAATTCTTTCCATAACTGACTATTAATTCCTTTATGACATTCTTCACATAAGTCAGGGATGTCAAACTCAATTCCTGGAGGGCCGCAGCCCTGCACAGTTTAGTTCCAACCCTAATTAAACACACCTGATCAAACTAATTGAGTCTTTCAGGCTTGTTTGAAACCTATCAGTAAGTGTGTTGAAGCAGGGATGGAACTAAACTGTGCAGGGCTGCGGCCCTCCAGGAATTGAGTTTGACATCCCTGACATAAGTCAATCCAGACCTCATCCTCAATTATTGTATTTAGTTCTAGTTCCCATTTTTTTAACATGATCTGGATTTTAGTAATATTTTGTATAAATGGGAGAGATGTTTTTTTTTCTTTTTTTTTTGCAATATTTATGAAGTATTCTTCTATTTTATTTGGTTCTTGCATGACTAGAGCTTTTTCTTTATGGTTTGTAATGTAATGTCTTATCTGGAAGAACCTATACATATCTTTAGATGAAATATTAAATTGTTCTTGGAGTTGTGAGATTGATTTAATTTCTTTTCCAATGAATAACTGATTTATTGTTATAAGACCTTTATATGCCCATATTCGAAATCCACTATCCCACACAGATGGAAGAAACTCAATGTTTCCTACTATAGGCATGGCCCTGGATATAGATTCTGGACCTCCGAACATTTTTTAATTTTGTTCCAAATTTTTAAAGTATGTTTTATCCATTGGTTATCAATTTAAATTTTTGGAGACTTTTTACATTTATAATGTACTTAATACTTTAAAACATTTTAGAGAGCAACATCATCAAAGCAACTGACCTGCAGAGGGATTGAAAATGCTGTATTATATATGTAGGAACCATGTCCTGTAGTCTATTGTTCTAGTATTAGTTGTAAAAATGAAAGTATAGATACAGATTGTCACAGTTTTCACAATCACTTTTTAGTTTTCTATAGAAGCCTCTGAAACGTTGTGTGAACAAATGCCCAAAACGTACAACTTTTAAAAATAATTCGTTTTGCTGAAAACAGTGTTGTTTATTTACCTCTCTAAGTGCCAGAGAACATTTGTTTTCAAGTGTAGTTGGTTCGTTTAAAAGTAGATCTTTATGTACAGTCGATCTCTTTCTCGTGTCTGTGAAGCAAGTATTCACTGAGTTTCCAATGCTTTTGATGACTTCACAATGTTCATGTCAACTGCAGTAATTGTCATATAAACAAACGTCTGGTCTGAACCCCTTACCTGGAGAATCGTCAGCCTTTAGCGATCGATGATTGGCTCCTTTACTAGAAGGTGGGACTTATTTTGCAGATTTGACTGTCAAACGTTTCCTCATTCAAATCTGTAAATCTACACTTGAAGGAAACGAGATCACGACACAAACCTCCTTTATGGCTGTTTCTGTTTACATTTTACGCAACATCATTCTCTAAATAATACCTCATCTGATCATGCTGGTTTTCTGAAGTAATTCTAAACTTGGTCTTGATGGAAAACCTCCTCACAAAATGACAGCAACCTCTTTGTTTACAGGTTTGTGGGTGCTTCAGTAATTGCTGTCATGTGATATGCATTTTCATACAAATTACAAAACCAGCGAATATATTTGTTTTCAGGTATAGTTGGTTCGTTTGAAAGTAAAGCTTCATGTGGATCTTATTCTCATGTCTGTGAAGCAAGTATTCGCTGAGTTTCCAGTGCTATTGATGACTTCAGAGTGTTCATAACAACTGCAGTAATTGTCATATAAACAAACATCTGGTCTGAACCCCTAACCTGGAGAATCGTCAGCCTATAGCGATCATTGATTAGCTCCTTTACTAGAAGGTGGGACTTAATTTGCCATATTGACTGTCAAACGTTTCCTCATTCAAATCTGTGCATGAGACATGTCTTGTGTATTCTATAGTCCTTGCTATTATAAAGATATTGCAAGTCTGGTGGCCTTTGCATGCAAGTCCTGGCCCTCTGCAGTCACTTAAAAGGTGAATAAAATGCATTTTCATTCTGATGCATCACCTTTCTATAATACACTTTTCCTCCTCTTCTTCAGAATCAGTGTATACATATTTGGCTGAATTTATCCAATATTGCAGCTTCTGTCTGCTTCAAGTGGAGCAGGTCCAAGCTTGTGCGATTTGAATGGAGGTGAGGATCAATTTGCATATTCATGTATCAGTGTATAATAAATGAAGTAAATGTTAAGAGCTACATTCAGAAATCCTTATGATATGACTCAAGGCTCAGTTGTTTTTTTTTTTTTATCTTTGTTTAGGGATCTTTGTCTATGGTACCCATGCAGTGCTTTACCTTTAGTAAACATCACAAAGGCTGCTGAGGTTGGCATTTAAGGGATATGTGCAGTATGTTTTCCACTCAATAACCAAATAAACACTATGAAAATGACAGTGGTGAGAAAACAGCAGCTGTGAAAGCTTCTGAAAGCAACACGAGTTTGTTTATATAGTGCTTTATGCAACAGATACTGCTTTATATCAAACAGCTTTACAATATTTAAACATTAAAAAGCAGCATCAGGCTTTCTTTCAATTGGAATCACAACGTTTGACAACACTTTCTGTGTTTGTTTTTTACACATGGAGTGACAAAGATTTTTTATTCTCTAAAAGTTTTCCTTTAAAGTGTGTTTAAGAGCATTTGATATTTTCTAAGAGTGTGTGCAGCAAACATGCCAGCATGTTGACTAAAGATACTGTGGTATGTGTAAAATGCGCCCATAGAGGTGCTGGAGCAGGTTATGGGAGCCTGCTATGAGAAAGCTATGCTGAAGAATAACTGAATATGTAAAGCATTGAATATACAGTTGTCTGAATTATTAGCCCCCCTTTGAATATTTTTTATTTTTAAATATTTGCCAAATGATGTTTAACAGAGCAAGGAAATTTTCACAGAATGTCTGATAATATTTTTTCTTCTGGAGAAAGTCTTATTTGTTTTATTTCGGTTGGAAAAAAAGCCATTATTAATTTTTTTAAAAACATTTTAAGGTCAATATTATTAGCCCCTCTAAGCTATATATTTTTTCGATAGTCTACAGAATAAACCATTGTTATACAATAACTTGCCTAATTACCCTAACCTGCCTAGTTAACCTAATTAAACTATTAAGACTTTAAATGTGACTTTAAGCTGTATAGAAGTGTCTTAATAAAATATCTAGTAAAATATTATGTACTGCCATCATGGCAAAGATAAAATAAATCAGTTATTAGAAATGAGTTATTAAAACTATTATGTGCAGAAATGTGTTGAAAAAATCTTCTCTCCGTTAAACAGAAATTGGGGGAAAAAATAAACAGGAGGGCTAATAATTATGACTTCAACTGTATATGTTAAACATTCATATGAAGTTATATGTGTGAAAGGCATTCAGGAGAGTGAGTAACATATTATCAAGTTAATGTACCATCATGACAATGTAAACACTTAGAAGAAGTTGCATCTATGAAGTGACATCTCTGGTGTGAAAACAGTTGCTTACGTAAACCTTAGTGGGCTGAGAGCCAAAAATAACAGGACCACTTGAAGGAAAAAACTTATGCAAGGATGGTCAGAAGTTAAAAAGAGACACCTAGGGGTGTGTCAAAGAACCTGTATAAAGATTGTGAAGAACACAGACACTTTAGGAATTGTCCAGGAGAGACTTCAGATTGCTCTGAGGTCTGCTCTGCACTTTCTCTTGGAATAAAGTCTATTTTCTGGTATCCAAAACCTCCAGTCTGATAGTGTCTAATTGATCAAAAGGTCAGCAACCACGACAGGAGTCATCAGAATAAGTGAACAGTAGAGGTTTTTCACATAAAAGAAGGTGGAGCCTCAGAGCCACACTCACCTATTATGTATCCACCACAGACCGATGGAAGTATTTACCAAGTGGAGCCAGCGTCTCTATTTGGTTCACTTTGACAAAGTTTCAAAGGTTTAAAATGATGATTTTGTTCTTGTATTTGACTTATTGGTGCATTGGTAAATTTATTACTTATGATTATATTAATAATTGATTCTTGTAATCAATCAAAAATTTTGAAAAATGGTATGGACAGTTATTATAGCTTAAGAGTGTGTCTGTTATCATTCAGATGATATGAGCATATGCTCAATAAAATCCTCCTCTTTTATTTGTTTTATTAGCTAATTCATTTGAATACTGAACGGCTTTTCTGAGATTTACGTGACATTTAGTTGTGGATGAGATTTTTAATGATGTTGTTCTGTTCGGTTGATGCACTTATTCACAAATATTTGAGATGTGATGCACTTCAGAATGTTCCTTTCGTTCAACATCCCTTCTAATGTCCATTCATGGATGCATCCGAAGTTTCCCACTATACCCTCATTCACTATACCCTACATTAATCCACTAATATAGTCCACTTAAAGGAGTGAGTGAATTTGAGCACTGAGTGCACTGGAAAGGGATGCTGCTTTGTCTTTTTTCTGCTTAATATATTTTTCAGATGTATTAGAACTTCTTGGTCAGACACTGTGATATTTATGTGATATTTAGTGAGCTGTCTATTAAAAATACAATAAAGTATTTAGATTTTTTTTATTTATACAAATTGTAATTTAACAATTAAGTAATAAATTGTTTAGAAACTTTAGAAACTGCGATAGGATTCCACTGTGGATGCAGTCTTGTGGAAAATTCATATGGCATACAAACTCACAGTACATTATGGGTATTTTGTAGCTGTTGAGTGAACATTGGTTGTACACTCACTATTGTGATGCATTGTGGGATAGATTGAATGCACTTCAGAACATCCACTATGGTTTCATCGCCACTACAAATGGCTACTTTGGGCAGGATTTCGGATTGAGCCCATGTTACTTACTCTACCTATAGTAATTCTCTTTTGTGCCTGACGTCATCTCCTCCATGCTTTCTACCAATATCACTGGTGCTGCAACTAGTTGGATAAAGAAATATGTTATTTCCTTTTTTTAGGAAAAGTAAAATCCAACTCAAAGCATGTTCACAATACGTAAAATACTGAAATATGGTACTGTCCGGGGAAAATGGATATCTGGTCACCCCCATTTAAAAAATTGTCTTTTGAAGTTAAAGGGATAGAATTTCTGTCATTATTTAGTTTCCCTTCACTTGTTCAAAACCTGTTTGGCTTTATTTCTTCTGGAATACTGTGAAAGTCAATAGTAACAGGTTTTCAACTTTCTTCAAAGTATCTTCTTTTGTGTTCAACAGAAAAAAAAGAAACTCATAAATGGTTATAACCACTTGAGGGTGAGTAAATAGGAAGCAATTTTTTATTTTTTGAGCAAATTATCTCTTTAATGTTGTTTTGGACCAACTTTTTGAGCAGTTGACATGAGATCTGAATCAACAGGAGTGTGAGCAAAGGATGGCAGATTTAGTCATTGTTTTTTCATTGAGCTATCAATTCAACTTTATTTACATGAATGAAACCTTGCTGCAAACCAAGTGTCATGCGGTGTGTGTGAGCGGGACCACTCTCCCTTGAACAACCTTCCTTGCTGAAAGTCTTTGATTGCACGCAGAAATCCTGGTGGGACTACTAATGTGCTCAGTCTCATTAATCGAGACCCCTGCCCCGCTCGCTTTCTTGTTACACGTTTCCCTTCGTAATCCTTTTCAACATTAAATCTGTCCTCTGGCTTTCTTTTAATGTTCTTTTGTCTCTTAATAATGTGTGTGTGTGTGTGTGTGTGTGTGTGTGTGTGTGTGTGTGTGTGTGTGTGTGTGTGTGTGTGTGTGTGTGTGTGTGTGTGTGTGTGTGTGTGTACATATTTGTCTGTATTTGCTCACGTACAGCATATCAAAGCTAAGAGGAAATTTGACCTGGCGTGCAATTAGGGAGATGTTATATGGCATTGATTGGCTCAGTGGCTCACACAGTTTGCTGGGTTAATTGCTGATCAAATGAGCTCATTAGCGAGATCATCTTTGACGGATTTTCACACTGAGATCATGCTGAATGTTCATATTTGACTTCCTTTTGATGGTGGAGTCTGATCTCTGTATTGTTTTGGTGCAAGTATTGGTGCAGTGACACTTCGTGCAGCAATTTGTGCTTTTAGATTATATAAATTGTGTATTAATTAAGTATAAAAATAATAGTTATAGTAATAAAAATTAATAATGAATTAAATATTAATACATTTTTTGATGGTGGAGTCTGATCTCAGTATTGTTTTGGTGCAAGTATTGGTGGAGTGACACTTCGAGCAGGAATTTGTCCTATTAAATTATATAAATTGTGTATTAAGTATAAAAATAATATAATTTATATAAATGATTATAATTTAATTATATTAATTAAAGATTTTTGATAGTGGAGTCTGATCTCAATATTGTTTTGGTGCAAATATTGGTGGAGTGACACTGTGCAGCAATTTGTCCTAATAAATTTTTTAAATTCTGTATTAATTACGTCTAAAAAATAATAATTATACTAATAAAAATTAATAATGAACTAAATATTAATACATTTTTTGATGGTGGAGTCTGATCTCAGTATTGTTTTGGTGCAAGTATTGGTGGAGTGACACTTTGTGCAGCAATTTGTGCTATTACAGTATATAAATTGTGTATTAATTCCGTCTAAAAATAATAGTTATGCTAATACAAATGAATAATTAACTAAATATTAATCAATTTTTTGATGGTGGAGTCTGATCTCAGTATTGTTTTGGTGCAAATATTGGTGGAGTGACACTGTGCACCCATTTGTCCTATTAAATTATTTAAATTCCGTATTAATTATGTCTAAAAATAATAATTATACTAAAAAAAATCAATAATGAACTAAATATTAATAAATTTTTTGATGGTGGAGTCTGATCTCAGTATTGTTTTGGTGCAAGTATTGGTGGAGTGACACTTCATTCAGCAATTTTTCCTATTAAATTATATAAATTGTGTATTAATTAAGTATAAAAAATAATAATTATGCTAATACAAATAAATAATTAACTAAATATTAATCATTTTTTTGATGGTGGAGTCTGATCTCAGTATTGTTTTGGTGCAAATATTGGTGGAGTGACACTGTGCACCCATTTGTCCTATTAAATTATTTAAATTCCGTATTAATTATGTCTAAAAATAATAATTATACTAAAAAAAATTAATAATGAACTAAATATTAATAAATTTTTTGATGGTGGAGTCTGATCTCAGTATTGTTTTGGTGCAAGTATTGGTGGAGTGACACTTCATTCAGCAATTTTTCCTATTAAATTATATAAATTGTGTATTAATTAAGTATAAAAAATAATAATTATGCTAATACAAATAAATAATTAACTAAATATTAATCATTTTTTTGATGGTGGAGTCTGATCTCAGTATTGTTTTGGTGCAAGTATTGGTAGTGACACTTTGTGCACCCATTTGTCCTATTAAATTATATAAATTGCGTATTAATTACGCCTAAAAATAATAGTTATACTAATAAAAATAAATAATTAACTAAATATTAATTAAAAAAAATTGATGGTGGCGTCTGATCTGAGTATTGTTTTGATGCAAGTATTAGTGCAGTGACACTTCGTGTAGCAATTTGTCCTATTAAATGATATAAATTGTGTATTAAGTATAAAAATAATATAATTTATATAATAATTATACTTTAATTATATTAATTAAAGATTTCTGATAGTGAAGTCTGATCTCAGTATTGTTTTGGTGCAAATATTGGTGGAGTGACACTTCGTGCAGCAATTTGTCCTATTAAATTATATAAATTGCGTATTAATTACGTCTAAAAATAATAATTATACTAATAAAAATTAATAATTAGCTAAATATTATTTTAAAAATTTGATGGTGAAGTCTGATCTCTATTGTTTCGGTGCAAGTATTGGTGGAGTGACACTTCATGCAGCAATTTTTCCTATTAAATTATATAAATTGTGCATTAATTAAGTATAAAAATAATAATTACACTAATAAAAATTAATAATTAACTAAATATTAATCAAAAAATTTTGATGGTGGAGTCTGATCTCAGCATTGTTTTGGTGCAAGTACTGGTGGAGTGACATGTCGTGCAGCAATTTGTGCTATTAAATTATATAAATTGCGTATTAATTAAGTATGAAAATAATAATTTAACTATTCAAAATTAATAATGATCTAAATATTAATCAAAATTAAATAAAATTAATTTAAAAACTAATAATTAAGCATAAAATAATTAAATTTTAAATGATATAAATTAACATATATGAATTAAGTGTGATTTATATACAAGTGGGTGAAGAAATGTATGAGAGGTGTGCAAATCTCACCAACCATGTTCTGTCCAAGAAGAAATTAAAAAGCAATCTTAATAAAAAATAGTCAACTTTATTTATTTCTCTCTGTGTAGCAAAACTAGTCATCAACATGCGGTTATTTACATCCAGCAAACGCATGTTTATTATGTTACGTACAATATACATCTAGAAAGGACATAAACATTTTTTTTCCTCACACAAGACTCAACAGCATTTTTATGTGGATACACTAGCCATTCATCTGTTTTTTTTTTGTATTTTTTTTTCAATGCTTGTAATGTCTTCAAAGAAGCAACACATTTTAGATGCAAGTTTACAGTAACGTGCAGAAACTTCACTCCTTCATTGGTTCAGCGCACAATCCATTTTGTTTTGTTTCCGAGCATCCATTTGTCCATCTTTCAAATAATTTAAAGAAAATTATAACTGTGTATGCCTCCCCCTTCCTTTTGAATATTCAGTCTTTTTCAGATTGACAAGTGCCACTTTGGTACTTTTAGGCATCTCATGTGGGTCAGTTTGATCTTTATTTTTGTGTTTAATTAACATTGATGCTGGGTAGATATAGATAACTACAATCGTTTAACATAATAGATTGTCTATGCTATTTTGATCGAGCTCTCGTTGGCCCAGTGATTGATTTTGTTAAGATGTAATTGAGCAAAGTTACTCTTAAATAATCCATTAACATCTGACACATTTAAAAACACAAACATGACCTCTTTAAAATTATCTTTACACATATTTTTTTATTTGTAAAACATGTTGAAAGGCTGACCGCTGCTTTCCAGCTTTACATATTAAAGTTTATGAGTTTGAGAACAAACCTCAAACCAGTCTGACAAAATGTTGCTCATCTGAAAGGGGGAAGAGAGTGTTTTAAGGCAATTAAAAGTTGTATTCAAAACATCTTCTATGAAATAATAAATTTGTCTCTTTAGAAATCGTTGGAATGTATGAATGTCCTTTGCACCAACTTCTTTTTTTTCTTTGAGTAAAAAACAATGGTATAAACACATTGAAGGAAAAATTCAAATGCAGACAGCGATAAGAAACTAATTCTATGTACAAGACTTAGAGTGTGTCCTCTTTGTTTCACAAGGGAACGCACAAATGGTAAATGCTCAAGCAGAATACTCTGAGGTACAAGTAAGACTTAATACATTTTGGTGTACAGAATAAATAATAGGAATATTTCCACCATTATGGCACTGTGATGGTTTATCATCTCTGATTTAATCTGTTTTCACGTTCTATTAAAGGTGCTGTTAGAATTTTTTTGCTATCCCTCTACATTATGATCAACAATATTGACCACTGGGATCTGAAATGTCCATAACATACAAAACAAAATAATAAAGAAATTAAATAAGATTTAGCGGAGATGCTTCCAAAATAATGAAAAGTCTTTCAAGACAACATCTTGAATGTCTTTGCACGGGATGAAAACATGGTGTTTCATGCTTTCGGGTATCTGCTCCTTCATAAAGGCCTTCTGGGGGTCTGCAGAACTTGAGTTGGGTATATGAGCACCCTTTCCTCTCACCACTCCAGTGGCTTTGCTGATCTTTCAGTCTCTCCAGGGGGAGGATGGTGGAAGTTGTGATTTAAGATGGACGTGAAGATCCTGAATGTTCTTAAGGGTAAACTTTGGATCTGAAACGAATAAATGAGAGTGGAGGAACTTCTTTCAGCAGAAGAAACCAGAACTTGAGTTGGCCATGAACAGTCTTTTAAGTTGTTCTTTCTTCTTTCACTTTCTTCTCCTCCTCCTCTTCATTGTTGTTTTTTTCCACCAGTTCGCTTACTGAAACATCCGGGGATGTTTCATGAAGACCCTCTCGATGAAGTTCTCCAGCTCCTCTTCACTGTCCTGTGGAGGCTGCCTCAGCGGACTGTAGTAATCATCCTCCCTGGTGACTACAGGAGCTCGGGCTGGGTAATAAAAGGACGGCCAACGACGTGGAGATGACCGGGGTTTAGGCATGGGTACAGCTTTGAAAGTCCGAGGGTGAGGGAAGTAGAGGTTCCTCTGGAAGGCAGGTTGGACTCTTTGGCGAGGCTGCGCCCAAGGACGGGACTTCCGTCTGGGGGAGTAATCAAAGTCATAGTCCAGTGAGTTTCCCAGAACATCATTGAGTGAGAAAGAGGGCTTGGAATAGTAGCGGGATTTTGGTTTTGGAGGTGGGATGTAGATGGGGTAATAGCCTCGGTAGGGTTTTTGATAGGAGTTGTAGGAAGGGTAGGTACGAAAGGGCCACTGCTGCCTCGCCCACATGTCTTGCTTGCTGGGCTTGACCGAGGCCCTGTCTTTGAACCAGGCTTTCAATGGGTTGGTGTTTGGTTGAGGAGGCTTTGAGGGAGGAGGTTTACGTAACACTGTTGAAGGTGCGGCGGGGGCTGGAGGCGGCACAAGAGGATGTTGCCATGGCAGATTTTCAGGAGCATCTTTTTTCTTCTTTTTCTCCACATCGTTAATGATGTCCACCACATCGTCTGCTGGAAGATGCAGTTTGCTGGAGATCTCAATCAACTTATCAATAGTCTGTGGGTCAATGTCCTCATCATCATCATTAGTGTCCTCATCAGAGCGCTTATCTTCAGCACCATTGTTGTCTTGGTACTTTTTCTTGTCTTGTTTTACGATGTACTTCAGGAGCATGTCAGATGCAATATCTGCAAGCTTCTCCTCCTCTGCTTTGGCTCTTTGAGCCTCTGCTGCTTGTCTGCGTACCTCCTCTTGCTCAGCTTTGGCCCGTGTTTCTTCTTCTTCAGGGCTTAGCTGTTCTTCATCCTCCTGATCTTCCTCATCCTCTTCCTCTGGGTCAGCAAGGTTATTGCTAAAGTCATCCATGAAGTTGCCTCCTCTTTGTAAAGGCTGAACTCTGTTTTTCTCTTGTTCGAGCTGCCACTTTAACTTCTTCTTGGACAAGGCTAGGTCATTGCCTTTCGCTTTAGGCTTGATCTCATTGTTCATGAGGCCATTGCGGTCCAGGTAATCGAAATACTCCCCACGGCTCTCCCTCTGTCTAGTGTCCCGCTCTCTCTTAGTGGCTGTGCTGTAGCTCTGAAACTCCTCCAGCATAGTCTCCAGGTTCTTCACCTCCTCGGGACTCAGCTGCTCTTCCTCCTCCTCTGCTTTTTCTCCCTCCGGCTCCTGCCTCTCCTCCTCCTTGATCACGTCCTCTTGTGTGGCCTCCTCCTGCGGAGCCACCTGCTCCTTAATGGGTACCGTCTGGCTGGTGGTGCGGCTTGTCACTTTCTCCGTCATCCTTTCCTCCTCTTCAGCCCTTTTTTTCTCCTCTTCCTCTCTTTCTTTCTCATCATTTCCTTGCGCAGCTGCCATGACCAGCTCCAGTTCTTTGTGACCATCTCTGTCTCTGTCTGCACCCTGAAGATCCCTCTCGTTTTCCACTTCAGTTCCCTCATCTTCTCGTTCACTCATCTTTTCTTTCTGGGGCTGGTTTAGTGCCCCGAGAAGAACTGCTGCTAGGGTTCTAGGATCCACGTCTTTAAAAAGCTCATCTTCTTCATTTTCATCATGTGGCGTGCCGTGCTCCTCGGCTGGTTGAGTATATTGAGCCTGTTGCTGAGCAGAGGAGGCAGCTGCATAGTTTTCACTTACTGTGTTTCTGTCTGTTGTCACTGGACTGAAGGCTGCAGGCTCGACTGAGAGACTGAATAACATGAACAGGAAAATGATGGGGATATTGGAAGTTTGATGGCACCAGGTCATGACCGCGCATATGTGTTAACCTGAAAGACAAAAGAAGTTCATAATTCATCAAAGATTGCTCAAATTTGATCTCAGGGTGCAAACCAAATAACTGCTTTTAAATAAAAGGCATAAAGTGCGTTTTCCTAATATATTTATGTCACAATAATGCTAGAATAAATTGAACACAGTCATGTGCATCACGTCAGTCCACTGCATTACAGCTCAAGTTGAAGATTATTCTGCTGTAAGATGGTGGAGACATTTTGAGATTCACTTCTTTTCCAACTGCCTCCTTTTCTATATTAAATATAATATTGTATGAATGCCTTATTGACACCATGAAACATGTAACGACCTAGTTGATCTTCCTTATAAAGGACAAAATAATGTTAATGTATACACTTAAGTAATTTCCATATCCAGTGAGGGTTGTTTTCTATTCTAAAGAGATTAAAGACAGTTACCAAGCCATATTTATATTTTGCACAGAAATTGTTTTAAGCTTTAATTGTGTTGTTTTAAAATTGGTGTTTCATTGCCTACTGCTTAGCTGATTTTGCAAAGGCGTTCTAATTGGCTCTGCGGCTTGAGCTGGTGCGGTTCGTGAGGGCTCTGGAGCGCTTTGTACATGTGATTGCTCGCACACGCGGCGCGGTGCTAATAAGGTATAGAAGGGAAAAACGCCTTAGCAGGGAGCCTTTCCGATGCGTGGGAGGTTAATGAGTAAGCAATACAAAGACGATCAGAGAATTTCAGTATGACCATGAAAAGCAAGTTTAAGCTCTAAAGTAATCTCTCACAAATGTGAATAAAATACTGAGTTTTAAAACATTGGGAGGATAAGAATATTTTACATAAAATGGCATAATTATAGATCACTTTCATTTTGTAATGAAACTGAGATCCTTCAGCTTAAGGCTTGATCACGACACAGATGTTTATGGTTAAATCTGCTCATGTCCACTCGTCGTTGCACCAGAAAACACTGCAGCAGTCGTCAGATATGTGCCCAGTGGCTTGCAATGCAAGATTCACGCATCTAAAGTTTGACATCAGTCATAACACAGCAGGAACTCCCATTAGTTTTGCAACATGCACATTTTTTTATTTTACATATGCAGTAATTTTTATATCTTCATATTTGATTCCATCCACTTTTACAGTCTAATTAGAATCGTGTCTTCACGATGTAACCGCAGCTCTAACAGTAAAACCCTCTTCCACTGCCTCCAATGACAGAGCACTCTAGGGAGGTCTCATCAACAAAGCACGTAAGTAATCCGGCTCCAAGCAGCCTTGTCCTCAAGTAGGCCTATAATCTTCTGCTTTAAAACGGCTCTAATAGATTTAAGATTTAAACAGAGCCTTACTGCGTCTCCTGACACAAATTAACCCAATCAGCCACGTTTCAAAGACACAAAAGCATGATGAACGTTCATCTGGTCAAATTGATTTCAACATTTCTCCTCTCCATGGGGGCAGCTTCTTATAAGTCTATGTAAAAGCGGCAGAAGTCA
This sequence comes from Danio kyathit, assembly GCA_903798195.1. Taxonomy (NCBI): domain Eukaryota; kingdom Metazoa; phylum Chordata; class Actinopteri; order Cypriniformes; family Danionidae; genus Danio; species Danio kyathit. Next base: position 31,645,574 of record LR812525.1, on the reverse strand, counting down.
AATTGGACTCCAACAGGTAAAAGTCAAAGCAAAACAGCATGTCTCTCGTGCGCTTGTGTGATTGGACTCGACGTTGTTATTTTGGGTATCTGATGCTATGGTGATGAGAAAGATGATGAAAGCATGAGCAAGGGCGTAGTAATAATCATGAGAGCTGTGCTATTGATAATAACAGTCACCTTCATCATTAAATGTAAAAGTCACCATTACAATAACTGAAATCCCTAAAAGTGTTTTTAATTTGTTGCATTAGTTCCTTTACCAATTATGCACCAATACAAGTCTAAATGTTACACTTTTACTTTCTTCTTTTCAAAAAAAATAAAAATCTGTCCCGTATTTACGGCTTTTTTACGCCAAATATAGTCTTTTTATTCTAGCGTAAGTTCTATTCTAGTGTAAACCAATGTTCAATACTCCTTTTTAAATGTATAATTCTTCTTTTCACATTATAATATATACTTATTTTCATGCACTTTAAGCTAGTTCTTTTGCTGTTACTATAAAAAGAAAACCGGGACTTACCGGGAATCCTGTCAGTGGCAGCGCAGTCCGACGCACGTATTGTGTCCTCTCCAAACTTTGTCTGTAAGTTGAGTAAATCTCGTGATTAACGTGTCAGAAATCCGCTTCAGCAACGCATTCTTTATCTGAACGTTGCTGTTTTGTTTGTACAGTGATATCGTTTGTGTGTGCCGTGTGGTTGGCTTTTCTAGCACGGCGCTATGGGGATATTTTCAGTACCACGGTCAGCTCTCCGTGTTTTTATTTCGGCCCCACTGCGCCCACGTGACCGCACGTCATTCGGCTCATTGACGTCACCCTCTCCATTGATAAGAATTTTTGTACTGATCGAACCCCGAGTCTTCGCTACGCTGCAGTGCCCAGATGAATGGAAGGAAACGGGATGAATGAAATAGTACTTTTTTTTCCGCCGAATAGAGGGCTAGACAACACGGGGAGCGCGAGACCGATCCCTCCAGATGCAGCTGCACGCTGACAGCGCAACACAAAGGAACCAACAATCCTCATCACGACGTGCATTGCCTCACTTACAAAACGTATAAATGCAATTACGCCATACAATTCATAAAGAAAAAAGCTGGCGCTTCAATAGTCAGTGCATGGCGCAAAAGCGAGCCCAAATGCACGTTATGCATGTTTTAATTTGGATTTATTGCTTTAGGGAGTAATATGTGGCTCTTCCGCATCCAGATCGTGACACGCTACAGGATGTTTTGATTAATGCATTATCATAATCATCATAAATAAAAGCTACTGCAGCCGTTTTTTTCCCTCTATACAATGCCAAATGGACAATAATCATTTACACTGCAGTTTAATGTATGAGATGTATGTTGTACAAAATTAAAAATTAAAGAAATTACATTTTATGGTGTTTCTTCAAAAATATGTTTTTTTGCAACAAGGATTTAATGCACGACGACTATAACCATTATCTAATGTAAAATTTAAATTAGTTCCACATTTAATGCACATTTCATTCATAAATGTCAGAGCAGCTGCAGCAGTAGTTTAATTTATCGATACAGTAATGATTGCGGTAATGGCTGGCTTAAACAATAAAGCCTTTGTACTGATAGTTAAGGAAACTTCTTATTCTGTAAATGCAGAGAACGAGGACAAGTCAGAGAAAGTATTCTCCTTTGTCAATATGAATTTTAATATGGAACTTTCAGCATTATTGTGCAGCCTCACAGTGTTTCTTTTGGAGGTGACTTGCAATCATTACGTTTCATCATACTTTTCTATCTTTTTTCATGCAAATGTTTTTTTGACTATTATTGTAGGTCTCAAATCCCAACACTTTTTCTTAAAACAAGCTCACACTGGGCAAAGTAAGCTAAATGAAAAACTTTGGGCATCAATTCTAAATAAAATAAAACGAGGAGATGCAATTTCTTTTTAATTTTTTCCCAGTTTACAGAAATAGGCCACTGTGACTTTTTTTTTCCTATAGCCTAAGTTGAAAATCCTGCGAATAGTGCCGTGACACTAATAAAACTGGTTTATATGGCTATGATATAGCCAACGGCCTGGGAATCTAAGCAATTACAGCCTTGACAAGCTTTTTTCAGCGTGTTTGTCAGCAGGGATGCAGATAGGTCAATGCCGCAAATCTGTGCGCTCTGAATAGGCAATTAGTGCACTCATACATATACTGAAGAAACTTAGAAAGTCTTCATGTCCGAAACTGTTCAGCACATTCTGTACAAGCATTCTTGAACTTTTTCGTCCATTTCTGTAAAATATGTGTGCAAATACATTCACAAAAAAATAAAAAAGAACCACAAGACGATCCTGGCTTGGATGAAAACATTTAGTCACCTTAATTTTTCTTAACTGATATAGTTTCTTTTAGCTCACTATAGTGCGAAAGCTAAGAGCTATTGCCTAAATTATTTTAAACATGCTTAAACCTCCGTTCGTTACTTGTGTAATTAGAGAACTGCGTATAAACCGATCTGAAATGTTACTCCCATTTTTACCTGCTCATTCAGCCTAACGCAGAGTGTATAGGCTATATTTTGCAGAGTAGCATTTTACAGTGACTTGGCATGTTTTGGTTTCTTGCAGATCGTGACGACACGATGATGACGAGCATCATAGCTTAATGAAAGTTAAGAGAATCCTGCCATGAGGATTCTTTCAGACTGTCAATGGTGTTAAACGTGAACGAATTGCATTAGCATAGTGAGAATGAGCTGACAGTGTCTTTGCATGGCTGTCGGAGAAGATAGTGTTTCTGCAGCCAACTGTCTGTTTACGTTCACTTCACCCAGGAGACGTCGACTGAAGAGAGGAGGGCTCCTTTCTGCCTCGGAGAATCAACAGCACTCTTTTGACAAATGACCTGTCTCACGATGATCTCTTGACGCCGAGAGAGAAATTCTTCCACCTCCATCATTTGCGCGGTGTTGCCTGCCTCTGCGCGCGTCGCGGGATGGGAAACGCCGCGTTGGCGTTCAGAGTGCGCGGGCGGCGGCGCTGCAACTGATCGTTTGTTCTCCCGGCTCTGACTGGGAGTTAATGAGGCGGCATCCACCGTACCTCGGTCTTCCCCAGATGGATCTCTCTCTACAGCAAGCATAATTTCAGCATTCGAAGCCTTCCAAGGGCGCTTTTTTTTTAACAAATTAATCCATTTATAATCGATTCCGACAACTAACCGTGGGAGGGATGCCCTTAGATTGGATGTGTGACAGAGGCTTCCTGCCCACGCGTACGTGCAAACAAAGCGCGGCGAGTCTTGCCTAACACAAAGAGCTATCCAAACAGAGTTCCCCTGTCAGTCTGACAGCATGCGAGCAGCACTTTCCCATTTCAGAAGGCCTTCAACTTTTAACCTTTGCGTAAATCTTAAACCACGGCAGTCGGGGTTCTGTTGTAATAAACTGAATAGCGGAAACTAAATCAAGACACATTAATTAACACAATAGCCTATTTCCCTATTACTGCACATATCAATATAGCCTAGATTAAATGTGCAATTCACATGCAGTCCAAAACAAAGGGGAGCTATAACTGTAAAAATAAAATCTGTGGTAAACTGCTGTATTTTCTAAATGCATACAGGGAGATCACCATGCACCACAATGAGCCAATTAATGCTCATCACAAACTGCTTTTCCACAAGCAGAGAAACATACTAATTTATAGAAGGTGCTATAACACTGTACTACTAAACACTATAACACTCATGACACTAAAGTAATTCATAAACATTATTTATCAACAGTAGATATAACATAAATCTGGAATGTACGGAAAAGAGTAATGTAAAAAAATCACAAAAAGTGTAATGTTAGAAAAAAAGTGTCATGTAAGGAATTCTGGAAAAGTCCATTTATGTTTATTCACTGAAAACATACAGTTAATCAGATCGTTACTGTAGCATTTTTACTTTTTTAATGCCAATATGAAAAAAAGATGGGTTAATTCACCCAAAAGACAAAAATTGTCAGAATTTTGTCACTTTTATTTGTTATAAACTCTCGTCTTTGCTCATCTTCTGAACACAATAAAATGTTATTAAAATCTTATCATAAACTCTAAAGCTGAGATGCCCAAACTAGGGTCTTTGAATTTTGTAACCTTTAATTTGGCCATGCACCATCCCATCTGAGAAGAGAAAGAGAATGATGGGGTTATGAATCAGAATCAGTTTTATTGCCAAGTGTGCTTCACACACACAAGGAATTTGTTTTGGCAACAGAAGCTTCCAGTGTACATAAAGTGACAAGTGACAACACAAAATTAAATATGAGAAAAGAAAAAGGCGATAAACATTAAACAGAGATGCAGTTAGTCAAAAAGATCTGGATGTTGAATTGTATGTACAGATTTGTTATAAATATACAGGTTGTAAGGTGCTGTGTACAAATGCGTGTGAGAAAGTATTGCTTTGTATATTGTTATAAGGTGCTGTGTACAAGTGCGTATGAGAAAGTATTGCACATTAATTGCACAGTAGGGGAATATTTAACTGTTCATGAGGTAGATGGCCTGAGGAAAGAAACTTTTCCTGTGTCTGGCTGTTTTTGTGCTTGGTGCTCTGTAGCGCCGACCAGATGGCAACAGTTCGAACAGATAGTGTGCTGGGTGTGATTCGTCCAGAGTGATTTTGCGTGCCCTTTTACTCACTCTGGAAGAGTACAGTTCTTGAAGTGTAGGAAGGGCAGTGCCAGTGATTCGTTCAGCAGTCCGGACTATTCGCTGTAGTCTACGGAGGTCAGTTTTGGCAGCTGAGCTGAACCAGACGGTGATTGAAGTGCAGAGGATGAGATTGTCAATGAGATTGTCAATTCAAGTTTAATATAACCCTTTGTTTGTTTGTTTTATTGTCAAAAGCTAACTGAAATGAAATGTTTCTATTGAATGGTGTAAATGAATCAGATTAAGTTTAAATGTACATATACTGTCATTGGTGAGCAATGCAAGGCAAAGGCAGATTCTGCTTGACTGTTGTATTCAGCATTGAACTCCACTGTGTGTTATAAATGTGTTTGTGTTTTTTTGCAATAAGTTAAGTTATACTGTATTAGTTATGATTTAAAGCAATGTTTACTATTTCTTTTCAAATATTAGGAAATAAATAAGGAAATTACCTATGGCAACTTTAATGTAGTATAGTTTGGTATATCTTCAACCCATGGCTCTCAATGATATTTAGTTTTTGGCCCTTCATACGAAAAAGTTTGGGCACCCCTGCTCTAAAGAAACATTACTTTGATGTACATATTGAACTTTTATTCATTCATTCATTAATTTTCTTGTCGGCTTAGTCCCTTTATTAATCCGGGGTCGCCACAGCGGAATGAACCGCCAACTTATCCAGCACGATTTTACGCAGCGGATGCCCTTCCAGCCGCAACCCATCTCTGGGAACATCCACACACTCATTCACACTCATACACTACGGACAATTTAGCCTACCCAATTCACCTGTACCGCATGTCTTTGGACTGTGGGGGAAACCGGAGCAACTTTTATTCAAATAAAAAAAAAAACATTGATTAAACACAAATAATGGTCAGTCAATTGATCTCATTGGTTCTTATGCATCAAGGAAGCATGCTTTAGTTTGATGACCACATCTGAATGCTTTATGCATTGTTCACTAATCAGTGTTCATAGGTGAATAAAAGCTTACATCAAATCTGTTAATTCAAGTAATGCATGCATGTCTTTAAGAAACATTTTAAAGTAGCGTCATAAATTTGGACATATACATCAACCAAGAAATTTTGAGAAATCTCTCATATTTGAATGGAAATGTTCTCAATGTTTTGTTTAGAGAGACATGAAGGCAAATACAGAAAAATGCTATTTTTCAAACTGGAGTAATTGCATTGAGCAAAATTATGTTAGACTCATGTCATTCGAAAACTGTTGCTGAACTCAAAAAAATAACTGGATGAACTCAATTTAATTGAGGGGAGGATTTCCATCCAAACAATTTGTTTAGCACCAACTAAAAAACTATTTACATTATTAAATGCAATTGAGCTGGTCCAACATGATTTTATCAAATGAAAGTTTAAATACATTTATATTCATATTTAACTTAGCTCTTAGTTTATTTGAAGTGACCCTAAATGAACTAAAAGAGCCATTTTTTTTAACATATTTCATGAGTACATACAGTTGATTAAGCTGCCAACACCCAAAGCATGGGTGCTTCAGCAAGGTGTTAATCTTTAAACTCAAAGCATTACATGAAAATCTTCTAAATCTTCAAACTGAAGTGAAGATTAAACTCTAACAAGTCTTTCTATTAACTTTAAACACCTAAGATTACTTTTATAGTCAACATTTCCCTCTCGTAATTCAGTAAGCATGCTGGGAACTACTAATTCGCTAACCAGGTATAGTAGTTGGACCAACACAATTCCTTGGTTTACAAATTTAAGTGGACTGAACATAAAACAAACAAATTACCTAAAAAAATTACAAGAATTGTGTTGTTTCAGCTGATTTTAAACAGTTAGTTTGAACAAGCAGCAGTAATAATTTTTTGGAGTGTCAAAAACTTGTTGAAAGCACCTATTATAGTTGGGATATTTCCCTTAATATTATCTGTAGATCTACGTTATATTATGATAATCTAGTCATAATCTAAAGCCAGTTGCTGAGGCAGTCCAGGCATGTCATCAACAAAGCTAATGTGATTGGTTTTAATGTGCGCTTTGCAGATGTTTGAACATTTGTGTGCGGCCATGGAAATAAATAATTTAGCAGAGTTGGAAAAAAATGCCAATGAAGTGAGCAGAGCAGATCCATTTATGGTTCTATTTATGGACCAGTCCACATCACTAGTGGGACTCGCATATATGCAGCAGTACATTATCTTTTCTTATTGCTAATGAAGTAATAGCAGTGAAGCCCACTTGAAATGTTCTTTAAAATGATGTAATGACTTTTCCAATGCACATATGGATAATCCTGTGAAACTGTCAATGTGATACATTAATGAGTCAGATTAACACTGCAAATGTACAACCATCTGGCGATAATACAATCTATACTATGCCAAATTTACTCACAAAGCTCTTTTTAAAGATTCATTCATTTATTAAAAACTAGTGCAAACTGTAAAACTTATGATGACTAAAACTTTACAAAGTTGGAGTATGTTTTAAAAAAATCCTCATTCTGTCAAATAGACTTTTCCCAGCCTTAATCTGATCATGTAGATGAATGTGTTTGGCCAGGCTTGTGTAACTGCTTTAAAACAGGGCAAGATGCCACATGGGAGGGAGTGAGGTTTGCTTTCTGTACATTTTACAGCAGCTGAGCATAGTCTTTATGCTACAGAATATATGTTTACCAAGCAAACTTGTTGGTGTTCATGTAAAAATGCTGGGTTCCACACAATCGATTTGTGTTGATGAGACAACATGAAGGAATTAAGTGAACTTTCCAATTAAGTGGATTGAACATAAAACAATTAAGTCGTCCAAAAAAAAAAAAATGCTCAAAAATTGTATTTGTAACCCACCTGGGTCTGAGCTGGGATCGAATCGGCGATCCTTTGCATGGGAGTCAGTTGCTCTAACAAGTAGGCTAAAGACCATGGCCTCTAGCGTCTGTCGCTAGAGCACACTTAGAGGTCAGAGGAGTGAGGTTTACCTGCATAGCACTTCGCTAGCTGGCCTCCATTACATATTGTTGCAGCTCATTTTAAATAAGTAGTTTGAACAAACACCAAATGTCATTTTTTTAAGTACATGAACAGCTGAAGTCATTTAATAGTGTATTTTCGTTTAAATTCCTCACAAAAATATAACTTCGCACTAAATTAATAATCTTTCTGTATTGTAAATTGGACTATAAAATATGGCATACACAAGAATACTGTTGTGTCCCAAATATCGCACGTTGCACTTACCTGTCATTGAAGACTGAACGCCATAATTAAAACACATATATAATTAATTAGTCTCATTATTTTTTATGTACAATAGATAATTAGAGCTGTGACAGTTGAGCGAGTGCATGAAGTGTCTTCATTTTTTTTTTTTTTTTTAAATAAAGGGTTTTTAAAATGCATTTTTTTCTTTTTGAAATGTTCAGTGTGAACTCACTACTTGCACTATTGAAAAAACAGAATAGTATAGTGCACAAGTATGGGAACATGGATGCACAGTGAGGTATTATCATGTATTAGCTGATTTTTTATTGCCAATGTGTGAACAGTTTGTAAGGAAATGTTAAAAGCAGACATTCTACATTGTCTGTGAAAGCCTGACTCAGAAGACATTTAAAAATGTTAAGGTTGTGATATTAGTGCATGCTTCCAAGAGCCTGTATTCTGTTCTGTGACACACAAAATTAGTCCTTATACAATAATCAAAACAGTGTGTCATGCAAAGAAGTTATTAACTTAAGTTTTACTTATTTATAGTTTCACAAAACAAGTGTGCAGTCTTAAATCTTATTTAAAATCAAACTATCATAACAGAATTGCATTAACAAACATATCCATATAGACATATTTTCTTGTATTTTGCCCTTAGTTTTTTGTTGGGCTCGTATTTTTTCTTGATATGAAATGTGTAACAAATTTACATATTCATCTGAATGGCTCTCTTACTATCATGGACAGAGTGCGGATGTTAATTATCGTCATGTCTTTGTATTTACAATTTATTTGAACTTTTATGTGCTAAAAGTAGCAGAAAGAACTAGCTTGAGTATATCTCTGGGCATTGAATCATGTTCAGTGTCTTATGTGGTTCATAAATGTGGTTTATGATGTCTACATAAAATAATCATTGAAAAAGGCAAACAACTGCTCACTTGAGGAAATAATGTTTACAAACTTCAGGGTTTCCATCCTAACATAAGCTGAATCTTTTCAAAGTTTGTGAAAAAAAGAAATATCTTGTAAGTTGTAAGAGCAGCCGACTACAGTATTGGTAACCTAGTAACCAAACAAGGCAAGCATAATGGAGACAACTGATTAGTCATGTGGGAGTAATATTCGCTATTTTATTTAGTTTTATTGAGTTTATTCAGCAAATTAAATTCCATCTCCTATTTTATTTAAATTTTTTTGTTGCAAAAACCACGTCAAGCAAGCATACATTGTAAAATGTAATAAGTTGTTCTTGAGGAAAAATTGAGGAAACCGATTGCCTTAAAATTTCTTAGTAGTGTATTAATTTTAAGTGAGCATAACTTAAAACAGTTTGTATTTACAACTTCTTAATAAAGTACACCTCAGTACCGTTGACTCAAAATTATTAGTTGTGTTAATTATTAGGGGTCTTATTAGGGGTCTGTTCTTATTAGGGGTCACATTACTAGAAAAATATTTGGAAACGGATTGCATTAAAATGATCAAGTAGGCTGAAATAAAACATTTAAGTAGACATAAACCAACTTGTAAAACATTTTTATTGTCTAAATATTGTACAGTATAACAGGCATCAATCAATCAATCAGGCATCACATCAATCACCTATACACGTCTTTAAACATACAGATTTTAATTTTTTCAGCATGAAAAACAATGCAATGCAAAGCATGAACAACTGACCTTGTAAAACATTTAGCATCCGCGTATTGCAAAAAAAAAAACTGTTTATAACAAGTAATTTTTAACCAAGGTTTAATGTAGTAATAATAATAATAATAATAATAATAATAATAATAATAATATGTATATAATATTGTATATTTATTATTCTATAATTATTATTTTGTTTATGATTATTATTTTATTAAAAAATTATAATCGTATTTCTTATAATTATATAAATATTAATATTAATATATTATAATATATTTATACATTTTGAACATCAAATAATTGAAAAAGCTCTCTCATTTATTATGCTAATGTCTGATTATGCTTAAGTTTTAATTCTTCCACCAGTTTCCTCAGTTCCCTCATCACCATTCTCTATCATTAACATGCTTTTGACACATGACCACTCAAAAGTTGTAAATACATATTATTGTAAGTCAAGATTACTTGAATCTATTTAGTTTGACAACTTAATGTGCTAAAAAGTTGGGATTACTTGTTTAAATATTGTAAGGTGAACAAACTTATGCATAATAAGTTAACTGCACCTAATTTTATTAGTGAGAAGAGCTAAAACTTGTGAATTAAAGGATTTTGATTCGAAATGTGATGAATCTATCACTCGTTTCTCATGCAAAACTTCATAATGCATATTAACACATGGTGATGGACACCCAGCTATTCCTTTGAATAGTTTTAACACAGTTTAGATGCTCTACTTGTTCTTAAAATGCAAGCCACTTGAAACCAACCAGCAGATTAAATGTCAGAGTAAAAAATCACAACCTGATGAACGGTCTACATGACATTAATGTTGAAAGATCAAAAACATGGCTTACAGAATCACTTTAGACACGTCTGGGGTCCCGGTGCACCATTTGAATATTCTTTCACCACTGATGATTTGACAGCTAGAAGCAGATAGAGACTGAACCATACAAAGGCAGCTATCGTGGCGGGAAAGAACATGTTGAATGATTCATTTTTTTCTCTCTGTTGAGGCCAAGTGCCCTTTTTAGTGTCACAGATATTGACATACTGTAAAACCCAACAGTCAATTTAATCAAATGAAAAGAGTGTAGCCAACTCAAACTTAACTGAAAGTTTAATCTACTCATTTGCACTCAGTGTTGAAGGTAATGAGTTAATTTAATACCTCATTACTTCAACTTGAATGAAGTAAATTCACATATAGATTATTATTTTTTTTTTATAACTCAAATGGTTTGTAGCAATCTGTTTCCTCAAACAGTTTGAGTTGCCTTAATTTATTGGGTATTACAGTACTCAGTTGGTTTGAGTTCTCTTCATTTATTGGGTTTTATTGTGCTCAAATTGTTTCGTTTAGTCAAATGGATTAAGTTCACAGTACTCATTAGGATTAGTTTTAGAACTTATATGCTTTGAGTTACCTTAACTTTTTGGGTTTTACGCTGTATATATCCTATGGCTCTACAGCAATTAAACACTGTGTATCTTAACAATATTTGAAGAACTAAAAAATGTGAAGGCATATCCATAGCAACAGCGATTAAAATATGATAATTTCAATCAAATTGGAATTATATCTGTCTTTTACATCGGGATTTAAGTGAACTGATAAATAATTACTTCAGTATTTGCATGTTTCAGTAGCTGCCACTGCTATTTTGACATTTGACGCTTACAAATCTTGCACTTATCTTAACGAAACACTCTCTTTGTTTTAGCTTTGATTTCTAATCCTCTGAGGCCACTTTCATCACCTTCGCGTTTAGTTATAGATTGCATAAAAGGTGGACGTTATCTCGCCATTTTTAAAGCTGTTTTCACATTAGCTGTACTACACAAACATGAAGTCTATTGACTTTTATTCTGGGCTTTATCCCTGTAAGATTAGCTGGCTTTATCTGAGGTGCACGTTTTTAGCATTGATTGAAAAGCCGATGCGTTGTGAATGTAAATAGAGGAGGGAAAAAAACGGAGGGGCCTGAAATTGAAAGTGTTCTGGGAGAGGAGAATGATGAAAAGCGAAGAAGGGGCTCTGTGGGCTGTGACGGAAGCACAGAGAGGAGATGAATGAAAAGTGAAGTGTAATTCAGTGAAAAAGATAAATAATGCAGACAGGGCCAAATTTATATAGACGCTCGCTCTCAATTCTCATGCTCATGCACAAATGCACCGATTTGGAAAGGGTTTATGAGTGCTCAGTGAATCTTCAATGTACTTAAAGCCAGTATGAAAATATAATTCACTGTCGATGTTCTAAATGCAGATTATAGATATTATGTTCAGCAGTTCATCCATGGGTTTAATTTTCTAAGATTATTTTCTTTCTTGTAATGACTGTTCACTATCTCATAAATGACCTTGGCGTGAAAATCACATCTCCCACCCAAGTGCACTTACAGCCACCATACAGAAGGGTCATTCCAAACCAAATGGTTCAAAAGCTTAGAGACCATTTTCAGAATGAAGCTTTTGAAAATGTTTAATTTATGATGCAGATGCCACATAATGACATGAAGTGCACTTTATAGAATATATTTCAAGGAATAGTACATGGGAGTGAATCCTTCAGAATGAAACACCACCTTTCCATTATCTCTGGCATCACACCTGAAGCAATTTGGAAGTTAAGTAAAAAAAATGGTGCTGATTAGTGCAGAGTACTGAAATATTTGTAACTGTATTGTATTGTATAACTTGTGGGTAGACTGTATACATTCACTTGACGTGATGTATTCTAATCAAATAGTATGAGGTAAAAACTTTTATCCAAAATTATTTTTTGGTCACACTTTGATTTTAAGGTAAATTACTGCTGTTAATAGTCCAATAACTTAGACTTTTAGCTCAATCAACTAATAATTTGCTGCTTATTAATAGTTTTGGTAGTAGTTGGGTTTAAGTATTGGGTAGGATTAGGGGTGTAGAATAAGATTATTAGTACTTAAAAACTCAGTTCAGCTCTGATACAGTACAGGAGATTCAAATTCGACCATGTTGGATGAAATTAACTCTACTAATGCTGTTTCAGTTTTGAAGATGACAGTGTGGATTAAAACATTAAGCAGCATCATTGAGTGCCAGGGTGTATGTATTATTATATTGTATCCCCATAGCATTATGAATTGATCAGCAAATATGTAGTTTGACAGAAATATTATTGGTTATTTTCAGTAACAGTTCATATCGTAGTAATAGGTAGGCCCAGTTTTCTGCAGATTTTTAGCCTATAATTGATTCTGTTTATTTACTTGTGTAAATGTGTGTAAACTTATATTTATTCAGCTTTTAAACTAATTTCAGTAATATTATTGACAAATATTAAAATGTTTATATGATTTATTTACAATACACTTTGTAAAGTAATATTTTCTATTTCTGTTGTCTTTTAGTAGAGATATTATATGAGAGACTTGCTTTGTTTACAAAATAAAGTGGATCTAATTGGATCTGCATTGTAGACATTAAATAAAAGTTAAAAAGGCATTACTTTTTATTTAATATGTGAAGTTTTTAGTTATGATTCTTCCAAAATCATATTGCATAAATCTGCAGATTTTTAACAAACTTCTGCACAGAAATAGCAAAAAATGTCCGCAGATTCTGTCTGGCCCTGGTAATAGGTAGGAAATAAGTTAATAATGGGAATTAATACTTAGGCTAAAGTTTTATCAGATTTTTAAATGAATAAATATTGGTGGCAATTAGCTCTAGAAAACCCCATGTTTTTACTTTGTTTTAACTTTGTGTTTGAGGTTTCATGTCGATTAATTACCCAGCCCTACCTCCAATAATTACGTTGGTTTGTGATATATGGGCAGTCTATAGAAATGAGTACCCAGCCTAATTCAGTGTTTATCTCTAATGCATTACTGTTGGAGGTTTATTACAGTTTGAAAGAAAAATTCTCTCGCTACATTTTTGTGACTTTTAAAATAAAGGTGTTTATTAGCATCTGTAGTTTCACAAAGGTTCATTATAGTTGATATATATATATATATATATACAGTATATATATAATTTATATAATATTATACATACACATGTATATCATTTCATATATATATATATATATATATATATATATATATATATATATATATATATATATATATATATATATATATATATATATATATATATATATTTGAAGTCAGAATTATTAGCCCCCCTTTGAATTTTTTTTTCTTTTTTAAATATTTCCCAAATGATGATTAACAGAGCAAGAAATTTTTCACAGTATGTCTGAAAATATTCTTTCTATTGGAGAACGTCTTATTTGTTTTATTTTAACTAGAATAAAAGCAGTTTTTAATTTTTTTAAACACCATTTTAAGGACAAAATTATTAGCCCCTTTAAGCTATTTTTTTTCTGATAGTCTACAGAACAAACCATCGTTATACGATAACTTGCTTAATTGCCCTAATCTGCCTAGTAAACTTAATTAACCTAGTTAAGCCTTTAAATGTCAATTTAAGCTGTATAGAAATGTCTTGAAAAATATCTAGTCAAATATTATTTACTGTAATTATGGCAAAGATAAAATAAATCAGTTATTAGTAATGAGTTATTAAAACTATTATGTTTAGAAATGTGTTGAAAATTTTTTCTCTCCGTTAAACAGAAATTGGGGAAAAAAATAAACAGGGGGGGTAATAATTCTGACTTCATCTGTGTATATACAATATATATATATATAATTTTTGTCAAATTGTTCTTCACCTTATGAAATAAAAATATATGTTTTAAAAACTGCTCATCAAAAAGCTTCTTTTTCAAAATTTCCTCTGTAAGGCTTGAAGCTACGCTGCTATTCTGAACCAATAATAAAAAACAGAAAGCAGTTGAAGAGTGGAGTGTCTAATGAAGAGACTCCATTATAATTAATTTGACTCCATTCAAGTTGTTATCATCATTTATAAAGAGAAAGAATTTCAATGGCTTAACGCAGGCAAAGTTGTTTATTAAGTTACATGTTTAAATATACAGACAGTAGAATGAAGCCAACTAAAATACTGTATAGAGAAACGCAGCTGTAACATATGCACTGCTGTGCAGCACAGAGAGTTAAACTGCCTTTGTTAGCAGATGAGGCTACACACTGGTGTGTGGGAGAAGCAGAGTAAAAGCCATTATCCCCGATCAACTGTTACCTTTCCTCCTTAAACCTTGCAGCGTTGTCAAACATGAGTGAAAACCAACCCCCAAAATCCGCTAAACTTGAAAGCAATGTTGAGGAAAGTGGGGGGAGATGTACATTAATATACTATCCTCAGGCCATGAGTCAACAATAGTAAATAGACTGTACAGTGAAATACATCAATGTCTCTGTTGGGTTCATCACTTCAATGCTGAAGTCATAAACTGTCAATGACACCAATCATGACAAAGTGATATGAAAGAAGATCACGAGCAGATGAATCGTCTATGGTGAAAAGCACATGGGGGCGGCACAGTGGCTCACAGCAAGAAGGTCACTGGTTCGAGTTTTATTTGTCAGTTTAGTAACATTTTAAAAATGTTTAAAGAATGTTCAACTTTACATTTTAAATAAACATAAACAGTTAACATTTTTGTGCTATCATTCAAAGAAGATTCTTAAATAACACCAAATGCCCCAGCTGGGTCAATTGGCATTTCTTTGTGGAGTTTGCATGTTCTCCCCGTGTTCGCGTGGGTTTCCTCCGGGTGCTCAGGTTTCCCCCACAGTCCAAACACATGTGGTACAGGTGAATTGAATAAGCTAAATTGGCCGTAGTGTATGTGAGCGTGTGAATGCTAGAGTTTATGGGTGTTTCCCAGTGTTGGGTTGCGGCTGGAAGATCATCCGCTGCATAAAACATATGCTGGATACACTGGCGGTTCATTCTGCTGTGGGGACCCTTGATTAATAAAGGGACTAAGCTGAAAAGAAAATGAATGAATGTTCTAGTAAAGACACATTAGCCAGTATTCTGAGAACATCCTCTTTTATCTTTTATATGTCTAGGATAATTTAAAAAAAATCTCTTTTAGAAAGTCTATTAGCCAGATGGAATAAAATAGTCGAATTCTGCTTTTGAACAAATTCTGCTAACACAAAAAATCTGCAATGTAAATACGCACTAGTCTAATGCCCTCACCCCTGGCTTTTTCTCTACCTCTCTCTTTCTGTGGTTTTGTCGTAGAGCTGATGTTATTGGACCTGACGATTTACCGCCTTGTTTGGAACCGGACATTCACCCACACACATTCACCCCCCACTGCACACGTGTGGGCGATGAGAGAGAGAGTGAGAGAAAGAGATAGAGAGAGAGCGAGGGGCCACTGCGGTTCCTGCAACTGTCTACACAGTTTTTCAATGTCATCTCACAAGCTCTTACTCACTCACACCGTAAGACTCTTGTTCTGACAATCCACAAAACTTTCATATTCAAGGAATTTTTATTCATTAAATCAGAAATGATTAATGGGCACCGCGGAGACTCTGCAAATGTGTGCAGCCATGTGCTCGATCTCGCCATTACCTTTAGCCTCCAGATGGTGTGTCATCTGTTGATAGCGCAGCCATGCACATACTTCTCACCCTGCGCTTTGCCACATCAACCGATAAAAGGATATCGGTGAGTCGCGCTGAGCTGTGAGGAAGGGTCAGGTTTGTGCAATGCTGGGTAAATACGCTTCGCCCCCCTCTGAATTGTCAATATGAAAGACCTGCTGGAGTCGGCAGGGGATCAGCAGTCCATAACAGGGCTTGTCAGTACAACGGGACTCCCTCTGGCTGTTGCATTGAGGCAGAGGAAATGTTTCACAGGCTGCTGGTTTGGCATCAGACATGTGTACAAATGTAAAAATAGAGCCCAGTGTACCGTGATAAAGGGATAGTTCACCCATTTTATTTTATTTACACAGCCATATAAAATGTAAATAAAAAAAATGGGTGAACTATCCCTTTATCACAGTAAAGCGGGCTCTATTTTTACATTTGTACACATGTCTGATGACAAACCAGGGATAGTTTACTCATTTTTTTTATTTACACAGCCATCCAAGATGTAAATAATTGAATTTTTAAGCATTTAAGAAAGATTTTTAGCTAAATCCCTGGTCTTTTGTGATTTTATAAAAATCAAGTCAACAGCTACTGAGACTTTGAGAGTCAAACAACTTATACAAGCAAGTAAAATTAACACTTGTGGCCCTTTGTGATACATTGTGGTCTAACTAAGTGAAATCAAAGTGAAACATTATTTTAAAATGTATTACCTTCTTTACCACAGCCTCATCAAACAGTCTTGAACATTTTTATTTTGCATTGCATAGTGCTGTTGTTTTTTATAGATTACAGCAGTATTAATAACTTGAAGCGGTGTTAGCGAGGCCAGAAGAGGGCGCTCAACCTGTGGTCTGTGTGGGTCCTAATGTTAGGGCATACTCACACTATGTACAGTTGCGTTGAACCGGGCCAAAGCACGCTTGTCCCCCCTCCCGTCTTTCCCGACGGCCCGCACTCACATTACATTCAGGCCTGGGCACGCTTACGTCATCAATGACGCGCTGTTCAGTTTAGGAAGAGAAGCGCTTTCGCTCAGCACAGTGGAGAGTTCTTTAGTTATATCGTTTTAGTCGTTTGATATGCGGTACCACGCAATCAAATATTCAGCCACTTTTGACGCTCATAAAGTCCTCACGCTGCAGGAATAAGGAGGTTTGCTGAAGGTGCAGCTGTCGTGCAGTGAGGGGTTTGCGTCTTTAATAAACTACGACAGTTTGCGTTCACTGAACAGCACGAATGATTAATTAATCCATATGATACAGTCCCTTAAAGTCACGTCTCGCTTTCAGTTTCGGGCTTGGGCACACTTGCACTCATACTGCAAGCGTACCGCGCCTGAGTCCAAGTGAACCGCGCTCAGGCCCACCTCTTCCAACAGGGCCAGAGCCGGCCAAGTGAACCGTGCTTGAGCCCGGTTCAGAGGACTCACACTTCTCAAACGATCCGGGAAACAGGCCTGGGCACGGTTCGGATAGCATAGTGTGAGTACGTCCTAAGTGAAAGGGACACCATACTCTCAGCGAGCGCCGTCTTTCGGATAAGACGTTAAACCTCTGTGGTCACTAAAAAATCCCATGACACTTCTCGTAAAGAGTAGGGGTGTAAAGCCACCTTTCTACAGCATACGACATTTGTCGACTGTCGGGATACGCCCCCTTGTGGCAGTCGCACAGAATTTTCAGTGTTGTCATGCTCCATGGGAGAGAAGCTGATTCTCGTGGTGTTCGAAATAAAGTGCAAATAGAGCCCTTATTCTCCGTGCGTTCACCATGGTTGAATGAAAGAATGAATGAATACTAGAAACTCATAGAGCGCTAAATATTTTGGAAGGAATGTGGAGACAACATTAAAAAATAATATTTTTGATTACTCATTTATATATAGAAATGTGTTTTTAATCTAGACTTTTTCTGATAAAAAAATAATTTTCTCATCTAGCGAGCACGGACCTGCTTGGAAGGTCTAGTCGCAGGAGTTCAAATATTTCAACGCATCCGCTGCTCAAATCGGATCCAAATTTTCCGCATACGGAGATGATCAAAACTCCACGCAGCTGCCGGACTACTCTGTGTTGAAAATGAATGACTTTCGGTCTGTCGTTTGTTGTGTGCAATGGAAAGGCAGCTTAACCCTGGTGTCTTGTCCAAATTCCCTTCATCAGCCCTTACCAACATGACCTCCCAATCATTCCCATCCACCGAATTGGCTCTATCACTGTCTCTTCGCTCCCCCTATAGCTGGTGTGTGGTGAAGCACTGGCGCTGTTGTCCTGTGGCTGCTCTCGCATCTTTCAAGTGGATGCTGAACACTGATGGCTGCGAAGCGCTGTGAAGCGCTTTGGATGTATGGCCATACACAATAAATTCACTATATAAAGACACATTGCATTACTTATCCATGCACATCATGTTTTAAAATTATATGCCCTCACAATCTTTAATCAAATTCATCTTCTCTCTCTCTCTTGCACCAATATCTCTTCTCTGACGATGTTTTATGTGTGATGTCAAGACGTGACAACCTGTCAATCACATGAGGCTGACCAATAGCAAATCCATCCAAACAGTTCCCAGTGGACATTTGGACAGTTAGGTCCACTGTTTCACTGCAATGTGTACATCATAACACACTGTTAGAAGTAAAATTACTTGGAAGTGTTTTTTTTTTTTGTGATGCCACTGAAGAACCATTTTAGTTTTGACAAATTTTCAGTGAACAATTTTTAAATTTCCTTTATATTGAAGTCTACAGAACTTTTTACCATTATAAAGACAAATGTTCTGTGTATGTGTGAGGTTCTTCATAGAACAGTTCTTAGACTATTGCTGGGAGTACATATTATTGATGCATTTGCACCGCTGGAACATGGAACTTTGGGAACTCTAATTAGGGGATCTAAATTAGTTCTTATTCAGAGAAGGGTCTAATCCAGCACAATAGGAGCTATAGGGATCTAAATATACAGTGATTTGGTAAATGTACACCATGCGATTACCAGCACAGTTATTTAAAGTATTATGAGGCATTTACATTCAAAAGCTAATGTTTGCAGCATGTATTTCACACCAGTCTGCTGTATTATTGTCTTTTCTCAGCTTTGATGATACACTACAAGTTGTAATAGGTGATCGAGTTTCAGTCACATAACCTATGTTTCTATCTCTACGGCTTCAATTACAGCTTTCTCCATCCTCCAGTTGTTGCCTTCCATTTCCTGGGTGGAAAATTAGTTCTCTGAGAACTGGGCCTGGTGGTTCCTGGTACTACCATTTGCAAAGCCCTTACAGATGCTAATAAAGAACCTAATTTTTAAGGTCCTACCCATCACATGGCAATGGGTTTAGATCAATTTACAAAAGTTTTAGCCTTACAAAAGCCTTTTATCCACACAACAATTGTGCTGTTGGTGTCCTTTTTAAGAATGGAAAACATCGGCCATTGCATAGTTGTGTAGCCAAAACATCACTTTTTTTATAATTATTTTTTCGGGGTTTTCACCTTTATTGGATAGGACCGTAGAGGAAAGTGCATGTGTTGATTCACTGTCCACTACACCACTGGCACCAAAACATCACTTTTGGAAAATTCTGACATCACAGTACCACATGACCAGAAGTAGGATGAAGCATGTAACTACCGTTAACTACAATAATGGCAGTATAGATCAGTAAGGAGCTGTATGGTTTACATAAATCTATAGACGTAAAATGTTTATCTGCAAAATGAAAAAAAACATGATCATTGCCATCGGGACGTTCCATAAGAGTATGGAGAAAAAGTGTCTTAACTTCCAACTTCATGCCAACTTTAAAGAAAATGTCAAACTACAGTACTGGTTTTGTTTTTCGGTATATATTTTTGTCTTACAGACCATGTTAGTTGTTAACATTACAGTATATTGCTATTTTTGTTATTATTATGAACAAGTTAATATGATCACTGCCTGATACATTCATTGTGTCTGCCTAAATGACTACATGATATTAAGTATTTTCTTGTAGCTCTGTTAAACTGCCATATAGACATTACTTTGTACAATTAGTAATTTAAACAACAGAATACCTGCACATTTTAACACTAAAACCAAGACTTTCAGTAAAGCCGCATTGAAACAAAATTAACTGAATATTTGAGGAATCAAGCAAAGGGGAAAAAAAGCAGAACGATAAATAAATGAGAGTCTTTAACGATACAGCGAATGCTAAAGTGAGTGAAAGGACAACAGAGGAAAAGGACAAGGGGAAAAAAAGCGAGAGCGAAAGGAATGAATGAGAAGGAGAGCTGGAGGAAGGAGGGGTGCGGCTCGCCGGGGGCTGCATGACTCACTCTCCTGCTGCTGGCTCGTGCGTCACTGGCGCGGTGCTGGAGGTGGAGATAGTGGAGAGGTCTGTGCATTTAATTACGGCCTGCCAATTTATACGCACTGTAGTGATACGCGCACACACACACACGCATAATCAATGAACAGATGTGCAGATTGACAGAAAAAGGTCAAACATACTTATCTCTCTTTTTTTTTTTTTGAACATTAAAACAGACGCTGGCCATATTGAGAAACCCACTGCCAGTGAACAAATAAGCTCGCGTTTGAACAAATGCTTCTTGTTTGCGTTTGACTTAATGAGAGAATGCTTGTTCACAAACGGGTCCAGATTTAATTACTTCTTCTAGCTAGCCGTAATCTGCTAATATGGACAACTGAAGCCTAGAGAGCAAGGCACGAGTGAATAATGAAACCGAGAGATGTGCTGCTCTGTTTTATAGAAGCATATTGAACAACAAGACATGCCTTTTGCTGACTTAAATGACTAGAAGGCGGTGCTCTGGTGGAAGGTGGAGACGTGGTGGGGAAGGGAGGGTGGCTGGGTGGGTGGTCTGTGATTTTTTTTTATCTGCTCCTCCTCATCAGGTCACTATGTGGACAGATGTAGCCCCAAAACAAATCATAACTGATGAGGTGAGGATGTCCTCAGTGGGGCCTGTGTGTTTGGACCTGAAAAGGGAGGCAATGATTTACATCCGCTGTCATTCTAATTGATGTGTTCATTCCACATTAATGCTAATTGAGCTATACAGCAAAGGAATATATTTTCATGAATTTTTAATCAAGTATATAAATGTGTGTTGGGCGACGCGGTGGCGCAGTAGGTAGTGCTGTCACCTCACAGCAAGAAGGTCGCTGGTTCGAACCTCTGCTGGGTCAGTTGGCGTTTCTGTGTGGAGTTTGCATGTTCTCCCCACGTTCGCGTGGGTTTCCTCCGGGTGCTCCGGTTTTCCCCCACAGGCCAAAGACATGCGGTATATGTGAATTGGGTAGGCTAAATTGTCTGTAGTGTATGTGTGTGAATAAGTGTGTGTGGTTGTTTCCCAGTGATGGGTTGCAGTTGGAAGGGCATCCGCTGCGTAAAACACATGCTGGATTAGTTGGCGGTTCATTCCGCTGTGGCAATCCCAGATTAATAAAGGGACTAAGCCGAAAAGAAAATGAATGAATGAATGTATATATATATCAACCTCCCCATCTTAGTTCCTGAAAGCCAAGAAGGTCAAGGTGCTCCAGGATTGGCCAGCCCAGTCACCAGGAATGAACATTATTGAGTATGTCTGGGGTAAGATGGAGGAGACATTGAAGATGAATCCAAAGAATCTTGATGTATTCTGGGAGTCCTGCAAGAACGCTTTCTTTGCCATTCCAGATGACTTTATTACTAAGTTATTTGAGTCATTGCAGAGATGTATGGATGGAGTCGTCCAAACTCATGGGAGTCATACACAATATTTTTTCTTTTTCCATTGCACCATGACTTTATATTCTATACTGTACATTATTTTTGTTAAGTGACAAGACTTTTGTCTAAGCAAAGTCAGACCTTACTGTCCTAATGAAATAATTAAAAATAAAGGCATGATCATATTTTATTTTGGTAAAATAAGCCTAATCTAGAAGCTCTTTGCCATTCATATAAGCCACTTCTGATACCAAATGATCAACTAGAAATCAAATTATTATTTGTTGTTGCTAAAACTTGAATAGGCGACAAGACTTTAGTCAGGTAGTGTGTGAATACATTGAGATATATGAATACCCCAGAGGTATATAATAACTACCATACAACAGGGGTCAGTATTTTTCTAAACTAATTTTATTTTGCAAAGATTTATTATATTTAAGTGATTTTCATGATTTATAATGAGCAACATTTTAACAATGTTCTTTTTAAGGTTCATGTCTATGACCGTGTAAAGTCATGGCAACAGGTTTTTTAACTTACCTTCTTTTATCTTATTTATTTTTTGACTAGTTTAAATGGTATAGTTTGTATTAATATAGTTAGTACAGTTTATAGTGTATAGTTTATTGTAATGTAAGTTAATTTTGTGCAGGTAAAGTTAAAAATGTAAAGTTAATTTGATTCATCTTAAATGGCAGCAACTTATTATTATTATCATTATTATTATTATTATTATTATTTTTGCTATGTTTTTAGCTTAACTTTTTTACAGTTTAATCAAAGAATAATTGACATTATTAAGAAAAGTTTGTTCACAAAACCAGCACATTGGACTAATTTTTGAAAGATGTAACCTTTACCATTATTCATGTATTAAATTTGTTTTATCTGTTATTTACCGTTTTATCCGGTATTTGTTTATTTAAAGCGTGACACAAATGAGTGAAGTAAAATTTATAATCATGTGATTTATTTATTTTTCAAATTTAATAAAAATGTATTTTAATTAATTATTTTACACAGTAATGCAATTTCACAATATTATTTTACTGCATTTTTAAAAAAAAAATAAATGCACTCTTGGTTGAATAGCGTTGGAACTTCTGTGTGTTACTATGTAGGCTACTGTATAATTAATCATGTTGCTTATATATATTTGAGCATTTACTTTTACAAGTTCTTCTATTTGACTTGGTTTGCTGTAATATTGAATGGCATGTTCTGTCCGCTGCTGTTGCTCACTCTGTGTGTGTGTCTGTGTATGTGTGTAAACGAGCGAAACGCACATCACATTGGCCGCTATCTCTGTTATATGAGTAAACTGCTATTGGACCAGATGAAGGAACAGCTTGTTGCAGTGACAGTGACGCTCCCTGTTTGTTTTTCTCTGAACAGATCCTGCAACCGCCACCATGCTAACGCAACAAGTACTTACATGATTAATAATGGCAGCATGATGAAGAAGTGCATCATCATAATCTCAATTACTGTCACATAGCACCTTACAAGAGCCTGTTGCTGCCAACATGTAGCGGATTTAATCAGTGCAGCCGGAGAGGAAGGCAGGATTGATGATGCACATTCGGTTGTCAGGCTTAAAAAAAATAAGAGAGAGTGCTTATCAAGGGCCCCACGGTTGATGTTAAATGACTAAAGGCCAAACTAAAGGATCTCACATTAGCAGATGGACCAAAATGGCTTTGGTTTTTAATGGAAAACAAAATCTTGGGATGGTAAATTGGCTTTTGGTTACATGGCTGAGCTATTCAACTTAGTGTGCTCAATCTGATTCCCAGTATTTCTTTACAAGCATTAAATCAATCCTTTTTCTGCAATACTGTAGACTTTTCCCCATGTTGATGCATTTGGTGAAAAGAATTTAATTGCTGACAAACTGTTGATGTCTGGAAGAATTGCAAAATGGTTTGATTTGTGATTTGTTAATCTGATTAATCTTGTGTTAAAGTGCCCAGATTTAAAAGTTTCTAATTTTGTTTTGAATTTTACATCAGGTTTAAATTCATTCCAAGTAAAAAACACATTTATATTTTCTCACAGTGTCTGAAATGGTCCATTCAAGCATCCAGTCTCTAGTATCTAGAACAGGGGTGTCCAAACTCGATCCTGGAGGGCCGGTGTCCTGGAGAGTTTAGCTCCAACTTGCTTCAACACACCTGCCAGGAAGTTTCTAGTTTCTTGGAAGAGCTTGATTAGCTGGTTCAGGTGTGTTTGATTACAGTTGGAGCTAAACTCTCCAGGACACCGGCCCTGCAGGACCGAGTTTGGACACCCCTGATCTAGAAGATAATGACATCACCTGTTGCCACTTACGAACTGCTCACTGATTGGAGGATGGGAAGAGCAGTGGGCATTTAAGCAGCATGTCTCCACTAGAACAGTGGCTGTTTCTCAATTCCAAGAACGCAGAGAATGGACTTGGATTCTTGTGAAGACCGGTCTTGCCAGGTCACCTCGGAAGAACGAACTCGGGAGACCGCGGGGACAGAGAACGCATCCTGTGAGAAATGAGATGCTGCATTCTTCCTGATGGTCACATGACCTTCATGCGTTTTTAACGGAAAATTATTTAAGCATTACAACATTCATACAGCGATTTATAGTTTTTCCCCTTTTCAAAATATATACTATGCATAAAGACTTTACAAATATACGTTGCACAATATAAATAAAACAGATTTTGATACGAACTTCAGCAAATAAACACCCCTACCCCTGGTTTCACAAACAAGGTTTAAGGCTAGTCTTGGATTAAATTGCATGTTTGAGCTGTCTCAACTGAAAGTAATTTGCAGTGAGATGTCTTAAAATATGTCAGTGTCATTTTTTGTTTACAGGTGCACACCCGTAATGTATTTTTCTAAGGCTGTTTTTATAAATGTGGCTTAAATAGCCTAATTGAACTAAGGTCTAGTCCTGGCTTAAGCTAATCCCTGTTTGTGAAACTGGGCCTTAATGTGTTTATTCCTTTATTAAGATGTCCATGGTAATGTTTATATTCACCGTTTCATTTAGGGAAACTCCTCAGATAAATAAGTTTTATCTCTGAACTTTAATAATAAATCAAAATAAAATGCTGCGCTTCCCACTTCCAGTCGCAATGACTTCTGGGACTTCACAAGCGAGTTCGGTGCTCAAGTCTGCATCCATGCGTTCTCGATATCAAGAACACATCAGGGAACTTTCACGCGTCCTCCGTTCTTGCGGTCCTGAGTATTGGAACTGAACTTTGGCAGTTGATGATGACGTTACACGACAACACGAGGACACTAGATTGCTGAAGAACGCATATTGAGAAACAGCCAGTGTGTTATGTGTGTGTGGAGGCTCTTTTGTGAGGCTTTACAATTTTCTTTTTATCCTTTAAAGCATTATCTGTTGATTAAGAGCTTTAATTCGTTTAAGTTCTGTTAATGCTGTTGCCCATCTTATGTAGCTTTTGCCTCAGAAACTCCTTTTGGTTGTGTTTACTTTTGGTTTTTTATTATGGCAGCTAGCTCTCTGCAACTCTCACATGGTCGCCTGCTGAAGCTAAGCAGGGCTGCGCCTGGTCAGTGCCTGGATGGTAGACCACATGGGAAAGCTAGGTTGCTGCCTGAAGTGCTGTTAGTGAGGCCAGCAGGAGACGCTCAACCTGCAGTCTGTGTGGGTCCTAACGCCCCAGTATATTGATGAGGACTCTATACTGCTCAGTGAGCGCCGTCTGAGGTCATTAAAAATACCAGGATGTCCATCATGGCTTCCTAACCATCCCTATATCATAATTGGCTTTATCACTCTCCTCTCCACCAATCAGCTGGTGTGTGGTCTGGCGCAATATGGCTGCCGTCGCATCATCCATCCAGAATTAAGGGAACGTAACAAAAGTCTTCTCTGTTGTGATTTGTCTACCTTTTGAAGCACGTCAAAAACCTCAACAATTGTAAACAGTAATATGGACACAAAATATTGCATTGGATTATTCATATAGAATCGAGCCCAATTCATCCAAAGTGGATTTGTTTTCATGTTCCAAGAGCCAGTTTCACAAACTTGTAACTTTTCCAACAAATCAGCTGCTTATCAATTAATTGAACTTGCTATTGATGAACTTTGGGCAGCCATTGAACTATATTGAGCGAAATAATGACACTTCTGTCATGACAACTCTCCAGTGGTGTAAAGTAACAATTTACAAATACCCAAATTACTGTAATTGAGTAGTTTTTCTTAGGAATTGTGATTTACTGAGTAGTCTTTAAAATATGTACTTTTACTTTCCCCTGAGTACATTTTTAGTGCTGTATCAGTACTTTTACTCCACTATCTTCCTTCAACCTGTAATCACTACTTTATTATTGTATGGGGATTGGCTAAGTGGAAAAATCAGTCCTGTGATTCCCGTCCAATCAAATTGCACATAAAAAGTTACAACCTCAAGACATGGGTGCTTTATAAATGCAGCAAAGCATCTGGAAGCATTAAAAGTGTCCAAGAAGATGTCCAAAATCGGTATGCGCACTAACTCAGAGACTGTTTAGACACTGATGAGAAGATAATGTTTACTGTATGATGACTAAAAACATGGCTAAATGGCCTTGAACAATAAATAAATGCACTACACAATGTTACGTTTACACACGCTTGCACACATTGCACCACTCATGAGTACTTCTAAAAGGGCTACTTTTTACTCATACTTTGAGTAATATTTACAACAGATACTTTTACTCTACTTGCACTACATTTTTGGGCAAATATTAGTAGTTTTACTTGAGCATGTTTTTTCAGTACTCTTTCCACCACTGCAACTCTCTGAGAGATTTGGCCATACTGTAACCTCGTCATGGCAATTTTGATGTGTTTGGTCTTGGTGGATTAGATCTGCTACGCTGCTGCTGCTTTGGTTATTAGTGCAAAGCATGTTTCAAGTCTTGATACTGTCTGTATTTTCACAGAAACACTGTCTCTGAATACAAACTTAGCATACAGCATCAGACAGATCAGACAACTTCCTGACCATGCTGCACAACTTCTGGTCCACACTTCTGTCATGACAACTCTGAGATATTTAGTATGGAAATGAATATGTACTGTATATGGCAATGTTGATGTGTTTGGTCTTGGTGGATTAGATCTGCTATGCTGCTGCTGCTTTGGTTACTTGTACAGAGCAAGTTTCGAGTCTTGCTATACTGTCTATATATTCACAGACATGCTGTCTCAGAATACAAACATAGCATATGTTATCAGACAGATCAGACCCTTCCTGACTGACCATGCTGCAAAACTTCTGTTACAAGCTCTTGTCATTTCTAGGCCGGACTACTGTAATGCTCTTTTAGCTTAAACTTCTACAAATATGCAGCTCATGGTCTTCAATGAGCACAAGAGAGCCAATCTCACACCTCTCTTTATCTCCCTTTACTAAACTTGCATCAAGTTCCAATGACTGATGCTTGCATACAAATAACCACTGGCTCTGCACCTTCTTAACTCCACCTGCTTCTGAAAGGTGAATGACTCCGGTCAATGAATACTATCACAGAGAGGCTCTAAATCACTTTCCAGAACCTTTTCGTTCACTGTTCCTCACTGGTAAAACATTCTGCTGCTTAAAGCTGTTGGATCACTGGTAGCATACAAATGACAACTGAAAACTCATCTCCTCTGCAAGCACTTGAGCATTTAAAAATAAAAACTTCCGCTCTACCTCCAAGCTCTTATTTCTCTAAGCAGTATCATTACCTTTGTGTAAGTAGCATGAGTAGCACTTCTTGTAAGCATTTCCTCTTCATGTTGAATTGCTTAATGCCTTTCTCATTTGTAAGCTTTGGACAAAAGTGTCTGTTAATGGCTAACAGTAAACATTAAAGCACATTAGTGTGTTTAATATTTTTTTTTTACTCAAAATCAAAGGAGCATGAGCGTATATTATTAAAGCCAATGATAAATCAGTTACAACCAGTCTAATATGTCTTGATAATATAGCATAACATTTTTTTTAAAGACCCCCCCCCCCCCCACCCCCCTCCAAATAAAACCAAAGGTGCCATAGGGTCTTTCAACACAACACAAGGGTTAAGTGCTCTATAAATCTGACTTGGCTATTATTCTTATTTATCACCTTTGCTGAGGGTCATAAAGCCTTAACTCACATCCTCCAGTCTTGGAGAGCAGCATTAAATTTTAAACTGACAAAGTTTCACACTTCTTCCTGTTGCTCTTTTCCATCCATCTATCCATCCGTCCTTCATTCCTCTTTCACTTTTCCACCTCCCTCTGTTCTTAAATCCTCTCTGTCATCCCTCTTCATTTTGTTCTCCTCTCATTTCTCAAACTGTCCCCGTTTTGTCCCCTGTATGTGTCTGTCTCTGTCTTGCTCTTTTTCACTCTCTCCCAGTAATGAGGTTTCATGCCTGGAGTCTCGTTTGCTAGACCATGAACAGATGTGGAGACTAAAAAAGTGAAACAGAAAACGATCAATTAGAGGAAAGGCATATGTGTGAATGAAGTGCAAAGGAAAACCCCATTTGGCTGTTAAATAATAAGCGGCAAACAAATAAACACACAGAATAAACAAAAAATCATATAAAAATGAATAATAAATATAGTTAATGCCATCACTCTGAGACCTTTAACCATCTCTTATTTATATGTGTGGGTTTGGCATTTGGAAAATGTATGTATTATTATACTATATATTCTAGTGTGGTATTTAAAAATGATAAATACAGGTTAAATTCACAGCTCAATATCAAAAAGCTTCATTCCTGCCACAAAGTGTTTCTTGCTTGTTAGATTTAAAAGCTGGTATAGCCGGTAACATATTTGGCTTCAAACGAATTTGCAACTCTCACATGGTCGCCCACTGAAGGTAAGCAGTACCTGGATGGAAGACCACATGGGAAAGCTAGGTTGCTGCTGGAAATTGTGCTAGTGAGACCAGCAGTGGGCGCTCAACCTGTGGTCTGTGTGGGTTCTAACACCCCAGTATAGTGAAGGAGACACTAAACTGACAGTTTCACTTTCGGATGAGACGTTAATCTGAGGTCCTGAGTCTCTGTGGTTGTTTGAAATCAAAGGATGTCCTTCGAAAAAGAGTAGGGGTTTAACCCTGCATCCATAACAATACCTATATCATAATTGGCTTCATCACTCTGTCTCCTCTCCACCAATCAGCTGTTGTGTGCTGTGAGGTCTGGCGCAATATGGCTGTCGTCGCATCATCCAGGTGGATGCTGCACACTGGTGCTGGATAAGGAGATTTCCCCCAAAAATGTGTAGTGCTTTGAGTATCCAGAAAAGCACTATATATTTACAGCGGAATGAACCGCCAACTTATCCAGCATATGTTTACACAGCAGATGCCCTTCCAGCTGCAACTCATCAATGGGAAACATCCATACACACTCATACATTACAGACAATTTAGCTTACCCAATTCACCTATACCACATGTCTTTGGACTGTTGGGGAAACCGGAGCACCCGGAGGAAATTCACACAAATACAGAGAGAACATGCAAACTCCACACAGAAATGCCAATTGACCCAGCCGAGGCTTGAACCAGCGACCTTCTTGCTGTGAGGCAAACGTGCTATCCACTGCACCACCGTGACGCCCCGATTATTATTATTATTATTATTATTATTATTATTATTATTATTATTATTATTATTATTATTATTATTATTATTATATTCAGTTGTAATCCAAGTTAGTTTAATTATTACACTGATGTTGAGCCACTCTTAAGTGACTAAACCCTCAGACAACAGCCATAGCAAGTGAGGTTTACAGTGTTTACAAGAATCTTTACTGTCATTAACTCATTCAAGTCTCTCAGCAAGGCTGCTCACCATGGCCCCTAAAGACAAATGCACGAGAGGGCAGGATAATGCAGAGAATCTCAATGAACAATCGATCCAAGACTGCAGCTGGAACTGATCTGTTTATTTCTGAACAGGGTAAAGCCCCGTTCAGACTACACGGTTTCTATTGTCAGTTACAACAGGCACTGTGTCAGATTATGTGATTTTGAATGTGAACATAATGAGTGATTTGCTGCTAATTCCAGTGCTCACCAGGCTGCTGAAGTGCCTATCTATTGCCAACATCTATTGCGACATTTATCTTTTTTATTCTGTCATGTAGTCCCTTGATGACACATTACACAGGCAAGCATACTGTTGCCATAACTCCACATCCATTTAATGTACACCTAGTAAGAGGAAGAGATTTTCTGCTTCTATTGGTCAGTGTCACCCATGTAACAGAACTCGTCTTGAACAACGGACTAAAAAATAAACAAGCTAAACTTTCTGTGTTGACACCATGAAGCATCACAGACTTGGCATCAATTGTAGTGCACTATGACACACTACTTGAAAAAAAAAAGATTGAATCTTGCTCAGACTGTAGATTTGCAAAGATGGTTCACTGGCATTACTATATGAATGTGGAAAAGTGCAACCCCTTAGCATCACCACCATTGCAAAGGAAGTCCCACCATCCAGTCAAAATAGCCAATGATCTGTCTTTATAACCACAAACTAGACTTCTTATTTTTATATTTTAAATCGTCAGTTGTGTCCGGGTTGGGTTCCAATATATTATCGAATATATCAAGTCTTTGTGCAATACCCGAGTCAATTGAGCTCGGACAACACCCCATCAACCAGTGATCACTCGGTGGCACTTTACATGTGTTTTGTATTGTGCATCTTGTAAAATTAGGATAGGATATAAGTAGAAAATAAGGTGGTTAAACACATGTGAAGGCATTACCTCAGCCACAAGAAGCAGAGCTTGGTTTAATTTTCAACACAGATCATGTAATTTGAATGCAAGTCGTTGCCTTGGTAAGGGTAATGTAAACATTGATGGATGATGATCAGATATTGTTAAGAAATAAAAGGCGCCCTTTCACCCATGTAATCTGGCAGTCTAACTGTGGTTAAGCCAAAAAGGTTTTAGAAACATATTTATACTCATTAATAGCAGTTTGCTGTCAATTTGTGCCAATCGATGGTATCGAACCTGTGTCTTCCAGCCAGATTCAGACCCGCGTCAGTTCTGATAGTTTGACAGTTCGGGTCTGAATTTTTAGACCCTCAAAGACCTCTAACTCACACTTCTGTGGGGGTCTGTTACTGCAAGCCCTGTCAGGCGACAACCGTGCTTGTGTTGATTTTGACAGAACAAAAAATCACCATAGCACATCCCATCACACAGCGTGTCGTAGTGCTCTGTGTCTGTGCTCAGCTTGTCTCTTTGTCCTTAAAGTGTTTCTAATCCCATTACATGTTACATGTTTTAAACATAATTAGGACTTAAGCAACAGCAATAATGAGGCAGGTCAGCTTCCCAATGACCATTTGTTGTTTTAAATCCCCATGTCACCCTACGTCATGTTATGAATCCCCATGTCACCCTATGTCATGCAAATCTGAGCTGAAATATAATAGGCAAATCAGTTTCTTTCAACCAAGGGCATTGCTAAGCTGAAGAATTTTCTAAGCTTTAACTGTTGGAAAATCGTTGTTTCCATGTTTATCTCTCCCAGAGTATTCATTCATTCATTCATTCATTTTCTTGTCGGCTTTGTCCCTTGCGGGGTCGCCACAGCGGAATGAACCGCCAACCCATCCAGCACGATTTTACGCAGCGGATGCCCTTCCAGCCGCAACCCATCTCTGGGAACTTCCACACACACATTCACACTCATACACTATGGACAATTTAGCTTACCCAATTCACCTGTACTGCATGTCTTTGGACTGTGGGGGAAACCGGAGCACCCGGAGGAAACCCACGCGAACCCAGGGAGAACATGCAAACTCCACACAGAAACGCCAACTGACCCAGCCCAGCCGAGGTTCGAACCTGCGACCCAGCGACGTTCTTGCTGTGAGGCAACAGCACTACCTACTGCGCCACTGGGTTGCCTCCCAGAGTATTGTTTTTTTGTATTTTGGTCTGTTTGAAAAACCTTGCATGGTTGCAAGTAGTGCAAAATACTGCAGCCAGACTTCTGACTAGCAGGAGGAATTGCTGTTGTATATCTCCAGTGCTGGCCGCTCTACATTGGCTGCCCATTGAGTTTAGAGTGCAATATGAGGTGCTGCTGATGGTTTTTAAAGGGCTTCACGGTTTGGCACCAGGTTGCATCTCCAACCTATTACAAAAGATACTTTTCTTTTTTAGACCACTAAAGTCATCCTTACAAAGCCGATTTAAGGTTGCCCTAAAGGGGCTCTGTGTCTGCTTAGAATTCAGTGTAAAGACACTATACTGCACAGGTCTCAAACTCAGTTCCTGGAGGGCTGCAGCTCTGCACAGTTTAGTTCCAACACTAATTAAACACACCTGATCAAACTATATGAGTCCTTCAGGCTTGTTTGAAACCTACAGATAGGTGTGTTGAAGCAGGGTTGAAACTAAACTCTGCAAAGCTGCGGCCCTCCAGGAACTGAGTATGAGAGCCCTGATATACCGCATTAAACAGTTTATGTAAATACACATTTTTGAAAATGTATCCTGCACTCTCAGAAATAAAGGTACGTGAGCTGTCACTGGAGTGGTACCTTTTCAAAGATACAAATTTGTACCTACAAGGTCCGTATTAATACCTCAAGGGTACATATTAGTACCTAAAAAGTGGAAATATGTTCCTCTTAAAATTTGTAGGTACTAATATATATTTTTCATATACCAATATGGACCTTTTAAGTACAAATGCGTACCTTTTGAAAAGGTACCAGCCCAGTGACAGCTTGCGTACCTTTATTTCTGAGAGTGTGCTTCAGGTTTTATTATTTTCTATGGCACCATTGTTGTGTATAGATGTCTAAAGATCTTCCCAGATTTCTACCCTCTATGTCCCAAAAGCAAGGTTGAACACTACATCTGGCCATGCCTTCTCAATGGCAGCTCCACGACTCTGGAACAGCCTTTCTTTTAATATTAGATCCTGTGACTTGCTGAAGTGTTTGAAATAACTGTTGCAAACTTATCTTTATTCAATGGCTTAAAACTAGGGCTTAGTGGTGTTGTGTTTCTAGTCTGTGTTTTGCAAAGCATGTGGTTTAATTGTGTATTGGTGTCACCAACACAATCTCACGGCAAGTTGTAACTTTTTGATTTGGTGGCTAACTCGTATGAATTCACGATCTAATTCGTACAATTTAGTACGATTTGCTCATCCCCGAGTGACGGGTGGGTTTAGAGGTGGAGTTTGCTGCCACACCTCCTTTTTAAAATCTTACATTTTCATATGACTGAACTTGTATGAATTTGTACGAATTAACCACTAAACTGACAAAACGTAAAATAGTTACGTTTCCACGTAAGATCAGGCTGGTATCACAGTGTGAAATTGTGAAGCACTTTAGTCAACATATAATGTTTTACGAACTAATTTCAGGGGAGCATGTATATATAAAAATATTGGTGGGCGACGCAGTGGCACAGTAGGTAGTGCTGTCGCCTCACAGCAAGAAGGTCGCTGGGTCGCAGGTTCGAACCTCGGCTGGGTCAGTTGGCGTTTCTGTGTGGAGTTTGCATGTTCTCCCTGCGTTCGCGTGGGTTTCCTCAGGGTGCTCCGGTTTCCCCCACAGTCCAAAGACATGCGGTACAGGTGAATTGGGTAAGCTAGCGTATGAGTGTGTGGATTTTTCCCAGAGATGGGTTGCGGCTGGAAGGGCATCCGCTGTGTAGTATCGTGCTGGATAAGTTGTGGCGACCCCGGATTAATAAAGGGACTAAGCCGACAAGAAAATGAATGAATAAATGAATGAATGTGATATGGTGGCTGGTCTCTCATCTGTAATCAGCAATAATCCAATCACATTGATTCAAGCCTACAATAAATTGGCTGATTTCGTCCTACCTGCCTTTATCTTCGTTTTGGATGAATCCCCCCTTCCACTCCATCTCCTCCTTTTCCTCCTTTACCAGGAGGAGCTCCTGAGACCTACCTGATCTCGGACCCCCTTTTATGCTTATTGACCAGGCTGTAGCCCTGGGCATAATTATCTCCGAGCTCGGGGTTCTCTCTCGGGACAGCATGCCAAACCTGCTAATAGCATCGAGCAATATCTAAGTGCTAACTCTTGAAGTTGTTTTTAAATGTTCTCTAGAAATAAAATGTAGTTGTTGCTGTGGTGGCTTGGTGGCTCTGTGGTAAGCATCGTCCCTCTCACAGCAAGAAGGTTGCTGGTTCGAGTACCGGCTGGGCCAGCTGGCATTTCTGTGTGGAGTTTGCATGTTCTCCTCATTTTCGCATGGGTTTCCTCCGGTCACTTTGGTTTCTCCACAGTTCAAAGACTTGCAGTATAAATGAATTAAGTAAATTAAAGTGGCCGTAGTGTATGTGTGTGTGTGTGTGTGTGAATGCAAGTGTGTATGGGTGTTTCCCAGTACTGGGTTTTACTTCCGCTGCGTACAACATATGCTGGAATACGTAGTTGGCAGTTCGTTCCTCTGTGTTGATCTCTGAAATAGAGACTAAGCCGAAGAAAGATGAATGAATGAGTTGTTGCTGTTGCTATTGTTGTCATCTTCAAACTGGGGAAAGACTGAAACCAAAATGTGTAAAGAAGTCAGTGAAAGGAGACTGTTAATGAGCTCCATCACACAGCAAAATCGGGAAAGCAGTTCCTTGAAGCTGAAAACACTGACATAATAAAAATCTCTGGAAAATCTCTGGTGACGAGGTTATTGCTAAAAACACTTCAGTGATTGAACTGTGGAAGAGACTGAAGAAGAGCAGATCAAGATCACAGAGCAGTGTAAGAGTACTATGTGTACTGCTCACTTTATGACTACTGTAACCTTATTTGCAATATTGAAGATACAATCATTGCTGATCTGTCATTTTAATCAATGTGTTTTTGTTAAAGTGCCTGGGTGATTTTGTTAAACACTCTTCAACTAGCATGGTATAGCCTATCCCAGCTCACATGGAAACATAACTATTTTACGTATTATCAGAAAAGTGAATAATCTACACAAAATTAAATTATGCTTATGAAAACATAAGATTTTTAAAGGAGGCATGTCCCAAACTCCAGCCCTAAGCCTACCTCTCATTGGAGGATGAACAAATCGTATTAAAAAATATGAAAAAAATTGGGCAACGCAGTGGCGCAGTAGGTGGTGCTGTTGCCTCACAGCAAGAACGTCGCTGGGTCGCAGGTTTGCAGGTTCGAACCTCGGCTGGGCTGGGTCAGTTGGCGTTTCTGTGTGGAGTTTGCATGTTCTCTCCGGTTTGCATGTTCTCTCCGGTTTCCCCCACAGTCCAAAGACATGCAGTACAGGTGAATTGGGTAGGCTAAATTGTCCGTAGTGTATGAGTGTGAATGTGTGAGTGTGTGTGGAAATTCCCAGAGATGGGTTGCGGCTGGAAGGGCATCCGCTGCGTAAAATTGTGCTGGATAAGTTGGTGGTTCATTCCACTGTGGCGACCCTGCAAGGGACAAAAGCCGACAAGAAAATGAATGAATGAATTGTACAAATTCATACAAATTAGCCGCTAATCAAAAAAGTTAAGAACTTCCGTGAAATTGCGTTGCGTAAAAATTCTTACAATTTTGAAATAATGGACAATACATTATTTCTGGAGAAAGTGTTGATAAACTGTTCTCTAGTTGTGATCTCCAGGCATATTTGATAGTCTTTTCTCATCGTCAGTGGGTGGCTGATGCACTGTTTTATGGACTGGGAGTGTGAATGAGTATTATGTGTCAACTCGCTTGTTGTGTGGGCCGTTTCTAGCAGGGGTACCAGACTTGAGGGAAAGTAGTACGTGTCACATTCGAGGCGGCACATTGTTTTTCTGTGGTGCTTAAGGCAAGCACAAGATTTCTCCTGCAAGTGACAGCAGACCTCTTCGCTCTCTCTCTCTCTCTCTGTCATTTCAGAAGGATTAATTGTATTTTATAAAGTGTGAAATGTACAGAAATGTAGTTGGCTTTTGGAGGCAGAGAAGGATAAGAGAGCTGCGGGTCCATTAATGCATACTG
Source organism: Danio kyathit (assembly GCA_903798195.1). Lineage (NCBI taxonomy): Eukaryota > Metazoa > Chordata > Actinopteri > Cypriniformes > Danionidae > Danio > Danio kyathit. Next base: position 31,609,738 of record LR812525.1, on the reverse strand, counting down.
TGATGACTCATAGCTTATTTTGTTGAGTTTTGTAGAGCTGTGAGCAGGTGCCACACACACACACACACACACACACACACACACACACACACACACACACACACACACACACACACACACACACACACACACACACACACACACACACACACCTTATATAATATTGCTACCTACAGTCTCTGCACTGCGCATTACCTAAAATATTGGTGGTTAAATTTGTGCTTTAGACATCAAATGGGCCGTACATAAATGTTTGCAGTGACACGTGAAACAAATGTCAGGCAGATATGCTCTGTTTTCTAATAGAAAAGGTCATATTAAAGAGACAAAATACATTTTGTTGCTGACATTTGCTGGATAATGGAGAATTGACATTTTGAGAGTTTAGATTATTGTGTACATTTTATTTATACAGTGTATTTCACTAAGTGTGTTTATAGCTTGTTTAATGTTGTACATTAACATATGGTCGTCAAAATCTTATTAAATGAGTGATTTATTCTTTCATATATAAAGAATAAGCCAGTTTCTACTGATGAATGGATTAACATATTTTCCTTGCTTTAAACCAGAGATGCCCAAAGTAAAGCTCGTGAGCCAAAGTTGGCCCATTGTAACCTTTGATTTGGCCCACCATCTCATCTGAGAGGAGAGTAAGCATGATGGAGAAGGTTGGGGCGAACGCCTTCAACACATTTCTAATTTGACGTAACCTTTTTTTTTTTGTTGAATTGGGTAAGCTAAATTGTCCGTAGTGTATGTGTGTATGTCCTGGTCCTCCAGGTTGGGGGGTGAGCATTGGGCTAATGACCCACCTCGTAAAAATGAGATGTTACGAAACACCAACATGGTGCAGTATCAACTTCGATATAAAAGGCCCTGGGAGTAAGTAAGTAAAGAATATAAAGGCTGAAATATTAGGAAGTTTAGTCTATTAGCCATTTTATTTGTACTTAAACATTTAAGTTAATTCAATGAAGAAACCACATTTGGTCAACTCAATTAATTGAGTTGTCGATTTCCCATTACTCAAAACAACTGAAGGAATCACTTTCCTTGAATCATTTGAGTAGTCTCAACTCATTAGGGTTTACAGTGTAGTTAATAATGAGAACTGTACCTTATAATAAAGATAATATCTACATTTATTTTTCTGGCTCTAGGGGTGTCAGTTTGTGCAGTTGAATGTCAATTATTAACTGCTGGAAATTCAAAAGAATACATTAAAGATGCTAATGGACTAAAAGCTTCCTTCATATGATAAGAACCTTTATTAAGAGTTATTTAGTATTCATCCTTATTTCTGCAGATGGCTGTGACGTGACGGATAACTGAAGCTTTGTCACTGATTTTTCTGCTTTATTAGAAGAATGTGTGAGTCATTTTTTGAGGCTAATGCTGCTGATTAATGTTTCACTGCTGTTTTGTCTTCTGTTCAACATTTCAGCCTCATATTCTTCATTTATTTGATAATAAAAGCTAACACTTTACAATACATAACACGTATACAGTAGTTATTTTCACTAACATGAACAAACATAGAACAATCCTTGTACAGCACTTATTAAGATCAACTTTTACTAATGCATTATTAAAATCAAAAGCTGTGCTTGTTAACAGTAGTTAATGTACCACAATTTAACAAACTAACAATTAACAATTGTAACTATTAAAGGGCACCTATGATGAAAATCACCTTTTATAAGCTGTTTGGACAGAACTGTGTGTAGTTATAGTGTGTCCACGGTCATATTGTAGTGATATAAACACAAAATTCTCTTTTAAAAATATCCTGAGGTTAAAATAGGACTAAAATCCCTGGGATTTTGAGGCCCACCGCAACATGATGTAGGAATGCGGTTTTTCCCACCCACTGAATTGATAGACAGGCGCTATTTTTCTTTAATAACATGTATACACTGGTCCACAGAACATTTTTTTTGCAAAGAAACTGGAATTAAAATATTTGTTATGACTCTCTGTGATTTTTATAAATTATATAATTTATGTACAAATGCAAATTTTCAAGTACAAACACATGAAATAAATTTACTTAGTATTTTAGACTAATGAGCTGTACGTCAGCTATATCAGAGTCTGACTCTGTGCTGTTTATCTGATGTAATGCATGACGATAAGCAGACACGCATGTGGAAGCGGTGGGCGGGGAGAAGCAGCTCATTTGCATTTAAAGCCACATGCTAAAAAAACAGCTACACTGTACTCAGACACCAAAATGGGCATATTCAGGAGGCTATAATAAATAATCTCATGGGTATTTAAGCTAAAACTTTACAGACAAATTCTGGAGACACCAAAGGCTTGTCTTACATTTTTGTAAAAGGGGTAAAATAGGTGCCCTTTAAACAATGTTAACAAAAATCTAATCTCAACTCAACTTTATTTCTAAACCACGTGTTTTCTAAACCACAATGGTTTCCAATGTGCTGTACATAAAAGAATACATACATCATACTTGATTAGTGGCGGAGTGTCTTTTGTCTTTCCAGATCCATTATCACTTGCACGCAAACAGCAGTGCTGACCCAAAAACTGACTACAAAATGTAAATCATTGTAATGTTTTTTTAATGAGAGAACAGAATAATTTTCACATAATTGTGAAGTAATTATTCTAGCCTACAAGACTAGTTACCCAAAAGTCTTATTCAGGCCCAATCAGTGTGGTTTTTGGAACTTATTTCAGCTACATTTTTTTCTCCAAAACTTACTAACCATGCATAATGTTTTTTTTTTTCTAAAAAAAAAAACGCAAGCATGTACATCAATCTACAACATAGGCTTATTCTGAAAATGTACCCCTATATATATTTTGGGAGATCACAATTTATGAAGCCAGAGCTACATATGGCTGTATATGGGGTGGTATGATGTCGTTCCTTTTCACGCTTACCAGCTGACCACTTACATCCATATGGACGGCTTTTCCGCTGTTAGCAGTTTGTCCAGTGGCTTGCTGCATACATCGGTAGACATATAGGGGTTTTAAAAATGAGCCTGAGTTGTCCATCTTTCTTACATATTATTGTAGCAGTTTGTGCTGAATACAAAAAAAATACATGTTGGCCAATGCGATGTTATAAGTAGCTGAAATAAACACAAATGTCTAAAATCACCCTAAAAAAACCCTAAAATCACCTCAGACACCATAGGGTTAAAAACTGAGAAAAAGAACTGTTTTTAGCAGCCTCTGAAATGTCTCTAGAATGGGAAAGAGCTTTATAACCTTGACATTCAAGCACAATCAAGGGAATGTTAGACATATATAGTTGATCTTTGAAACATGGAAAAAATACTTAAGTCAGAATGAAATCAAAATGTACTTATATGTATATATTAGTGCTTGGTATAAACTATGTGTCTGTGCACTTCTTAATTTTGTAAAAATGTGTTTGCCCAGAATCTTTAAACCAATACCATAACCTTCTCTCCCCCTCAAAATTTTTTTTTCACTTCTGATCACATGGAATGCCTTTAGGGCAGGGCTATCAGTGCATGTCTTGTTTCTGCTCTGCCGTTATCTATCCATCAGTCTTCTTTCATTTTGTTAGCAACACCCATTTTCCAAAATTACAATCGCTTCCCAAAGAACTAAATCATGCACCACCCTTTTTCCTTATTTTAGGTTGATATACTTCCAAAACAGGCTCATTCTGAAAACGTAGCCCTATATACGTTTCTGGAGATCGCAAATTATGTAGCCAGAGGAACTGCATTTCATCTTTAAAAGGAACGCTATGGGCGGTATGACGCCATTTCATTTCTCGCTTACCAGCTGACCAATTAACTCCATATGGACGGCTTTCCCGCTGTTATCAGTTTGTCCAGATAACTCGACACATACGTCGGCGGACTTGAGATGCAGAGCGGAGTTGACGGCGACGACATGGTTTGAGTCTGGCGAAGAACGGTTCCAGAAAGCAGGTAAGAAATAAACAAAAGCTAAAAAATAAAATAAACAAATAACAGGGTGAAAATGTGGTTAAATCTGGTAAGAATTCTGGGTTTTTCTTTTTCTGGATTGCTTTTCAAAACACTGCAGTTGGGTTTAGGAAAGGAAGTGGGCAGGTCAATCTGTGCTTTTTAAAATACTATAGGTTGGCTTTAGGGAAGGAGGAGGGTGCGGGTATCGGTCGGTCAGTTAGTCAGTCGACAGCAGGCGCGAATGGGACTCGCAAGAGAAATTTGAGATCTGAAAAAGCATACGCAGCGGCCTCTGGTGAATTCGCAAAAACAAAAACTGCAAAAAAAAAAACATAGCTCCTGGGATGTATTTGGCGCTCTCCAGAAATGTATATAGGGATACGTGATTAGAATGAGCCTATACTTCATGATAGCGGAAAAAAGGACAACCTTAACGTCTGTTTCAAGACAACTTTAATAAACGTTTTGTTCATTTTTTGTTCATGTTAGTAGTTATATTAACATAACCTACATGTCTTGTATTGTAAAGTGACAAACAGTCAAAAAAAAGTAATGTTGTTTAATTTCATTATATTTCATGTCATAGTGGCCACTTTATTAGGTACATCTTTTTAAGAATCTCAGTGCATTCAGGCATGTAAATATGGTCAGTCTGATTTGCTGGTTGTATAATGGCATGGAGATTATTTTCTTGGCATGCTTTGAGCACTCTGGCGGGGTGTACCTACTGTATAAAGTGATGGATGAGTGTCTGATCACATAACGTCTGTCTTAAGAAAATGTAAAAACAGAAGAAGCCAATTTCTATTTTAAAACTTGGTCCAATTTTATATGGAGTGTCCTTAACTATTCATTCCTTTATTCATTTTCTTTTCGGCTTAGTCCCTTTATTAATCCGGGGTCGCCACAGCAGAATGAACCACCACCTTATCCAGCACGTTTTTACGCAGCGGATGCCCTTCCAGCCACAACCCATCTCTGGGAAACATCCACACACACTCACACACTACGGACAATTTAGCCTACCCAATTCACCTGTCCCGCATGTCTTTGGACTGTGGGGGAAACCGGAGCACCCGAAGGAAACCCACGAGAACGCAGGGAGAACATGCAAACTCCACACAGAAACGCCAACTGACCCAGCCGAGGCTCGAACCAGCGACCTTCTTGCACTACCTACTGCGCCACTGCGTCGCCCTGTCATTAACTACTACTATGTAATTGCAGGTAAAATAAATACAAATACTTACTGTGTTCATAATGTATTGCAGTTCTGAGGTGGGATACTGGTAGGGTTAGGTACAGATTTGGTGGTATAAGTGTAAGGGATGGTCAACAGTGTAATTAAAGATGTAATTACAGAAATTAATTACAGATGTAATTACATGCATGCATTTAATCAATCATAAGGACAATGTAAATCATGTATGTAAACATTAAGTACGTTGTAACAAATAATTAATCTCAGTGGAAGTACATATTAGTAAAGTGTACTTAATGTAAAGTGTGACCTAAAACTTTGATTTGACTTCTTGACGCTTGACTTTCTTTCACCTTTTCTCTCCCACCCATACATTACACACACTCACATATTCCCGACCGTTCCTTTGTGAGGGAGAATTACGCTAATTTAATGTTTCTCTAATAGCCGCTTCTTTACCCAGCATGCTCTGGGCCTAATGGCACTCATCATCCTCCATTCCTAGGCTTATTTCCTGTGATTAAGAACTGCCAGGGCATCATGGTTGCTTCTGTATAATTTTGTCCCAATGTTTATCAATTAAAGCCTGTCCACTGTCTTCTTCAAGCAGCAGACTAATTAGTCAAGCACTAAACTGAAATGGAAGGGAAGTTACACTGATGGCTGCATTGTTGGGAGAATGATGTGGAATTGGTTTGTTGTGTTCATGCCGCATTGTATAATTAGGCCTGTGCTGCTCGGACCATCCGGATCTGAGTCAACAGGTCGAGGAAGACATATGAACTCTCACTGGGAGGGTGAGTCATGATGAAGGGGTTATTAAAGCCAATTAATAGCTGCTCCTAAAAGCTGTCTTGGGCATCTGGAAAACAACCCCATAGTGGAGGAAATTTTGCTTGTTTGTGACGTGACTCCAAAAAAACAGTAATCTGCAAGTAAAAAGTACAGTTAAATAACAGTGTAAATCTAGTGCTGTGCGTTTGATTTGCATTTTTAGTTCTCTTGATGGTCTTTAAATGCCTTTCAACTTGGACTGCCATTGTTCTATATTGGTCATTATTGTCAAATACACTCACCGGCCACTTTATTAGGTACACGTGTCCAACTGCAGTTCAAGCATCAGAATGGGGAAGAAAGGTGATTTAAGTGACTTTGAACGTGACATGGTTGTTGGTGCCAGACGGGCTGGTCTGAGTATTTCAGAAACTGCTGATCTACTGGGATTTTTATACACAACCATCTCTAGGGTTTACAGAGAATGGTCCAAAAAAATAAAAAATATCCAGTGAGCGGCAGTTCTGTGGGCGCAAATTCCTTGTTGATGCCAGAGGTCAGAGGAGAATGGCCAGACTGGTTCAAGCTGATAGAAAGGCAACAGTAACTCAATACAACCGAGGTATGCAGAAGAGCATCTCTGAATGCACAACACGTCCAACCTTAAAGTGGATGGGCTACAGCAGCAGAAGATCACACCAGGTGCCACTCCTGTCAGCTAAGAACAGGAAACTAAGGCTACAATTCGCACAGGTTCACCAAAACTGGACAATAGAAGATTGGAACAACATTGCCTGGTCTGATGAGACTCAATTTTCTGCTGCAACCATGGATCTATCCTGCCTTGTATCAACGGTTCAGGCTGGTGGTGGTGTAATGGTGTGGGGGATTTTTGGCACACTTTGGGCCCATTAGTACCAATTGAGCATTTTGTCAATGCCACAGCCTACTTATTGTTGCTGAATATGTCCATCCCTTTATGACAGTGTACCCGTCTTCTGATGGCTACTTCCAGCAGGATGACGCGCCATGTCATAAAGCATAAATCATCCCAGACTGCTTTCTTGAACATGACCATGAGTTCACTGTACTCAAATGCCCCCCACAGTCACCAGACTCAATCCATTAGAGCATCTTTGGGATGTGGTAAAATGGGGGAGCCAACAAATCTGCAGCAACTGCATGATGCTATCATGTCAATATAGACCAAAATCTCTGAGGAATATTTCCAGTACCTTGTTAAATCTATGCCACGAAGGATTTAGGCAGATCTGAAGGCAAAAGGGAGTCCAACCCGGTACTAGTAAGGTGTACCTAATAAAGTGACCAGTGAGTATATATATATATATATATATATATATATATATGAAAATCCATAAAATGTAACCTGCTTGGATAAGATGAAACAAATATCAATATATTTGTAAAGTGTTAATTTACCTCATAAAAACAAATCATTGTCGTCATTTGCTTATCGTCATGTTGTTCTAAACCTGTATGTAATATTTTAATAAACAGAACAACATACAAATGGAAATATATTTTCAACCAGATCTGTTCATTACAGTGGAGATAAGCCCTGTTTCCTCATAAATAATAAATGCACTACATGAACAGTTCAAATGTAATGTAACAGTTAAGCATTTTAAAGGACCTCTGTTACTCACTCCTCATTTAATAGTATTTCAACAATATTTAAAATATCATTAAAAGGTTAGACTCAATTATTAAACTAAACTATATTTAATGGCTTATTTCCATTGTGATTATCAATATAAAAAAAAATAGATGGAGCAAACCATAAATGAAGTGTAAACAACCTCAGCTCCACAAAGAGATTGTCAAGGACAATGATAAAACAACCATTGTATAGTTTCTCTTCTTAAAAAAATCAACTTCACTTTAATACTCATAGTTAATTTATTCCAAGAAAATCAGCAGAATTTCACTTCTGAATTCCTGTGATTTTTCTTTTTCTGTAATGATTCGTTGATATCTGTATTATAGAAATTGTTACGAACATGATGACTTTACCCTTGTGACACTCAGTAAACGCATCTGAATTTTTCAAAACGCATCTGAAAGTACCAAAATTTAAGAAATCTGTTTTTTAGGCTATGACAGCTGGTACTGACCCATATGGGCAGATTGTGACCATTAGAATGGTAAAATTAAGGTAATCTTCATAGGAAGCTCGGTGAGGTCAGTTATCATCATCATCACCACAATAAATACAATTATCTGCTCCAGCAGCAACCAGCTCTCTCTCTCTCTCTCTCTCTCTCTCTCTCTCTCTCTCTCTCTCTCTCTCTCTCTCTCTCTCTCTCTCTCTCTCTCTCTCCATTTCTGAGATGCGTCATACGGCTGGGTCAAGTCTGTACAAGTGCCAGGAAGCGAAGGAAATTAGAAAATGAGAAAAAGACCAAATGAGAACAAGAAATGACATTAAGGATTGAGTCATTCAGTCAAATCCTGTAACTCATGGCCTACCATGGGAGGGTGAAATATTGCCCTGCTTTCAACACTAAATGGTTGCAATTAAGTTTGACAGAATCTCAGGATACAAACTTGCTATATTTCCTTGAATTTTCTCCTATAAAAGCTTCTAACAGAAGTGTGTACCCTGCTGTTTTTGGTCTCACACTGCCGTATTAATGGCTCTACAGAGCTCGGTTGATGAAGCCGACCGAAGCTCAGTGCTGCCCGCCATTGGTCAATACCGAAAACTGCAGTCTTTTCTGCGGAGGAAAGTCGACGCATTAGTTCCAGCACTCGTCAATAATGGTGTGTTAATATCTTAATTTTTTCCTAATGCCCTGTCTGCTTTGTTAAAGATAACCATTCATTAAAACAAACAGACAAGCAAAAACTATAAGAGAAGATATGATCGTGAATGAGGGGAGAGATTCCCTCATGTGACTCCCACAGTTGTTTTTGTGAATCGTTGTCTGTCATGTAGGCTATACGGATAATTATCCTTTCATTATTATTATTAGACATTACTCTGCAACTGACCGAGTTCAAATTTATTTTTAGATTGTACTTGTGCCGCTGAAGGTGAAAGAGTGGATTACTTTAGAGGCCTTCAGATCCTAGAGAGAGAGAGAGAGAGAGTCATAAAGCAATCAATGAACTTATATTTAACTCAGGGTCAATGATTATGATTGACCTTGTGTCAAATAAAAGAGATTTCAATACTAATTGTTATATTATATTATATTATATTATATTATATTATATTATATTATATTATATTATATTATATTATATTATATTATATTATATTATATTAGAAGACACATTTTACATTTAAACTATCTCTTTATTTTAATTCAGTTTTAATTGCAGAGAGGCAGAATTGTTGTGTTTTTGTTTTTTTGTGAATATTTTATTACATTGTTGGAAATAAAAAAAATTAATTATACATTTAAGTTTAAATATTGAGTAAAAATATTACAAGATTGTATCTATCTATCTATCTATCTATCTATCTATCTATCTATCTATCTGTCTGTCTGTCTGTCTGTCTGTCTGTCTGTCTGTCTGTCTGTCTGTCTGTCTGTCTGTCTGTCTGTCTGTCTGTCTGTCTGTCTGTCTGTCTGTCTGAATGTTCAGCTTTCTTTACAAAACTTTATACAACTCTGCTGTATTTATTTGTGTGTAATTTCCCCTTTTTATTGGGTATTTTCCTGCCATGCTTCCCAAAAAGTTTTCGTGTTTTTATAATAAAAGACAGTATATCAATGTTTTGAGTTCAGAAAACAGTCACAACAATTGTGTTATTTTGACCCTTTCCACCCTTTGTCTAGGGTGGAGGAAAATAGTTTCATGTGAAATTTGGAAGAAAGGTTATCAGAAATTTATAGAATTATTTTTTTTACTTACTACCATACCTAATGGGATTTGATTTATATTCAAAACCAGATAAAATGAGAATTTTGGTCTCATCAATCTATATATTATTTAAAAAAATGTCAGTTTAATCGGCTGTGGATGTTCAATGTTCACAGATTTTGCATTTAAATTCTTTGCAAACCTTCATTGAAAATTCAAAAAGGCAAGGCGAGTTTATTTATATAGCACATTTCATACACAATGGTAGTTCAACATGCTTTTTAAATGTATAAAAATGATTAAAATAATTAAAAGGCAGAATTGTTGTGTTTTTGTTTTTTTTCTGAATATTTTATTACATTGTTGGAAATAAAAAAAAATTAATTATACATTTAAGTTTAAATATTGAGTAAAAATATTACAAGATTGTATCTATCTATCTATCTATCTATCTATCTATCTATCTATCTATCTATCTATCTATCTATCTATCTATCTGTCTGTCTGTCTGTCTGTCTGTCTGTCTGTCTGTCTGTCTGTCTGTCTGTCTGTCTGTCTGTCTGTCTGTCTGTCTGTCTGTCTGTCTGTCTGTTCAGCTTTCTTTACAAAACTTTATACAACTCTGCTGTATTTATTTGTGTGTGTAATTTCCCCTTTTTATTGGGTATTTTCCTGCCATGCTTCCCAAAAAGTTTTCGTGTTTTGTTAAGTATTTTCTGCTGTATGCTGCATGATACAGAGGAAATCTTTCATTTTGCTTTGCATATTCTTACATATTTGGTCCAAGGGATAATGCCTGTTTTCCTCTACATGTTGATGCCTTGAGTGCTGAATTTCATTCATAAAAGCTTTTGGAAACAGGACTTCTTTGTGCCTGCCTGTTCTGTGCCTGATAGTAAAAGACACACAAAGAACGGTTTCTCAGACGCAGATTATGTCAAATCCAAGATTAAATTTCCCTGTCAGTTATAGCAGTCCCATTTTAGCCCTGGCCTTGCTTTAATATGTGTCTGGAAAACTGGCCCAAAATGCCTTTTCTCATTTTCAGTAACAACTAAGAAGTAGACACATTTTTTGATTTTAGTTTTAAATCAATTTTAAATAACTTTAAAAACTACTTCTAGCTCTGAAAAAGAGTTTAAATCTTTATTAGTTTTAATCTGTAAACTACTTGTGACATTTCCTTAACACTGCCTGACAAAAGCCTTGTCATCGAGATCACTTGTAAGAGCAACAAATAATATCTTCTAGTTGATCATTTGGAAAAGGTAGATTTTTCCAATGAACCATCAATTGAACTGCATCCCAATCATCACAAATACCTCAGAAGACCTATTGGAACCCTCATGGACCCAAGATTCTCACAGATATCAGTCAAGTTTGGTGAAGGAAAAATCATGGTTTGGGGGTACATTCAGTATGGGGGCATGCAAGAGATCTGCAGAGTGGATGGCAACATCAACAGCCTGAGGTATCAAGATATTTGTGCTGCCCATTACATTACAAACCACAGGAGAGGGCAAATTCTTCAGCAGGATAGCACTCCTCATACTTCAGCCTCCACATCAGCCTCCAGTTCCTGAAGGCAAAGAAGGTCAAGGTCCTCCAGGATTGGCCAGCCCAGTCACCATATATAAACAACATTGAGCATGTCTGGGGTAAGATGGAGGAGACATTGAAGATGAATCCAAAGAATCTTGATGAATTCTGGGAGTCCTGCAAGAACGCTTTCTTTGCCATTCCAGATGACTTTATTAATAAGTTATTTGAGTCACTGCAGAGATGTATGAATGCAGTCGTCCAAGCTCATGGGAGTCATACACAATATTAACTCTTTTTCCACTGCACCATGAATTTATATTCTATATTTTACATTATTTCTGTTAAGTGACAAGACTTTTGTTTAAGCAAAGTCAGACCTTACTGTTCTAATTAAATAATTAAAAAATAAAGGCATGGTTATATTTTATTTTGGTAAAATAAGTGTAATCATGAGGCCTTTGACTTTCATATAAGTCACTTATGATACCAAATGATCAACTAGAAGTCAAGTTTTTATTTGTTGCTCCTAAAACTTAGATAGGCGACATATTATTATATTATATTATATATTTTTATATATTTTATAATAAAAGACAGTATATCAATGTTTTGAGTTCAGAAAACAGTCACAACAATTGTGTCATTTTGACCCTTTCCACCCCTTGTCTAGGGTGGAGGAAAATAGTTTCATGTGAAATTTGGAAGAAAGGTTATCAGAAATTTATAGAATTATTTTTTTTTACTTACTACCATACCTAATGGGATTTGATTTATATTCAAAACCAGATAAAATGAGAATTTTGGTCTCATCAATCTATATATTATTTTAAAAAATGTCAGTTTAATCGGCTGTGGATGTTCAATGTTCACAGATTTTGCATTTAAATTCTTTGCAAACCTTCATTGAAAATTCAAAAAGGCAAGGCGAGTTTATTTATATAGCACATTTCATACACAATGGTAGTTCAAAATGCTTTTTAAATGTATAAAAATGATTAAAATATTTAAAAATGTGAGGAGGCCAGTGAGGAATCCATTACAGTAATCCACCCTACTGGTGATAAAAGCATGAACAAGTTTCTCACTTGTTTCTAAGTTTCTAAGTCCTCACTTGAAACAAAGCATCTTGCAATTATTTGAGATGATAGTGTGCTGATTTACTTACGCCCCATTCACACGAGGCTTCAGCTTCAACGCTTGACAGAGGGCGTATCTGAAGTTGGGGCTGACGCGATCGTTATAGCAGCGTCAGCCAATGAAATTAGTCAGCAATAGGCCACTGTTGGAGTTGGTGTATTTGCATACAGCGATCTGATTGGCTGACGCTTCCGTCAGCGCTTGAAAAGTTGAGCATGTCCCAACTTCTGCAGCGAGCAACGCCTCTGAAGCGGCGCCGACGGATCCACAATGCAGTTCGGCAACGCCTGACGTCATCCATTCAAAGTGAATGGGAAGCGTTGAAGCTGACGCCCCATGTGAATGGGGCGTAACTGCTTTGACATGACTATTGAAATTCAGATCTGACTTAAACCATTTACAAATGTTAAATATGCTGCTATTTGAACTAAAGCACTATGAAAGTAACAGCAGTGAATCTCAAGACAATCTAGTGGCTATTATTTATTATTTGAACACATTTCCAACATCATCTGCTCCTTTCACTAACATACTCAAACATTTTCAGCACTGAATATCATCCAGTTTGTGCTCTGAAGTGACTGATAAGCTGTTAATGAGTTAATCATTGACGCAGTTGCGAAATTATGACTTTCTCATAAATTAATAATTCAGTGCCAGAGGGCAGTCCATGTTAAAATGCAACGCATGCCAGAAAAGGCTGAGGCACTGCAGGCAAAATAACTTTTCCCAAATTTAATACCATATTCACCTTCAGTTTCTTGCCATAATATCAAACACATTTTCCATAACTGCATGCATGAAATATACCTCTAATATTCAACATCCTGCAAGTGCATGAAACGTCTCCACTCATCGAAGCATTCACTGAAGTTGATAGCTATAATTGTATGTCTTCACGTGTTCTTGTAAAAAACTGAAGGAGAAGGTGATCTGCTGTGTAATAGGGTCTGCTACGAGGAACAGATGGACGTTATTTGAGAGACAGAACTGGAACTAAATGAGTGTAATGACAAGCCAGGAGTGACATGAAACTAATGGCGGAGGAGAAACGAAAGGACAGAGGTGGAACAGCGAGGACAAGGGAAAGACATAAATCATGGTTGCAAAGTAAAGAGCGAGTATTACGAAGCAGAGGGAAACACAACAGCAACAGGGACGAGTGTGATGGGGAAGGAGAGAGAATAATTTGCTGATGGATAGATTCTCAGCACATCCATTACACTGTTGGCTGTTTCTCAGACGTCACATATTTCCTCCAAGGACTCCTCTTGCGCTTTCCCATCATGAAAGGCAATTACCAAACAGCCTGCTGGAAAAAGAGGCTGATTTTCCAGAGTGTTAACCTCCTTTATTCTTGTCACTGCCGTTAACCAGTCCACTAACAGATGTAATGTGCCAGAACAAGACACTGTGGCTGAATTTTCTTGGATATTTATTATTTTGAGAGGAAAAAAAAAAGTCTACTTGACTGATTTATTTTTTAAAGTTGTTGTTTATAGTTTAAAAAATGGTTCAAGTGTTTGTTTGTGTGTGTGTGTGTGTGTGTGTGTGTGTGTATGTGTGTGTGTGTGTGTGTGTGTGTGTGTGTGTGTGTGTGTGTGTGTGTGTGTATACATTTATGGCTTCAAAATACTTGGATTTACTGGATTTATTAGGTATAGTTAGGTATTTATCGCATTTATTATTTTCTATAAAGGACTAATAACATTTCTTCCATATTTCAAAATAAAATATTTTAAGAAAAATAAAAGCTGGACAGAAGAAAAGTTTTATTTAGTGTTATTTAATTATTTCACCAAATGTATATTTCTTAATCTTTGAAAATGTATGTAAAGATGTTTAAATATAGCACTTATTGTAATTTAATGCCCCAAAAAGTTTGAAATTACAGCATTTTTATTTTAAATTCGGAATGCCATTGGTAAATTAGTATAACAAAAATGTTTACTCAAATGCAAAACTATAAATCCAGGTAAATATTTGAACAAAAACAAGATAAATGTCTGTTGTTTTGTATTTTTATTAGTCAAAGAAGAAATTCTGAAGAAAGTGCATCAGTTTCATCAAAAATATTAAGCAGAACGCCTGTTTTCAGCATTAATTATAACATGGGTGCCCAAACTTTTCCTTATGAAGGGCCAAAAACCAAACTTGATTGAGGGTGGTGGGCCTAAGCTAAATATACCAAACTGTATTACATTAAAGTTGCCATGGTAATTTCCTAGTTTAATAATATTTTAAAAATAAACAGAAAAAACTTACAATACTCATATTAATAATTTTATTTATTTGTGTACATTTTATAATGTACTATTACAATAAAACCATAAACAAGATTTATACCTAGAACCCGATAAAATGAGAATTTTGCTCTCATCAATCTATATATTATCAAGAAAATGTCAGTTTAATCGGCTGTGGATGTTCAATGTTCACAGATTTTGCACTAAAATTTTGTGCAAACCTTCCTTGAAAATTCAAAATGTATAAATAGGATTAAAATCGCATTAAAGGCAAGGCAAGGCGAGTTTATTTATATAGCACATTTCATACACAATGGTAGTTCAAAGTGCTTTACATAAACAAGAATAAAAGAAATAAGAAAATAAAAATGATTAAAATAATAAAAAATGTGAGGAGGCCAGTGAGGAATCCATTACAGTAATCCACCCTACTGGTGATAAAAGCATGAACAAGTTTCTCACTGGAAACAAAGCATCTAATTCTTGCAATGTTTTTGAGATGATAGTGTGCTGATTTACTTACTGCTTTGACTTGACTATTGAAATTCAGATCTGACTTAAACCATTTACAAATGTTAAATATGCTGCTATCTGAACTTAACACTATGAAAGTAACAGCAGCGAATCTAGTGGCTATTATTTATTCTCTGAATACATTTCCAACACCATCTGCTCCTTTCACTAACATACTCAAACATTTCCAGCGCTGAATATCATCCATTTTTACAATAAAACTATGAACAATCCCATTTATAACACAGGAGTTCAATGCTGAATACTGTAGTCAGTCTGCACCTGCCTTCGCCTTGATTTGCTTGTCGATGTCTTGTGCATTGTCCTCTATTTGTCGAGTGACAGTATTTACATTTTTTAAAAATCTGATTAATTCACAACATTTAATTTCAGCTAGTTTTTTGTAGCTTAAACAAACAAACAAACAAACAAAAGGTTATGTTGATTTAGAAATAACAATCTCTGTTGAAGGCATTTGCCCCAACCTAAACATCATTCTTCCTCTTTTCTCAAATGGGGTGGTGGGCCAAATCAAAGGTTATCATGGGCCAACTTTGGCCCACTGGCACTACTTTGGTCATCTCTGCATTATAATAATAAATGCTTCTTGAGCAACAAATCAGCATCATACCGTGATTTCCAGAGGCTTGTAAAACATGTATAAAATGAAATAAATTATAATAAAACATGAACATTTATTCTGAAAATGTTTTACAATAATAATTGTACCTTTTTTAAAAATAATGCAGCTATTTAAACTTCAAAAAGCATTTTTGAAAAAAGTCTACTAAAATCTGCACAGTATACATCTGATTACAGTGATGAGGTACGCAGATACCAATGCATGTTTTCCAACATCAGCTTCTGTTAAAGTAAAGCCTACACTGAGTTTGTTTTACTCAGACTGTTTTAATGTGTTGAACAAATTCTTCACCCGAATCTTACTCTATTTCGTCCAAAACATCATCTAAAGAGGTTTTTTCTGTATCATGGGCAACTTTTTCTTGTCCCATGATCTCTAGAAATAATTATATATCTCTTTCCAAAAACAGCTGCTCCCAGTAATCCCTGAACTGCCTGACCATCTCGTGACCCTCACAGAACTGCTGTAACTCTTTCCACAGAGTCTGATGCATGTAAATATGAACCACCACCATGCCCTCAAGGTCACTCTTCACTCTGTCCAGGTGAGCTGTTAGTGCCGTCTTTGCTAAAGAAGGATCTGTCCCATACAGATCAATATTAAAACGCAGTGACCCTCTGTCAAATGGAACAGGATACAGAGGCGTGTGTAAACTCAAAAACAACGGTTTCTCACCAGAGCCATCTATAAACCATGTCAAATCTCGCCTTGCCAAGATCTGAAGGTTACTCTGCATGGGCCTCAAGGGCTGCCAGTCCTGTATGAGAGCATCGCCTGGAAGCTGAAGCCTGGAGGGCAGATCTGGATCTAGGAGAACAGCCTGCAGAGCACCTGAGTCCTGCACTGACACTAAAGGCCTGAAGCTGCTGTTAGACACACCTGATGCCAGCAGTTTCTCCTTCAGAATGGAGACGAAGCTATCAAAACCCTCAGATTTCCCCCATAGTGAGAGAACGGCCTGGATGAAAAGACAGAGAGAGAAAAGAGAGAGATATTACTGTGGTGAGGGCTGACTGATAGTTAAGGCCAGTTTATATCTCTGTGTCAAGTGTAGGTGGTAGATCGCATATAAAGTCCCTTTCAAGGAAAGTCTGTGTAGTTTATCCAAGACCAAAGTCCTTTTTAAATGAATAGGGAATATAGAAATCTCTGCTCTTTGAACTCGCAATTAAATTACATATATCAAATCAGCAAAAAAGTGACCTGCTTGTTGTTGCTTAAGCCCTAATTACATTTAAAACATGTAATATCCAGTTTGCTCCAGCTACTGCTCATGAGCAAACATTGGTGCAAAGACAGGACTTTCCGTAACAAACAAGTGATTTGTACAGACCCTTTCTTCCCCCAACAGAAACATGTGGATACAGTAAATAGACTAGCGATTGGCTATTTTAACTTGAAGGCGGGACTTATTTCGCTGTGGCAGCCATACTGAGCGTTGCACTTTTCTCCATTCATGGTAATGCGAGGAAACTTTTGTCTTTGTATATGGTAAATAATATCTATAGTCTTTGGTTGCATACCCTTGACTGATTGGTCGACTAACAATCATTTCTCAAAATTGTTACTAAATAATTGCTCATAGATTTGATATTTTAAGTAAAAGGGGAAAACTAATATTTGAGTGGGCTGTCAAATAAATCTTACACAAGGACAAATCTCCTTATTACTCCTCTATATTTGTTGTTCAATTCTGGGAACCAAGAACTCTTAATAGGGAATGACAAATAAAAAATCCAATCTGTTTGTATGCATAACAGTCACTTTGGCACATATCCGATTTGTATCCAATTTATTTCCACATACAGTTGAAGTCAGAACTATAATGCCTCCTGTTAAATTTTCTTTTATTTTTTTAATGAACTCTTTTATTTTTTTTCCCCCAATTTCTGTTTTACAGAGAGAAGATTTTTTCAACACATTTCTAAACATAATAGTTTTAATAACTCATTTCTAATAACAGATTTATTTTATCTTTGCCATGATGACAGTAAATAATATTTTACTAGATATTTTTAAGATATTAATATTCAGATTAAAGTGCAATTTAAAAACTCTACTACTACTAATTAAATTAACTAGGCAAGTTAGGGCAACTAGGCAAATCATTGTATAACAAAGGTTTGTTCTGTAGCCAATAAAAAAAAAAAATAAATAAATAAAAAAAAAAATATATATATATATATATATATATATATATATATATATATATATATATATATATATATATATATATATATATATATATTATGCAGTTGAAGTCAGAATTATTAGCCCCCCTGAATTATTAGCCCCCCGTTTATTTTTCCCCCAATTTCTGTTTAACGGAGAGAAGATTTTTTCAACACATTTCTAAACATAATAGTTTTATTAACTCATTTCTAATAACTGATTTATTTTATCTTTGTCATGATGACAGTAAATAATATTTGACTAGATATTTTTCAAGACACTTCTATACAGCTTAAAGTGACATTTAAAGGCTTAACTGGGTTAATTAGGTTAACTAGGCAGAATAGGGTAATTAGGCAAGTTATTGTATAACGATGGTTTGTTTTGTAGATAGTCAAAAAAAAATTAGCTTAAAGGGGCTAATAATTTTGACCTTAAAATTGTTCATAAAAAAATTGAAAACAGCTTTTATTCTAGCCGAAATAAAACAAATAAGACTTTCTCCAAAAGAAAAAATATTATCAGACATACTGTGAAAATTTCCTTGCTCTGTTAAACATCATTTGGGAAATATTTAAAAAAGAAAACAAAATTCAAAGGGGGGCTAATAATTCTGACTTCACCTGTATATACAGTTGAAGTCAGAATTATTAGCCCTCTTTTGCCTAATTACCCTAACCTGCCTAGTTAACCTAATTAACCTAGTTAAGCCTTTAAATGTCACTTTAAGCTGTATAGAAGTGTCTTCAACTGTGCTGTCATCATGGCAAAGATAAAATAAATCAGTTATTAGAAATGAGTTATTGAAACTATTATGATTAGAAATATGTTGAAAAAAATATTCTCTCCATTAAATAGAAAACGGGGAAAAAAATAAACAAGGGGGCTAATAATTCAGGGGAGCAGAGATGGCAAAAGTACACACATCCT
This sequence comes from Danio kyathit, assembly GCA_903798195.1. Lineage (NCBI taxonomy): Eukaryota > Metazoa > Chordata > Actinopteri > Cypriniformes > Danionidae > Danio > Danio kyathit. Next base: position 31,590,802 of record LR812525.1, on the reverse strand, counting down.
TTACTTAAGTAGAAGTACAGATACTCATGTTTAAAACGACTCTGGTAAAAGTAGAAGTACTGACTACACTTTTGTACTTAAGTAAAAGTAAAGAAGTACCGCCTGAAAAATGTACAAAAGTAAAAAAGTAAAAAGTACTCATTTCAACCACAGTCCAAAGACATGCAGTATAGGCGAATAATAATTCAACTACATTTGCAGTAGTTTATAAGTGTGTGTGTGTGTGTGTGTGTGTGTGTGTGTGTGTGTGTGTGTGTGTGTGTGTGTGTGTGTGTGTGTGTGTGTGTGTGTGTGTGTGTGTGTGTGTGTGTGTGTGTGTGTGTGTGAATGTGAGTGTGAGTGTGTATGGGTGTTTCCCAGTACTGGGATGCAGCTAGAAGGGTATCCGCTGCGTAAAACAAATGCTGGAATAATTGGCGGTTCATTCTGCTGTGGTGACCCCTGATAATTCAGGGACGAAGCTGAAGGATAACAAGTGAGATACTGTAGGTAGGTAATCATCCTGACGCAAACTCACAGTGTTCAGCATGTAGTTTTGCCGCTGTTAGATCAAAAATAACAGCTGCCATTCATGTTGATTTTTTCTTTTGCTAAAATAAATACTTATCAGATATGACTGTAAACTATTTTTTTGCATTAGGCTAAAGCTTCTTATTCTCTTCAGAGAGTAGCTCTCATATATAACCTGCTATTTCAGTGTGTTTTTTCAGGTATTGTGGTTATTTTATTTAATGGATAAACATTAATTCTGTTACAGTTTTTCTCAGTCACTTTGGTCCATTTCTCAGATCAGAATTGAAATTCTCAAAACCCACTGTTCAATCTTCAGATCATCATTGTGTCACTTGTGCACATCAGAAAGCAGTTTCTCATTATGAACAAGTTGCAAATGCTTTTGTTCATCCATGCAAATGATTATGTGCAATTCTCTGATGTTTCCTATATTATCAGTTGCTTATGTCATGTTGATCAACATGTATTATTTTATCTGTGTTGAATAGACTCACCCCCACAACATTTAATCGTTCAAATGCCTGAACAAGATGTCTTAATATTTAGTCATAATGCATTTTTACATTTCTCCCAGGTGAATCTGGACTTTTTCTAATGAAGGTCTAAAAGGAGGTTGTCCTGTTCACATTTTTACTTTTGTTTTTTCTTTGTGCTATGCCGTGCTCTCTTTTCCTTTCTGTATCAGAATGACATGATCTGGCAACTAATTACAGTACAAACAGCAAAAATATTGCCATAGTTTACACCAGAACAGCCCTCCAGAGTGATTTTGAGCAGGAGACTGGCTTTTGCAGGTAATCCCTGGTGTTTTGCTATTTATACGTGTTTTTTTGAGAAATGCACTTTGTCCTACTGTTTTACAAATTTCAATTCTGATCTGAGAAATGTGCCAAAGTGACTAAGAAAAACTGTAATACATTTATTCTATGCTAAAAGCAACATACACAGGTAAGACAGGTAACATACACATAAATTGCCCAGGGGTGCGTTTCCCAATCAACGACGTAACTTGCTGCTGAACTATCATAGTGCGATGCATCGTTTGGGAAAAGAACGATGTAGTGACGAGTGTTTGCCGAAACCCTTAGTTTCTCTGTCGCAGATCCATGGTTTGAACCACGTTAGTTATAACGTAAAACGCCCATAATGATGCTCTAAACGGGGTGGAGTAACTTCTTTAGAGAACAACCCCATCATTTCTTTGTGCAAATTATATTGTTTTACACAAACACACATTTAAAATAAAATCCAATATTAGTTTTGTCATATATAATATCATATAAATAATCAAATAATGAGGCTATTATGAGGCTCCTATTTTAATAATAATATTAATGATGATGATGATTATTATTAAGTAAGATATTGTTTATTTATTTTTTGAAAAGTCTGAAAAGTCTTGAAAAGTTTTAATTTGAGCACGTGCAAACCACTGCAGATATGCTCTAACCAGCAGGCCCATGTCATATACAGTACAGATACTTAATAAATAACCTACTATAAATTAAAAGAATTAACGTATGCTATGTTTTTTTTTTGTTTTCACAAGCTTTGGAGATGTAACATAAATTCCGCTTTTAAAAAATAGTCACCTATAGCTTTTGTCATGAGGCTGTGTTCAAAATGACATCAAAGTTTTCAAAGTGCACTGCAAAGGGAGCGCAATTGTAAACATGAAGATCGCTAAAACTGAACTGTAAAAATACTCTGAAAGCAAATTACACCTAAGACAGATGACCTTAATGCTTTTTTATTTTTAATAATTCAAACTTTGAATGTTAGAATGTTCTAAATGAATAGGGCATAGGGGGGATAAGTGGGAATAGAACACAGCCATTACAAATTCTGTATTAGAAAATATAAACTCATCAGAAATAAAGGAAATACACCGCAATGCATACATTTTTTATAAAGTATTTGATTGTTTTAGTCCTAAATGTACTAATCTTTACAAAAAGCACTATTTTCGCGGTATTAGAATGAAAGACCAGAGAAAGCCCGTGCAGTATGATCGGAAGTGGACAAAAGGCTTAAGCATTTAAACAGCATGTTTTTGACTGGAGTGTGTCTCGTTTACCTGTGATCCGAACGAGCAAAAGTTGTCTTATTACCGTGTAAACAGGGCAGCATCAGTCATGTTAAATTCGCCGACTCCCTCTGTCACTGCGCAGTAATCCTAGCCTTTCTCATAGTAATCTTCTGAAGGGCTAGGCCATGTACGGTGTGCGATAGGCTTGAAGAAGCCGCGCGCTGCAGCACGCAGGCGCGCAATGAGGAAAAACAGACTGACTGCATCAAAAATGCGCTCATATTAATGCGCAATGATAAGAAATAATATAGATTGCGCCACCAAACACATAAAAACGAAAGTAACGACTGTGGTTTAAAAAATGTAAGAAGTATAAAGTACAGATATTTGTGTAAAAATGTAAGAAGTAAAAGTAAAAAGTAGTCAAAAAAATTAGTAGTGGAGTAAAGTACTGATACCCGAAAAAACTACTTAAGTACAGTAACGAAGTATTTGTACTTCGTTACTTCCCATCTCTGCAGGGGGGCTATTAATTCTGACTTCAACTGTGTATATATATATATATATATATATATATATATATATATATATATATATATATATATATATATATATATATATATATTGCTTAAGGGGGGTAATAATATTGACCTTTGACCTAAAAAAACTGCTTTTATTTCAGCCAAAATAAAACAAATAAGGCTTTCTCTAGAAGAAATAATATTATTGGAAATACTGTGGACATGTCCTTGCTCCATTAAATATCTCTACAGAATAAATATTTCTACAGAAGGGCTAATAAGTTTGCCTTCAACTGTATGAATGAGGGCTGAAACTGATCTCAAAAAATCTGAATGCATGCATTGTTTTTTCATGTTTTTATGGTCAAGAATATATCCATACTGTGTCGCTATGTCCAAAAATTAGGTCACAATGAATTGACAGTTTAAATCAGGTCTAAGTGGCACCAAAACATCCAGCGTCTTCTTCGGTTTAGTTACATGCTTTTTACACTGGTATCGGTACAAAATCTGGACAGGGTTTTACTATCATTCTTTCCAACCTTAAACTAATTCAAACTTCATAGCAATTTTGTCTGAAAATGTTTATTTGTTAATTAATATTTGTTCATAATGCATGAAATTAAGGTAACCTGATTGTGAATATAGCTCATGTTTGTATGAATTGAACTCACCCGTCTGGCCAGAAGTGTGAACTTGCGCAGTTTCTCAGGCCCAGGATCATCTCCTCTGGTGAGGCGTTTACTCTTCACTCTGGGGTGGAGCTTCTTTACGTAGCCATCAGCAAATGTCTGGATGACTCCGGCCAGCCCACAGCCTCTTTCATGAGGACAAACTCTTAGTCCTTCAACTACTACAGTTTCACCTCCGTCAACCACCAGGCCTGACTCCAGCGCCACCTACAGGCACAGGCAAAATTATTGCAAATATTAAAGTTCAGGATCTATATTATGTTTATATTTTTACTGTGAATGTGCAAGACATTCAGTTTATTAGTTACTATTGGTAAATAAATAAAAGAATTGTGGAGTTGAGTAAACAATAAAACTGAATGCACAACAAATTGGTTCATGCATGATTGTGAGAATAAATTACAATAATATTCCAGTTTCCATGTCATATGTCAATAGCAATTTGTATGCTGCGTTTGACACAGTAGACCATGCCATCTTGCTGGCCCACATGGAGCATTGTGTAGTGATAAACGGAAGTGCCCTGCATTGGTTTAAATCTTATCTTTCCAATCACAGTTTTATAGTCACCATTGGTGAACGTTCATTTGAGGCAGCATTTGTGTGGTGTTCCCCAGGGATCTATTTTAGCCCATATTCTTTTTTCTTTATATATGCTTCCACTGGGTTCTATTTTTAGAAAACATGGTCTGAAAATTTACCTGCCCTTAAAACTGAGTTCAATTGGGTTGGAGACTCTTATGTCTTGCTTGTCGGATGTGAAAGCCTGGTTGTCTTTGAACTTTCTAGATTGTAATGAGAGTAAAACTGAAATACTTGTGTTCGGCCCATCAAATTGTGCTAAGCCACCAACAGTAAGTCTTGGTAAATCAAGCTTTTTTTGTGAAGCCTTGGGTAAAAAAAAACCTGGGTGTTATCTTTGATGATGGCTTGAGATTTGATAAACATAAATGCAGTGGTCAAATCCTGCTTTTTTCAGCTTTAAACTTATACTATCTAGAAAGATTTTTGAAATAATAATTAATGCTTTTATTACTTCTAGATTGGACTACTGTAACTCAATATGTTTTGGGATCAGTCAGATAACTCTTGCCCATTTACAGTTAGTTCAAAATTCTGCTGCAAGGCTTTTAACCGGTACCAAAAACATGACCACATCACACCAGTTTTTGCGCTGTGCTCTTTGCACTGGTTGCATGTGCATTATCGTGTCACTTTTCTTCTCTTGGTTTTTAAATCACTAAATGGCTTGGCACCTTCTTATCTGTCAGACCTGTTGACTGAACATCAGCCTGGTTGGACTCATGGTCATCAAACCAGAGATTATTATGCATCCCTAAGTCAAGGCTGAAATGGGTGACTGTGCTTTCGCAGTAGCTGGTCCTAGATTGTGGAATGCTCTGCCCCCTTTGTATTAGATCTATATCATCTCTGTCTGTTCTTAAATCTAGGTTGAAAACTTACCTTTTTGATTTGGCATTTTATCAGTGAGAATTGTTTGTTGTGGCAATAATTTTATATCTTGCTCCTTGTGATTTGTATTGTGTGGCACATTGGCCAACCTTTGGTTGTGTTTAATAGTGCTATATAAATAAAATTGACATTGACAATAGCCAGTTTTTGTTCAGAAAAAAATAAAAACAAATGAAAATAAGACTAAAACATATCATAAAACACTAGATTTTCCTTTATCTTTTTGATTACAAGCATTTAAAAGTATAAAAAATATGATTAGTTATCAATACGGTTAAAAATGGTCTGCTTTTCTTGATATTTTAAGTACAGAAACTAATGTGCAAAAGGGCCCCTAGTGAGCATAAAGGTGCATGACACTAATAAAGCTTCACCAGTCTGGTGCACATAACCATGTACTATTGTACGTTAGCAACAAATTTTTACAATGGTGTTGATGGCCTCATTTGATTTGAGTACTTGACGATCAAAGCTGTCCAGTGGTATAAATTTCAGGTTCTGAGTTCAGGTATATGGGTCATGAGTCAATAAAATATGTGAACAGCACAGATCACATGCACTGATGTGGTTAAATTCAGCCACAAGTTAAAAAGCTGTCTTTCCTGAGAACTGCAAGCTTTGTATTTCTCAAAAGACACAGTGCAGTATATTTCAACCATTAACTTTTTCATATCATAACAGTTAATTATTTGTGTAGTCCATGAGGTAAATGCGTACTGTAAAGGTTCATTTTACGTCAGTGTTCTTTTGATTGACATTTTAACAAGCTTTTGCAATACTGTCAAGTTATTAAATGTGCTATTTTAGGGTTTTTAATAAAATAATTTAGTATATAATTTATATCCAAGATGAAAATAATGCTAGAAACAATCTTGCAGTAGTAATGAACTGTCATGGTTTCTGTCTGAATTCAGAAAACACTATCAAGGCTTTTTTCCTCCTTGAATGGCTCACCAGCTTCTCATCTCTGCGTGCTATAATAACCACTCTTCCCGGCTCAGTCATCCAGGAGTGATAGCGATGTGGAAGATAGTCCATGCCACCGTATATGTCGTGTGATATGGCCATCACGTCATCGTAATCCTCTGGTCTGGCCAGATAGAAGGTCAGTCCATCACTTTCACCCACACAATGTGAAGCCATTGTTACTTCAGGTTAACTGTGGATGGTCAAACACACAAGTCTAAACAAATTAAAAACAAAATTTTATCTAAAACATGTCATCATTTTTATTAACGTTTTATCTAAAAAGATTAGCCTGTGTGATTTTAAATTTTAATGTATATTTAGAAACTTATGGGTCTATCATGTGTTATGGCTCATTGTATCAGCAATTAAGTTCTGTATCACTGTAACTTACACTCCAAAAAAAAAAAAAACATATTTTTGTTGCTTGTTCAAACTACTTATTTAAAATAAGCTGAAACAAGACAATTATTGAGATTTTGTTTGAACAACTTACTTTATGTTGAATCTACTTCTAAATTCAGGATGCGAATTACAAGGGGGGTTTAGAGGGGATTGACCCCCCTAATTAATGCTTGATCCCCCTGAAGGACGTGAAAACAACATGTATGGGGGTCAGTCCTCTAAATAGTAAGAGTTTGCTCTGATCTGCATCTTAAATACTAATATTACTAATTAAATAATAGATAATATAAATATACATTTGACCACCCCTATAATGGATTATACCATTGTGAATGCATAATCGCATCAATTAATCTAGACGTGGTAAGTGCTCACAAAACACTTTTCTTGTAAAATAGGTGCTTGTTTCTACATATAGGCTAAAAGTAAAGTAAAATTAGATGGGTTGTTTGTATAGTTTGACCAGTAACCTCTGAAATGGATAATCACATGATATTGTAGGTCAGAATACACTAATTATCCCATAAAACACTGAAAACTTAAATATGTTGCATTAATAAAATAGATGTCATTCAATTTGATTAAAGCATATTACACAATATAATATTTCCTAAAAAGTTGATCCCCCTGATCGTCAATGTATAATTCACACCCTGGTTAAATCTGTAAAGTTATTTTAATCGATTTGTGTTGGAACAACATAAATGAATTGTGTGGAACCCTGCATTTTTACAGAATAAAGAGGCTTGCTGATCACATGACCACATTAAACATTATTAAAACATGTAAATGAAACTACAGTCAAAAACACAATATAAGCAATGCACAGCTGACTTTACAACTAATTGTGATCTCAGAAATGCTTATCATGCAGAATTTCTCTTTATTTCTTCAGTAATGTGGTGTTTGATGTTCTGCAGGACTCACCGCGTGACGTGTCGAGGCTCGTGTGACTTTGACGTTGTGCTGCAGAAGGCGGTCACGATTTTTGACAAGTTCCTCCTCGGCTGGACATGGACTTTACCCGTGCAGGCATGTAAAACTTTGAATGTTTCAAACGTCCAGTCTTTACATCGCATCAACACCTTTTGTTTGTTTAATAACCCAGCACAACATATTTCGTCGTATGGTAGTAATCATCAAAACATATGAGAGTACGGCTTAAATCAGTGGGCGCCAAAAGCTTTTATGAGGCGTTTTAAGTAAGTTTTAAAATTTCATTTGAGTCTGTTTTTTACAAACTGAAGCCACTTCCTCGGTGATTTCCTTTTTTTTTAAAAAACAAGATTGTAGCGCCACCAAGCGCACAGAAGGCGAAATTACAGTTTTGTATAATAAACCTTATTATTTTTTATTATTAACCATAAGTTCAACAAACCAATATTATCAATGGTACAAATGTGTTTTGATTGTTTAAAGAAAATCTATAACCACAAGCAGGGAGTATAAAGCCATAAAGAGCTAGATAATGAAAGTGCATAACATTTCCTGCCCTAATAAATTAATTTCACTGGCCAAATATATATATGGCTGGATATCTATATATATATATATATATATATATATATATATATATATATATATATATATATATATATATATATATATATATATATATATATATTAAAGATTTCAAACAGATTTTATTATTACCATTATTATTAATATGATTTGTTTATATTTTTTTACATGGCAGCAGACTTGCCTCTCAGCAAGAAGGTCACTGGTTCCAGCCTTGGCTGGGTCAGTTGGCATTTCTGTGTGGGGTTTGCATGTTCTCCCCGTGCTCGCGTGGGTTTCCTCCGGGTGCTCCGGTTTCTCCCACAAGTCCAAAGACATGTGGTATAGGTGAATTGGGTAGGCTAATATTGACCGTAGTGTATGAGTGTGTGTGTGAATGAGTGTGTATGGATGTTTCCCAGTGATGGGTTGCGACTGGAAGGGCATCCGCTGCATAAAAACATATGCTGGAAAGGTTGGCGGTTCATTCGTGGCGACCCCAGATTAATAAAGGGACTAAGCCGAAAAGAAAATGAATGAATGAATGAATGAATAAGCAGACTTGTTATATTTTACTTAAAAGACTTGACATATTACAAAATTATTGACTCGAAATATTGCTTATATAAGTTTATTATAAATTTATTCTGTGTTAGATATATTTATTAATCTTAAAACTTAAAATATCAATACATTTAATCATTGTCTTAATATAATACACAAATACACTTCTATGAACATGTACACATGAACATCACCTACAGTATATTCTTTATAACTGCAGGTTATATGTTTATATGCAGTATAATACATAAAGCTATTAGTTACTAGTTAATTAGTTAAAGTTATTAGTAACTAATAAAGTTATGGTAACTAATAACTTTTCCAAATTTGATTGTAATGCAATAATGTGCACCTTTTGTAAAGTTGGTTTGAAACAATAATTATTGCTGAAAAAAAGCAGAGTTGAATTGAATAATACATTGCAATTCTCTTTATGCTATTGTACTTAGCGTCCTTGATGAAAAAACAGGTCCTTGATCAGTCACAGACTCACAGCACCTTAAGTCTATGGTTTAGGCTGGCCTTGATAAGACTTCCACAAGCGGCCATAGAAAAGGTCTTTTCTGATCTTGGCATAAAGTTTTGAGGCGTCAAAGCCGCTTGGAGAACTTTGAGGATCAACAGATTGTTCACTCTAAAGTGAAGACATTTTAAGATTGTTTAGTTATACTGTTATTAAAATATACTAAAATGTTATACTATATATGAAGAATACATGCACAACGGGTCGAAAGTTTGGGGTCAGTAGGATGTACATTTTTTTTAAATAAGTTTCTCCTGCTCACCAAGGCTGCATTTATTTTATTAAAAATACAGTACAAACTGTAAAATTGTGAAATGTTATTGCACTATAAAATAACTGTTCAAAAGTAGATTATAATTTAATTTAATCATTTATTCCAGTGATTTTAAAGATGAATTTTCAGCTTCATTACTCCAGTCTTCAGAGTCACATGATCCTTTAGAAATCACTCTAATATTAATTATTATTGTTATTAATATTATTATTAATGTTAATAGTAATAAAAGCAATAATGACTGGAGTAATAATTTCATTTGAAACTACATGCAATAAGAAAGCAGTTATTTAAATTGTAACAATTTTTTACATTTAATAAATGCCGCCTTGATGAATTTTCTTTAAAAAAAAAAATTGACCCCAAACTTTTGACCAGTAGTGTATATATACAAATAATATATTTGCATTTGCATGATGGTTTCATTGTTTAAATCCAAAATATCTGGAAGTATTAAAATATTTTACATTTTAAACAATATTTCACAACATGAATTAAACTGAAACAATAATCACAAAAGTTGTGGCAAACATGGGCTGTGAGAATCGGGCATGCTGAGCAGCATTTCAGCTTTAACCACAACCACACATCATGTACTTTAGAAAATAACAGGAAACTGACAACTTTAATGAAATCACTTACTATAATAAAGTGCATTTAAAGCTAATAGGAAACTGCACCGTAAAAACAATTCACTGCACTTGCACTTTTCACACTTCTGTAACTGCATATATAATTATTAGCCTTCTTGTGAACATGTCTTTCTTTTTAAAATATTAATATATTAGTGCTGTTTAACATAATGCTTCAACACATTTAAACATAATAGTTTTAATAACTAACTTTTAATAACATATTTCTTTTGTCTTTGCCACAATGCTAGGATGCACTATTTTACTACTTATGTTGCAAGACACAAGTATTCAGCTTAAAGTGCAATTTAAAGGCTTAAAGTTTTAACAGCAGTGAATATTAAATCACATTGAACTGAACTAAACTGAACTTCAACTCTGAAAACTAGACTGACACAATTTCAATCTGCTAGAACTTCTATGCTAAGCTGCTTTGACACATTCTACATTATAAAAGTGCTATAGAAATAAACATGAACTGAATTAAATTGAACATTTAGCAATTAAAAATGGGACTGAATGAGCCTTCAAATATTGACATGTTTAGAATTACTATTTAGTAGAACAATTAATTATTCACCTCTCTCATCTTCTCAATGACAGAAACTTTAACTCTCATCAATTATTCACTAGATTATTTCAAATGTATTATTTATTTAATTACTTCATTATAGCCGTTTAAATTTCTTACCTCAACCGGCGAGTCTGTCATGTATGTTCGTATTTCAAAAGACTTTATCCTGCAAGGTCAATAACATTTCTCTTAGATTGTATTGAAGACACATTTAATATAAAACTTGTTGCTTTATATTAGCCTTAAATGTAAAATACCAGTTTGAATTTTTTCATGTAAACAATTGTGAGATCTTTACCTTCTACAATTGCATTTTCTCCACAAGTAGATTAGGAGGATAAGGATGAAAAGGCAAAGAATAGTTCCAATAATCATTGCGCCCAAAAGTCCAAATAATCCCAGCTTTCGTTCTGGTTGAATGTAAGTATACTCTATGCAAAAAACAGCATGTTATTATAAAATAAAATCAAGTGTCCCATTGGAATGGCAATATAGAAGCATTACCTTTTTTAGATGTGTCGAAACTGGCATCTTTCTTACTGATATCCACACACTGCTCCAGTTTACCTGAAGGAAATGTTATGAACGCGCAACAGATTTGCATGCTCTCGTTTGGTGCTTTTTTAATGAGAAGGGATGATGATGATGGTCGTGGATATTGTCTGCCCTTGATCTCCACTTTAGTCTTATTATTAGGCATAGTATGTATGCCGAAATGAGGATGATACATGCCCAGTTTAGTGTGGTTTGGGCCATGAAGTTTTTCCCAGTTGATCTGTGTCATGTTTTCATCTCCTGAGAGGACACAGGTAATGTTCTGGCTATCTCCAGTAAAGCTGTGACTGATAGACACATCGCTCTTTGATTTGCCTGGTAAACAAACACATACGCACAGTGGTAAAACATGCAGTGATTTCAAGGATCACTGAGACAGAATGCTAAAAATATTGATTCATCTTGTAGAAAGTTTCAGAAAAGACTATGTTTACATTTAATGGGTTTGAATTGCGGAAAAGGTTACTTTATTGTCATTTAATACACTGTAAATATTAATTGAAGTAAAACATTATTTAGATTTTAAGTTAAATTCAATAAAGTATTCAATTAAGCGGAGATTATTAGTGTGTGTGTTACAAAAAATGCTATTTCAGTTACTATGCTTTTGTTTAAACTTTTGTTTTACTGTTCACTTTTGTTTAGTTGCATGTTTGACACTTTATATACTAAACATATTTTAAAGACAACTGATGACGCACGTTGAAACCACTTCAAGCTGTGATTACACAAAAAAATGATGTATTCATTTGTTTATTTAATTTTTAAGATAACTGCACTTTAAAAGCTATTACTTAAAAAAAGGAGTAAACCCATTCCCTTAAAAATGACAAGTTGATTTTACTTAAAATAAGCATATTTATGTTGTAACTTAGAACTGTTAAGTTCACTTAACAAAATTTTTATAATTCTGCACATAGTTTATTTACTTCATAATTTGAAGGAAATGAGTTTACTCACTTTTTAAATTAATCAATTTTAGTGTGCACTGTAAAAAGTGACTAGTTACTTAAAGCAAGTAAACCAATTGCCTTAAAAGCAACAAGTTGACTTCACAAAGATAAGTAAACCCATTGTAAGTTGGAACTGTTAAGTTGACTTCATTTTTATATTTATGCAAATTGAACTCACTTTTTTAAAATCAACTAATCCCTTTTTACAGTGTCACGTCTGTTTTCAAATAATTACTGTAATTATTACAATATTACATATTTGGTGCTTCATTAAGTTTATAAAATCTACAATTATAGCCGGGGTTTAAATTAGAAGACACACTGGAGTCTGGAAGAGCAGATTTATTTTACTGTATGTCATTTGCTAGATACAGAAAAGCTGGGAAAAAAACAAATATAATAAAGGTGTATTGGACAAAAGTGATTAGTTTACTTTTATTTAAAAGTACAATTTGCATAATTGTAAAAATTAAGTCAACTTAACAGTTCCAAGTTACAATGGGTTTACTTACATTATTTTTGTAAAGTCCACTTGTTGCTTTTAAGGCAATTGGTTTACTCGCTTTAATTAACTAAAAACTTTTTAGTGTGGTTGTAAAGAATTTATATGCAATGTTCTACTTATTTTGTTTGTATAAATTCAGCCCATATAAAATGTTTGCGACCACTTACCTTAAAAAATTTTGTAAAATTCAATGAATCATCTTGCTCTTTAACTTTTTTTTTTTTATTAAAACAGAAATCTTTGCAAAATCAATTTTCAGATCAAAATAAATGGGCAAAAGTGAATCCCATAATAAAACATTTATTATTTTTTATAGAAAATCTTGTCAGTGAAAGTGTCAGTAATCATACTTTCAGTGGTGCATGCAGAAGGGTTTGCCTATGCTTTCGTTTTAGTACATTTTAGTACATGATGTCTTCATACCATATTTTCAATTCATGGCTTTTTCCGGTGACATAAAAACCTTAGCATCCTCTGCTCAAACTATATCCAAAACCTTTATGGTGATTCATGTACATTTCAAATGTACAAATATTAAGTTTTCTTAAACGATTTGACACAAAATGAAGTTACCTGATTCCAGGAATGCGAGGGTGAGAAAAGCACAGAGAAAGTTGTGGCTCATGGTTGTCGAGCTTCACCAACACCGGCTTTGTCTTCCGCCTGTTTTTTGCTTTGTCTTCTCTTTTTAGCGTGTTGTTATAAGACTTTATACTGAACCTCTAACCATGTCATTCTAACCATCTGCTCTTTCTTCCCTTATGCTTTCTTTAGTTTAACTTTGACTGCTAACTCAGCCAGATCTTTGATGTTGTAAAAGGAAATGATGCTTACTGGACGTGAACATGTGGGAGTTTCCACCGAGTGCGTTTTTTTTACCTAGAAAAAAGTACTCAAACAGAAAGTTGTTTAGCAAAAAAGACAGTTTAGCAGTTAGTGATATTATATATCTTTTTTAAATGTGCAAAAGTCCAGTTATTCTCTTCCACATAAATTCAAACATAATGTGCTTAAAGAACACATAAAACGTTAGAGTTAGTAACTCGAAGTGTCTCAAGAAAATGGAATTATTTTAATAAAAACTGCAAGGGATGGCTTAGAAAAATGGAAACATTCACCAGAAATGGTCATATCAAATGGGTCATCTTTTATTAAGGGCATTCACATTGAAATTGTGCCTTAATTGAACTCTACGTGATATATCATGAAGCCACCATTTTCACTACAAGTGACAACTGAGATGATCAGACATTCATACACATTAACCTTAAGTTGAGTTTGTTCTTTTATACTCCTACTCGAATCCATCTGTGCGACTGTAAGCTCCCCTATATTCACACCAATCATAAAGATGTTCTTTTCGAATCATAATATCATTTAGTATTTGCATAAATATCATCAAAATGTTCATCAGTACTATTATTTGAAAACAATTAATTGGTGAAAAACAGGTTTAAATCCAGTTTTTTCTTACTTCATGTTCACTGTGCCTGATTTACTGGGTTAACATGAAGAGTTTGTATGCAAAAACCTCTAAGTGTTTGATATTTTCTTCTAAAATTATCATTTTTCTCTGACTCCGGTGTGTATGCTCAGTCATTTTATAGTGACAAATAAGTTCTTTTTATTGCCTTTAAAGTTAAATAAGTGAACATAAACATAGGAGGAGTTTAGAAATAAGTGAAGTTTGATGCTATTTATGCTTTGTGGAAAAGTGGCAGATATTTTGGAACTCAATATTAGGGAAAATTCATACTCAATATCACAATGAGTGTAAATGAGAATATTTACCAAACACCTTTTGGAAAAATAATACCCTCCTTGCACCTAACCCTAAACCTTTCTTATTAAATACCCATTAGGTATTTTCTTCGCACTTCAAATAATTTAATATATTCAAATAAGGTAAAATAAATGCCAAAATGTTCTATATAATGAGAGAGAGAGAGAGAGAGAGAGAGAGAGAGAGAGAGAGAGAGAGAGAGAGAGAGAGAGAGAGAGAGAGAGAGAGAGAGAGAGAGAGAGAGAGAGAGAGAGAGAGAGAGAGAGAGAGAGAGAGAGAGAAAACTGTGTAAGTGGTGATAAAGAACTGCGTTAGGTGGCTTCATTTGGTAGACTTGATGGTCTTTCAGGCAATGGAATTTGTTTTTTTGGACTTTATGGATTTCAGTGCACTTTGTTTTGTTTTGTATTATAACTATTATACATGAAAATAAAATCTGTCTGTAACATTCAAATACTTCACATGTTTGGCACTATGGTGTGGGATTAGCAAGCATAAACACAGTGCTAACTCTGCTTTTATAACCCTGGGTAAATATCTGTGCTAACCCTGATACTAAATAACTGTAAACTTTCCTTTACCCAAGGTTAACGCAGTGTTTAGATCCAAGATGACTAAGTGACTGCATCATTTAATAACATTTCTGAGATTGAGATTTGAGTTTGTTGTAACGAATTATGTGAAAAAAGTAAATAGCAAATATATCAAAATGATTGAATAGAGAAGTTGATGGACTCGATGGACTTTCAGGCAATGGACTTTGTTTTTTGGACTTTATGGACTTTAATGGACTTTGTTTTGTTTTGGATTATAACTATTATAAGTGAATATAAAAAAAAACATGCCAACCTATTTGTCTGTAACATTCTAATACTTTACATGTTTGGCACAACGGTGTGGGATTAAGAAGCATAAACACAGTGCTAACTCTCCTTTTATAACCCTGGGTAAATATCTGTGCTACTAAATAACTGTAAACTTTCCTTTACCCAAGGTTAAAGCAGTATTTAGATCCATGATGACTGAGTGACTTCATCATTTAATAACATTTTTGAGGTAGTTTGTGTAACAAATTGTGAGGAAAAAAAATGTTAAAAGCAGATAAATGGAAATGATTGGGTATGGAGAATTGTGTGTTTATTCTTTATTTCAGTTCATAACTTTGTAGTACAGTGATGTCACAATTTATTCAAAAATAAAAAAGCTTTTTTTGTCAAACAAACATAGTTGCTTCAAAATCTAGGGTTGTAGTAAGGCTGTGTGTAATTTATATTGTAGAGCAAGACCCAAAACTGTTGACCAGTTAATGTTGACCACAGACCTTGTACTCAGGATTTTTTTTTAATAAATATGAAAGCCTATAAAAATTGAAGTTGCAAGTTAATTATTCTTGTCCATTCATATTCAATGACAAAACCCTATTAAATGATGATTAGATAGATAGATAGATAGATAGATAGATAGATAGATAGATAGATAGATAGATAGATAGATAGATAGATAGATAGATAGATAGATAGATAGATAGATAGATAGATAGATAGATAGATAGATAGATAGATAGATAGATAGATAGATAGACAGACAGACATGTTACTCTTTAATTGGTAGAATTGTTTGCACATCATGCTTTTTTTGGCATGAATTCCGCTGTTAAATTCCACCTGCAGGGTTTAATCAGATGAAAATGCAAGCTGTGGAAATCGACGTGAACAAGATAAGCCAAAACACAAAGAACAGAGGAAGTGAACTGCAAAAGAAAACAGAAAAGTAATTGTCATACAATGGAAATTCTGCACAAGGCAAAGTACAAATGCTCATGGTTACCAACATGAACACAGAAAGTGCTCAGCTAATGGACAAACTTGCAAACCATTAAAAGAAAACCATTTTAAAAAGCTTGGAACGCTAACAAGAAAATACAAGAAACAGAGCAAGATGAACCATTAGTGTGTAAACAACACAAGGAAAAATGTGAACAGTCACCATTGAAACACATAATCAAAAAGACGATTTAGCAGGAAACCTACAAGCAAACAACATTAATTACTTTAATTTAAAGATGGGGTAGCGTCACGTAGAGACTTTATATGAGACTTCAAGAAAACAAACAAAACAACAAAATAAGTTATATATTCTGACCACAAGATGTCGCCTGTGGAATAATTCAACTTACCTTCACCTACAAAAGAAAACAAAGCTCAATATTCAGTTTCAAGTGGTCAGCGGTAACAAACCTGCAATACTGTACGACCCCAGAAACATGGTAAGAAGTACAAAACATTTAAAAATACATAAATTACTAAATAATTTAAAACAATACCCCTAGATGACCTCTTTTCTGGCCTTGGTCGTTTACATCAAAATAAACCACAAAGTGTCACAGCGACTGGTCCAGGTTCCTGTAGACCTCAAGGATAAAATAGTTGGTGTATAAAATATGGGTGTATTAGCTAAACAGAATGGGTGAACAGCATGGTAAAAGCAGTGTAACTGAAGAAGATACGTATCAGAATCCAAAAGATCTTTAAAGAAATAAATTAACATGAATGTGGAGGATATGGTATCCATCATACAAATGTTCTCATTCGTGGGTGCTCAATAAGAATTCTGGCAAATAAACCAAGTTTATAAGAGATTGTACACCTCGAAATTAAAATTTACCCACCATTTACCATTTGGTGAATTAGTAAATTTACCATTTGATGTGTCTTTTTTCAGGCATTGAAGTCTTCCCATGTGAAATCACGTGAAATTAAAATTTACCCACCGTTTACTCAGCCTCATGCTGTTTCAATGATATTTTGAGGAATGTGGAAACTGGTAGTCATTGGCATCCATAGTAGGAAATAAGATACGATGGAGCTCAATGGTACCGGTTTCCAACATTCTTCAAAATATCTTCTTTTGTGTTCAACAGAAGAAAGAAACCCAAACAAGAGGAGGAGGAGAAAATGATGGCATATTTTTCAGTTTTAGATGAACTATCCCTTTAAGAAACTGCACGTTCAACACAACAAGAGGAAGAGATTTCTTTGTTTACCATTTGGTGTGTCTTTTTTCAGGCATTGAAGTGTTCCAGTGTGAAGTCACGCAGGTGTTTGAAGATCTGGAAAGTGTGCTTAACATCATAGATGACATCTTAGTATGAGGATAGACAACAGAAGAACATGATCACTGACTCCTCAAGCTGCTGGAAAGAGCAGGAGAAAGGAATCTAAAACTAAACAAGAGCAAGCGGCAGATAAGAACGCCAGAAATAAGATAACTCGGACACATCATCTCAGAAGAGGGTGATAAGCCTGCCAGATGATGAAAAGGTGAGAGTAATCATGTAAATGCCACGGCCTGTAAACAAACATTTGTGAGATCTGTGGTTACGATGCAATACCTGTCCAAATTTATTCTGAATTTATCCTTCATGACTCTGAACGTTGAAATTGAAGATTATACATTGTGCGGAAGCTTCAACAAAGCTTACACTAAATTAATAATTAATAATATTTACAAGTCCTAAATCAATCATGTATTTTGTTGCCTGTGTCTTGTGGCGTCACTGAGAGTCAACAAGAAAGACAAAAAACATCCCATTGACGCTTCCATCTCTTCTTCACTTGAAAAATGTTTAAAGAGCACCTATTTTACACCTTTTACAAGATTTAGGATAAGCCTTTGGTGTCTCCAGAATGTGTCTGTAAAGTTTTAGCTCAAAATACCCATCAGATCATTTATTACAGTCTCCAGAGTCTGCCCATGTTGGTGTCTGAATACATTGTAGCTGTTTTTGTAGCCTGTGGCTTAAAATGCAAATGAACTGCTTTTCCCTGCCCACCATTTACACGTGTGTGAGTCTTCTTCTCATCATGCGTTGTCAGATAAACAGCACAGTGACAGAGACACGGATGAAGCTGAAATACAGCTCATTAGTCAAAAATACCAAGTAAGTTTATTCTATTTATTTGTGGTGGAGTTGATTCAAGCCTTTCTGAAATGATGAGTCACACACAAATGTCGTTTGCAATACGCACACTCACACATATTAGCGTTTACTGACACCATGAGGCTGTGGTGATTATAGCGGTTAAGAATTGCATAGCGATTTTACTGCTTAAATTTTTACTTATACTTATAAAAATCGCAGAGTTGTAGCAAAAATGTTCTGTGGACATGTTTATACATGCTATTATAGAAACATGGCGTCTGTCAATCAATTCGGTGGGCGGGAAAAACTGCACTCCTACGTCACGTTGTGGTGGGCCTCAAATTGACTGTGATTTGGATCCTTTTTTAATGTCAGTAAATTTTAAAAAAGAGACTTTTAGTGTTTATATCACTCCAATATGACTGTGGACACACTATACCTACAGTACACAAAGTTATGTCCAAACAGCTTACAAAAGATGATTTTTGTCATAGGTGCCCTTTAACATACACAACAAATCCATACAGATGAATTCAACAAAAAGAACTGGAGTCAGCAGTGCTGTTGAAGATCTGAAAGGTCAGTAGCTCTTGGCATTAATACATACAGTTAAAGTCAGAATTATTAGCCCCCCCCCCCCCCCCCCCTCCCCCTTTTAATTTTTTTTCTTTTTTAAATATTGATGATGATGTTTAACAGAGCAAGGAATTTTTCACAGTATGTCTGATAATATTCTTTCTTCTGGAGAAAGTCTTATTTGTTTTATTTCTAAACTAATATGTTTAGAAATGTGTTGAAAAAATGTTCTCTCCGTTAAACAGAAATTGGGGAAAAAAATAATCAGGGGGGACTAATATTTCAGGGGGCTAATAATTCTGACTTCAACTGTATATATATTATTACTATATATTATAAAAACTACAAAAAACAAGAAACTGTATGATTATGATGTTAATATAAACAAACAAAAAAACATCTCTCAGATCTCCAACAACACCACTGACTCTTAAACAGGAAGCAGCTGGGTTTGTCCCCTTTTGGGGTCCCCAACACATTTCCGTTGTGGTCTGCATTATTTGCAGTATATTTCTGTATTTGCATGTGTTGTGAGAATTTGCAAAGTGAGTGTGTTATCAAACCGATGAAGATGATTTCTCAATTTGTTGAGATTTGTTGTTGCATTTCTAATTAGTGTTTAACTTGCAGCCCATTTGAGCTCTCTCAGCCACCGTAGATAACACTTTTAAGTCAATAACTGCTATATTATAACTGTAAATTGAGAAACTATTTTTCCTATTTTTCTTATGAAAGGCAAACAAATAAAGAGGACAACATTTTATTTTAAAAGCTTTAATGAATTCTTTTTGCTTTCTTTTGTCCTTTACAAGCTGCAGTTCTGATGTCCTCTTTTTTCACAGTTAGAAACTCCACACTGCTGCTATAGTCCTCTCTAGCATAAACACTTCATATGGAAATAATCCATAATTTATCACATTTAATACATCAAACTAATTTTCTTTTTAGCTCAATAACACTAACATTAAAAATAAGCATTTATCATCTAATACCAATATTCCCTCTTACATATCATGGTTCCAAAAAGGGCTAATGCACTGATGACTTAGAAGAACCATTTTTGCTTCCCTAAAGAACCTTTCCATCAACCGCTTTTAAAAAAGTCATTTATATCTTAGTGAGGAACATTTTGATCTAAAGGTTTTTCATGAGTAAATGGGGCACCTAAGACCAAGCCAAATTTCTTGGAAGAAAAGCAGTTTTCTTAGCAGGTCATTTGTGCGTGTGTGCGTGTGTGCGTGTGTGTGTGTGTGTGTGTGTGTGTGTGTGTGTGTGTGTGTGTGTGTGTGTGTGTGTGTGTGTGTGTGTGTGTGTAGGTCAGGCTGTCCTCTTTCACTCTCCTTAAATGGCCTTGGTCCTTATTGACACTCAGTCCACACCATGTGCTCTGTCTCCTGCTTCCTTACACATAGACACACTTACACATTTACACACCCACACTCACACACTCACACACACATCTGCCCTGCTCTGACCCCCAACAAATCCATTTGAGTTATTTATGAGCCATTGACATCTGCTCCCCTTAAAGACTATTCAGAGCTTTTGAAAAAAAATCTTTGTAACATGATTGTCTGTATACAAGCAGAAGATCTGGCTTATTTCTCAACTTATTTCAAACCAGGCTTTAAATTGAATTGACTTCAATTCATGTTTATTTCTGTAGCTCTTTTACAATGTAGATTGTGTCAAAGCAGCTTAACATAGAAGTTCTAGTAGATTGAAATTGTGTCAGTCCAGTTTTCAGAGTTGAAGTTCAGTTTAGTTTAGTTCAGTGTGATTTAAATTTCACTGCTGAAAGTCTAAACACTTAAAGCAAAACACTGCAGGTGAATATAAAACTTTATTGATTAAATTGACTATGAAGTGCAAAATATGTATTAGAATTTTTTTTTTTATGCTTTATTTAAACATGCAAATGCAGTACTTTTCTTTCATATGTACACAAATCTAAACAGTGCTCAGGTTTGGTTAGGTCAGAGTAAAATTTCTTGCTTCATTTTTTTTTTTTTGTTGAGAAAACGAATTTTAAAAACATGTTTTGTAATTAAAATTTGCAGAGTATGAAGTGCGAGAAAATAATATGTGCACATTTTCAATGTTTCCTTTACATACATGAGACTATATACAGTTGAAGTCAGAATTATTAGCCCCCCTTTGATTTTGGATTTTTTTTTATATATATATATATTTTTCCCAAATTATGTTTAACAGAGCAAGGAAAATTTCACAGTATGTCTGATAATATTTTTTCTGCTGGAGAAAGTCTTATTTGTTTTATTTCGGCTAGAATAAAAGCAGTTTTAAATTTTTATGAACCATTTTAAGGTCAATATTATTATCCCCTTTAAGCTAATTTTTTTTTTCAATAGTATACAGAACAAACCATCGTTATACAATAACTTGCCTAATTACCCTATCCTGCCTAGTTAACCTAATTAACCTAGTTAAGCCTTTAAATGTCACTTTAAGCTGTATAGAAGTGTCTTGAAAAATATCTAAAGAAATCTATTAAAAACGTTTAGAAATGTGTTGGAAAAATATTCTCTTCGTTAAACAGAAATTGGGGAAAAAATAAACAGGGGTATAATAATTTAGGGGGGCTAATAATTCTGACTTCAACTGTATGTGCCAGTTTGAGTTGTTCATTACAGCACCAAATGGCCTGAATACTTAGATGATATTGTCCCCAAAATATTAGCATTTTCACACGTTAATCTGGCCTATATGACATAATTAAATATTGCTTGACAATTTGGGGGCTTTTTATAAGTCTGTTGTTCGTTAACACTTTACAATAAAGCCTTGTTTGTTAAGATTAGTTAATTTAATTAAACTCATGATGAAAACTGTGTAATTACAATCATTAATAGGAGATGTTCAATTAAATTGAATTCAAGTTTATTTGTATAGCGCTTTTCACAATAATTATTGTTTCAAAGCAGCTTCACAAAAGGTGCACATTATTGCATTACAATCAAATTAAGTTAAAATTACAATCAAATATAAGTTATTATATACAGACATATTGTATTGCATATAGGTGATGTCTGTGTACATGTTTAATGAAGATTTAATGAATTTCTTGGTTACTTTCTTGGTTAATGTCTAATAAAGTATTATAATCAAAGGTTGTAATTGTTTTATAACATAGAGTTAATAACTAATAAAATTCAGTTGTATTTTTAAAACTAATATTAAAATAGTAGCTTTAATAAATATGGTTATTTCTCACTGTTGATTTTAATATATTAACACATGTTTACTAATGAGACTTAATTGTAAAGTGTTAACTATAAATTCTTTTGCAATTTAACTAGATTGAAACATTTGTTTACTCTGAACATGTATATAAAATGGGTGGCATGGTGGCTCAGTCTTTAGCACTGTCGTCTCACAGCAGGAAGGTCACTGGTTCGAGCCCCGGCTGGGTCAGTTGGCATTTCTGTGTGGAGTTTGCATGTTCTCCTCATGTTCGCATGGGTTTCCTCTGGGTGCTCTGGTTTCCCCCACAGTCCAAAGACATGCGCTGTAGGTGAATTGGGTTAGCTAAATTGGCTGTAGTGTATGAGTGTGTGTGAATGAGAGTGTATGGGTGTTTCCTAGTAATGCGTTACGGCTGGAAGGGCATCCGCTGTGTTAAACATATGCTGGGTAAGTTGGCGGTTCATTCCGCTGTGGCGACCCCTGATGAATAAAGGGAATAAGCCAAAGAAAAAAATAATTAATGTATATAAAACAAAATGAATTCACTATGTTTTTTGGTCATTATTCTTGTTAATGTAATATGTTTTTGCATCTTAGCTCAAAACCGTGATAATACTACTTTATATCGAGATAAAAGCTACAGCATTTAATCACAAGAAGATTTGATACCAACATACAACAGACTAAAAAAAAAATTTAAATATGAGAACCAAAATGTGATAGGTGCATAGAAAAGCAATGCTTTAACTTCAGAATGATCTGATCAGGGGAAGCAGATTTTATCAGTACTCTGACAGCGCTCTCATGTAGATTCACAAAAGTGATTGTGATTCATCTCATCAAGATTTTGTTGTCTTGCTAATTCTTATGCTGTTTAATCCTAAAATAACATCAAGGATAAACTGAGTCGATGTTCCCCCATGGCTCTGCGCTTTGTCCTTAAATCCTGTCTGCTTGATTATTTTCCCTTCTATTTTTATTAGAGATACACGGCGTCCTTTTTCTGTATCCTCTGCTTCTTCCTCTGACCCATTTTTTTCTCTTCCGTCTTTCTCTTCACCCTCCCCCAATCCCATCTGTCAGATGGACAGGTGTACATACAGACCGTCTCTGGCTTCTTACCACATGCTAAATAACAATAGCTATTGCGGATATATTGATGCAATGCAGAACTGACCGTTTTCACCTCGACACAGATGCAGATTCATTAGCTCTACTTTAAACCGTGTGGCATTGAGAGACTTTATAACCTCTCTCAGCATAATGCAGATTTGAAAGCACTCATGCACTGTCTTGGACTGTACTGTAAGACCCCCACTGTCTGCTTTTCCTGCTCTTATATTAATAGCTTTTATCAAATACTGTTTTAAAAATAGCTGACATTGTTCTGTATTTGTAAGTTGCCCTCTCTGTGTGTGTTTGTATATGTGTGTATTAAAAAAATCATAAACAGCATTGACATGTCATATATGTGTGTATACAATTTGCTTGTGTATATCATCACCTTGGAATTATAAGGTTCTATCTGCATTCTGAATCATTTTGAGATATTGAGCTTCAAAGTTTTTGCATTCCATAGCAAACAGTGCGTGTGTAACATTTGTTTTTTAATAAAACGTCTTAAATTGTAAACAACTTCTAAAAAAAACATAATGTAAATAAGTTGCCATTTAATAAGAATATATCAATAACTCAATTTTGACAAAAATGTCAGATAGAACCTTAATTCTAAGGTGACGATATAAGAAATATTTATTATTATTATTTATATAAACAAATGGTTTAATGTACAGTGATTTAATAGCAGTAATTTTATTTATATAAAATTTGTCAAATATTATTCATTTCATTTAGCAAACACATATAAACATGTTGTGTTATTTATTTTATTCTTTTTTTATTTGCATTGATGTATGTTTACATTACCCCCAAGGGATGTCTTGCATAATCCATAACACCATATCCATCATTCTACATTTCTATTTTCATTTTTTGGTTTGTTTTTTAGCAGTGTACATTGAGGAGAAGAAAAAAAAAACAAGCCTGTGTGCACAATATCGCTCTTCTCCTTTAAACCCAGCTTTATTTTCAGTATTCATTACTGGTCTGAAACCCCGCCGAACCCTGAACCCACCCCCATCCCATCCCATCCTGACCCGCCTGCACTGCATGTCATTACAGCGCCCCATCCCCCTCCACAGCCTCACGCTTTGGGTAAATTCCACTGTGACGTGGCCAGGCCATTGGCATTATATAACTCGCCAAAGACTTTTGTATTTTTTGCAAAAAGATTGTTTCATTATCTTTTTTGTTAGTACATGCAGTACCGTTTCACATTACAATCAATTTGGCAACCGCTTAATCCTGTCTCATTTGATTTCATGCAGGTCAAATGTGAGGATTTCATTTTGATTTGAACACCTCTTTACTGATTCAGAGCAAATGTTAGGTATGATCACACTTAAAAAGAAAAAAAAACAGAAATGTGTCACAATCGTTCAGTTTTTCCACATTAAAGTCAAATATATTTTCTCTTATCCATTCTTCATATATTTCCCAGCATTAATCATGTGATTAATTAGTTGAATATGTCTTCATGTCATAGATCCTCCCAAAAAGTACATTCTGTTTCATTCTGAGTCTTTTGTTGAACATGAGATATTTGGAAGAATGTTGGAGAATGGCAGCCATTGACTTCAGTGCTATTTTTTTCTATGGAAGTCAATGGCTACCATTTTCAAAATGTCTTCTTTTGTGTTCAACAGAAAAAAAGATATACACTTCATAGACTTTTGTAACAACTGACTACATTATGAGTTCATTTAGATTATTCAGCCAATTCTTTAATAAAATACACTCTAAAAGTGATCCTTAAATTAATCAATATTTTGTGATTCATGTTTTTTTTCATTAATTTATGCTTTTGAATTGCATTATGGGAGCTTGATCTTTCCTCCAGCAACCTTTGATTTTGAAAAGTGATTTTATTGACATTTTTTTAATAGTTTATAAGTGATGTGTTGTATGTGTTGGTATTGTAAATTAGGGCACAAAAACCTGGTATTAAGCTGCCAGTACTTGTTCTGGTATTTTACCATTTAATTTATTATATTTAATTCAATATATATTATTTCCTATATAAAATATATTGTTTTAAATACTTAAGTCAATCCATTGAACTGCAGAGTTGGATATTCAGCATCAAGAGCAGACTTAGAACAGATCCTGGCTCCGAGGCTCTGGAACTCTCTCCCCTATAACACGCTGAATCTTTTAGATTGTTTAAATCATCCTTGAAAACACACTGCTTTACACTCGCCTATTCGTGAGCTGTGCATTCTTGGTTTGTTTTATGTTTCTTGATATTTGAATGTTTTATCGATTTTGAATGTTTTATTTTAAATGATTCAATTTTACTGTTACTCTAAACAGTTTTTATATCAGTATCTTTTTTGTGTAATTATTATTATTATTATTACTATTATTATTAGATCAAGGTCCCATAATGCAGTTCATAATCATACATATGCAGAAAATATCCATGAATCATGAAATGCAGACAGTTATTAAACAGGTATTTTTACAGTGTAATGTTACTGATTATTGTTTAGTTGCCAAGAGCAAGAAATCAGGGCAAGCCCAGAAATACCAGGAATTAATTGATTGACATTCTCATTTGATTTAACCTCTCGTGTGATTTGCTTATCTGAATTAGAGTGCAGTGAATTTCTGAAATGTCCATTGTAATCCAAGAACAGGTGGCAGCTGTCCACCTCCCATTTTCTCCTTAAATTAAGCTGACACAGATTTTACCAAATAATTGAGTCATTCGTGTATTTCTAGCTTCGTTTATTAAGAAATGCTCCTCCATATCACACTGTATTGTTGTTGTGTGGCAGTAGAATAGAGTGCAACAATGTGAGGTGCAGTGAACAGCTGTTCCTCATGTCAACATACTTCAGCAAAGAAGCTTCTCACGGTCACCATTTGTCATTATATATAAATAGGTACTGCTGGATGTATGTATTTCAGTATATGATTATTGTTTTCCTTGAGTATTTAAATAACCTGAGGACTTTAGTCCCAAATGTGCATTTTGTTAGCAGTCATTCATTGTCAGTGTCAAGGCATCTTGAAATCGTATTTGATCATTTCAGTCACCAAATCACATCACTCTGTGAAAAACACCTTTGTTGTTGGATTTTCTTTAAACCCATGGAATGAAAACAATAATAATAATTAAGTAAAAATGGTTCATTGTTTTGAATCATGATTGCATTTAATGGTAACGCTCACTGTTTGATAAAGGTGCAGTATAAATTGTTGGTAACACTTTACAACAAGGTTGCATTAGTTAATGTTAGTTAATGTGTTTACTAACATGAACAAACAATGAACAATATATTTATTACAGCATTTGTTCATGTTTGTTCATTTGTTCATGTCATTAGTTAATGGTAATAAAGTTGTTCATTGTTAGTTCACGTTAACTCACTTTGCATTAACTATTGTTAACGAGCTGGATTTGGACTTTAAAGCTACTGGAAGGCTCAGAAGGATGTTATCATCCATCCACATGGTTAATCAGCTATAGATAACATACAGCTGCGGAAGTTAATGAGAGCTATTTATATTATTTATTAAATTTTCCATTAATTGTATTTTATTAACGTCTATCCCAACCCTAAACCCAACCGTCATAGTAATGTAAAAACAAATCTGGATCTGGAGTCTTCTCTATTAGTTAAGCTGATTAACCTTGTGGATGGATGATAACAGCCTTCTGAGTCTACCAGTAGGTGCTGATAACCACCGATTAAGCCTAGTCAACCGAGTGATAACATTCGAAGCGGGTGTTTTAATAATGCAATGGTAAATGTTGAACTATGATGAATAAATGCTGTACATGTATTGTTCATTATAAGTTCATGTTAATAAGTACATTAGTTAACAATAACTAATGAAACCTAATTGTAAAGTGTGACCAAATTGATGTAGATTTGTCATTTGGTGTTATTCAAATTCACCACCAGTGTCATCAGATAATTTCTAAAAATATTCTGGGTTATTTTAACCCAGATTTGGGTAAAATATGAACAAACCCTAACTTTTGAGTTAAATTTGGTTTATAAACTTCATTTAAAAAGTTAAACCCAGCGGTTGGTTTTGTCCATATTTACCCAAATTTAGCTTGAAATAACTGTTAGATTGTAGACTGAATGACAGAATCAATCTATTAATAACAATTTTAGCATCTTATTTATATTTCAGATAAAGGAGGAATGTTTAGCACAGACAGATGATACATTTGATAAGACATAATGGTAAAACTTTAGTTGAAAGGGTGTTCATAAGTTCATATGTCATGAATATGAAGGAGATCTTATGTCATTCACTCAGTTATGTCATTTTTAATCCAAAGATAAATTTGTTTGAGATGTCTTTGTCAACTTGACATAATCAAAAACATCACAGTTTGTCTCTGTCACAACAACTTGACATTATCGAGATGACAGAACTGGTCATAAATCTGCAATCAACATGACTAATATTAATTAGTGACTAATAATGATAATTGTTTCATGAATGAAAAGCATCATGAATGTTTTTCTTGATTCCAAATACAGTACAAATTGAAATGTCTTTAAGTATTAATGACTAATTTATGGATAAGGAATTTTTGTTGTGCAATATAGTGTCAAAGAAATTGTTGCGATAAGTGATATCATTGTCATTTCGAGATCAATTGTATGCCACAGAATATATAATGATTATAATAGAAAAGCCATAAACACTTTAAACTACTTATCATTCTTAGGGCTATTTAGATTCTATAATTTGATGTTAAAAAGGTAAATGTCCTATTATATATACACTATTAAATGTCCTATTAGGTAAATGTCCAATTATAAACTTCAACACTGGTGGGGTACAATGTAATTGTCATTGTAAAATGTTGTTGTGAATTTGTGAATTTACACTTTTACTGAGATATTTTAAAGACAAATTAATTTTGTTCCACTAAAAAAAGGGATCAGAAACAAATTCACCACACAATTAGGATGGCCTTGATAGCAATCATGTTTATGACAGATTTATGACAAGTTATGTTGTCTTAGTAATGTCAAGTTGTCAAAGACATCTCAAACAATGACACATTTGCATATAAAATGACATAAGTGAGTGAATGACATAACGCATGCATAAAACCTCCTTCATATTTATGGTTATAAAGGTTTAATGTCTTATGAACAGCACATTCAAGTAAAGAGTTATTGTATTTTTTGCTTTTTTAAGTGTTATTGATTTATTTTAGATGCCCACAAACAAAAAGTAAATGCAGAGCCAGTAGCTAAAGCAGAACACTCAGCAAAGGGAAGAGAAAGGTGTTGAGGATTGCCATTGTTAGAATAGCTTACCGCTGTTTCTGGACAGTCACGAGCTTAAGAGAGACCACCGAGGGGTTTCTGCACAAGAAAAACCCAACCTAGTGATGTCATATTGGCAAACTAAAGGTATTCGTAAATAGAGCTGTAAGACGTAGGATAATTATGGGCCCATGAACATGAGGTGTAAAGTCACAAGCTAAGCAAGCCAAAATCCTTACTTTTTTCAACGGCTAATACTGCTCATGTAGATATACATAACATTTGAATGAACAGACAGGGTCATGCAGTGACAATCGTTATCTCCTACACTGTGTTTGGTTTACAAACTTGGGTATTAAAAAAAGTTTCCCAGTTGTACACTCTAAAAATGCTGGGTTGTTTTAATCGTTGGGTCAACAAACCCATCTGTTGGGCTAATTTTATCAATTACATTTTTTAACTGTTGGTTTTGTCCACATTTTTACCTAATGGTTATACAACCATTTTTGTCCTTAATTTGGGTAAAATATGGAGAAAACAACAGCTGCTTTAAAAATTTAGTTAAAAATTATTTTTAAAAATGAACCAAGTCATTGGATGTGTCCATATTTAGGTTGAAACCCAAACATTTTTTCTGAATGTGTTGAATTTGGCAACACAACTCATATTTACAATAATGTAAAAAAATAGTAGGCAGTATGGTACTAAAACATTCGCAATATTCCTTTTTAGTTAAACATCATTCAGTGTCACACACCAGTCATTCAGAATAACATATATTTATGTGGCTATTAAACAACAAACTTATTCTGACCTGTAATAATTAAAGAATATTTAATAACAGTACAGGAAAATACTGTTTCAGTCTTTCTACCAGTGTTTCTTTGTATTTAATTGTGAAATGTAATAGCAATCTGAATTGGATTTCAAATTGCTAAGTTACCTAAATAATTGCAAATAAACATACAGTGCTCAGCGTAATTGGATATACCCCGTTTTGAAAAATGAATATTTTGATCCATTTCTCAGTAAATTTAGGCAATGTATTTTGGTGCATTTAAACAAAATAGATTTATTAAACAGATATATTCAAGCAAAATATTGCAAAATAAATTACAACCCACAAAATTTCAACTTAATTTTTCTATTTTTATGCTTCTCTTGATTTTTCCTCTTTTTTTAAGTTTGTATTTAATATTTTTCTATAACATATAAATTTGGGTGTCCTAGTTTTTGGACCATTATCGTAAGTTATTTTGTTAGATAAGCTCCAGATTTGGCTTCAGTGCTGACTAATCTAATGTATATGCACAAATATAATATTGTATAGCTTCCTATTAGAAATATGAATTTAAAAGAGAGATTTGTGAGGGGTGTACTTAAACATGCTGAGCACTGTATTACTTTGTATTTCTGTATTTCCTTTGTTTCAAAATTAATTTTATACTAAAGAAAATAATGTAGAACCAAGTCACACTCCAAAACTGCTTGTTAAATGCACAAAAAAGCTATAAGAAACTTTACTAGTCATTTCTTTGTAACTATTAGTGAATTTACTCACAATGTCTGAGTGACAATTGTTCATGATAATCATACACTGAAAAATAACTTCAGAATTGTGAGTAGTTTTACAAATAGTAAATTGAAATTGCAAGTAACACACCAAATCAAAAATAGGATGTAAGTAGAAGAGTTTTACAGTCTACAAACCTTATTATTATTTATTAAACTATATTTTGTGTGGCTGCATGTTTGTTGCAAAATGTATCATGGTACATGTTGGCAGTGCATTTGTGTTACAAATGTGTTCCCTATAACATACCGGTGCAATCATTTTTATGAATGACAGCATCCCCAAGCACACAGCACTAGATTTTGTAATGTTTAAAAGAGTAGTTTACCCAAATATGGAAATTTACTCACTATTTGCTCACTCTTCAGTGGATCCAAACCTTTATGAGTTTCTTTATTCCCTCAAACACAAAAGAAGACATTTGGAAGAAAGCTGAAAACCTGTAAGTTCCGTAGTAGAAAAAAAACTAATACTATGGAAGTCAATGGTTACCGGTTTCCACACTGTAAAGCCCAATAAGTTAAGGTAACTCAAATTATTTGAGGAAACCGATTGCAACAAACCATTTAAGTTCAAAAACTAATCCTAATAAATACTGTGAACTTAATCCATTTGAGTAAAAGAAGCAATTTGAGCACAGTAAAACCCAATAAAGAAGAGAACTCAAACCATTTGAGTTAAAAAAAACTAATCTGTACGAGTACTGTGAACTTACTCCATTTAAGTTGAAGTAATGAGGTATTAACTCATTTCCTTCAACACTGAGTTCAAAACTCTTTTCAAATGAGTAGAATAAACTTTCCATCAATTTTGAGTTAACTACACTCATTTCATTTCATAAAGTTGACTGTTGGGTTTTACAGTGCAGCATCCTTCAAAATATCTACTTTTGTCTATATCAGAAGAGGTTTGGAACAAGTGAAGGGTGAGTAAATGACAGAATTTTCCATTTTAAGCTGAACTATCTCTTTAATAATGCCTCAATGCAGCACTGGGTTGTGTTTTATTTTTGGGAGCGCTGACTAAAGAGTCCATCATTAACATAACAGCTCATCAAAGATGTAAACCCCTTCAACATGATCCTCAAGGAAAGAAATGAAACACGCTTAACAAACAACAAACTTGATTAGCAGCCTCTTACCAAGCATCCCCACTAGCAGTCAAAGCAATTGAAGTGCGCATACGCCTGCAATAGTCAGGAGTTTCTTCTCGTTGACTAAGGCCTAGATTGGCATGTATTTTGTGTATTGTCAGCTGCTGGTCCTGGCATTTGTCTGTAACCTGATTTGTGTGCTGTGTGTTGGACTGTAGGTCACTTTGAAAGCATCTGCTGAGCTTATGCTAATGCACATTGTAATGCATAATTTACAAAAATGAATATGCGGCTCATTCATTCTATGCCTTGTTTGCTTAAAGGTTGGTTTAGTGATTTTTTTTCTCTCTTTTTTTTTCTTCTTTTTTTCTTTTCTTTTGTTCGTTTGCTTGTTTATTGCTAAATAGCAGTACAATATACAGTTAGGTAGACACACACAAATATCTCTACGCTTTGATTAACAATTTGGAAAATAAAACACTTATACTAATACATCAATTCAAAACATCACTTAGCGAAACTATGCTGCTTAGATACATGTTGTTCATCCTGATAAACTGCATTGCAAAGTCCTTTTACAAATTCATTTGATCAACAAAATATTAGTCACAGGTCTACAAAGAAAGCCGTTTGTTATCTGCCATATTTTCATTCTTGCAAAGAGTTACTGCATAAGAGCTCATTGCGGTTACGGCGTTACAATGGTAAATGACAAACACTCTAACAACATAAAAAAACTAGTTCAAATTTAAAATGGTAAATGCTTATGCACAAGGTAAAGTGAAAGAAAACACAACAAAAGGTGACATTAACCAGGAGACTGCAGTGACGCTGTTTGATTTCATTCACATGCTGCAGTCTTAAAAACAAAACCGAGCTGGTTTTCAGCTCCCAAAAAATTCAGCGTACAATTTTTTTTTTTTCAAAGGAAGTCCAGAATTTCACCATTTGGGGGCTTTTTCAAAGCTGTGTATTGAATTGAGATGGATTTGGGGCTTTAAAAATAGAATGAAAAGAAAACAAAAAGAAAACAGTTGTGTTTTCTACTGCATTCAACATCTTTGAAAGATCTTTGGGAAATTGTTAAAAGAATAACTCGTCCCACTTGACGCCTTCTAGATTTGCTTTTTACATAAATTATGTACATACTCTTCGATGTTAGAGATATAAACAAAAACTTAAGTGCAGAAACTTTGTCCTATACATATTAAACAAACACAATGTTACAATATTCAGTAGAGCACAGACTAGTTTCGTTGGCATATCCATTACTTAAGATAAGGTTACTGCGTACCATATGCCGAGCCACTTTATAATCTGCTCCTGGATCATCCTGGATGACCATTCTGGATCATCCACCCATTTACAGTTTCTTACTAACATTCGTTGGTACATTTAACATTAAAGGCAAATTTCAACTCTTGAATTAAACGAATAAAAGAATAGGGAATGAAATTAGTTTTTGCAAATGAAGTTTGACACCCAGAATTCATAATCAAGTTATCATAGAACAAAACATAAATACATAAATAATAGCAAATTACAGTTTTTAGTTTACAATTCACACACGAAAACTGCTGCTGTTCTAGTGTTGGAAACATTTGTAAATATGTATTGTATATTAAAATATTTAAGCTGAGCTATTTGTTAAATATACAAAGAACTAGGTATATAGAGATGCACACAATTACCACAATACCGCAAGCAAAACAAAACAAAAAAGTTATTTTATACAATTATAGCCTGTAGTTTCTAAAAATGTATATCATGGCTAAAGAAAAGGAGAAAAAGTTTACCCTTAGCATTTTTTTAAATACCCTTTTCAAAATCTTGTTCCACCATTAATTGGTACATTATCACCGATTCCAATCTGACAGGTTGTAAATGTCAATGTATTAGTATAGGGTTTGTGCTCGGTGTACATCTAGTCACATGCTCAATGTAAAGCCCTTCCCCACCCAATCACACAACATGCACATTTCAAAAACCTCTCGTGGATTATAAGGTTTTTAAAAAATTACTGTATTTAAAATAGTTCTGCATCTCTCACAATCTTTGAAAAATGAAACAGACAAAGGTAACAAAATACTAAAATACTTTTCCATTAGTTGTCACATCACTGCTTGAGAATAAGCAGTCATATTGGGTAATAATAATAAAAAAAACTTTTAAAAAATGAAACAGTTTTCACATAATCAGAATGCCTATGGCATTGAAACTGTATGCACCCTCTTGATTGACAGTTGGCCATGAGTTCTTATGTTGTTGTTTTTATTTTTGTTTTGAAAATCTCAACTCAGGCTGATTCTGATTACGTACCCCTGTATACATTTCTGGAGAGAGCAAAATACGTCCCAGGATCTACGTTTTTTCGCAGGTTTTGTTTTGGCGATTCCACCAGAGGTCGCTGTGTATGCTTTTTCAGATCTCAAATTTCTCTTACGAGTGCCATTCGCGCCGCTGTTCTTACATAAATCCACCAGAGGCCGCTGTCGACTGACTGATTTACTGACTGACCAATGACCAATACCCCCACCCTCCACCTTCCCTAATCCTAACCAATTGGGTTTTAAAAAGCAGCGATTAACCCGCCCCACCCCCTTCCCCAACCGCAGTGTTTTAAAAAGCAATGCAGAAAAAGAAAAGCCCCTGATGTTTACCACATTTTCAGATTTTACCACGTTCTCACCCTGTTATTTACTTGTTTGTTTTATTTTTGAGCCTTTGTTTTTGTCTTACCTGCTTTCTGGAACCGTTCTTCACCAAACTCGAACCCCGTTCAAGTCCTCTCTGCATCTCAAGTACGCTGACATACGTGTCGAGCTACCGGACAAACTGGTAACAGCGGGAAAGCCGTCCATACGGAGGTAAGCACGAAAAGGAATGACACGACCCCATAGTGTTTGTTTTAAAGACAAAATGCAGCCATAAGTTCCTCTGGCTACATAATTCGCAATCTCCAGAAATGTATATAGCGCTACGTTTTCAGAATGAGCCAATGTTGGAAAATCTCATCTAGAAGCATTGGTTTCCCATCATATGTATATTCCGAATGCACAAACACACAAAACAAGACACCCAGTTTGTATCCAGGGCTAATGGGAAGACTTGAGTGAAAACAAACTCAACAGCCACTGCTGCGTCAAGAGAATGAATGACATGGACATTCAAACCACAACCACCTTCTCGAGGTCTGTAGAAATCATGGTCCCTGCTTTGCTGATAGTGGTTAACATGTCCATCAGCGGTTTATTCAGAACGATGTGGTTTATTCAGACCATGGCCATTAAGATGGAGCTCCGTAGATTGAAAAACATCCTCAAATTGAAACATAAAAAGATTTGTGTGTGTGTGTGAGATCCACTGAATGACCATGACTGTTACAGCAACACACACCGATGGTTTAATGAAGATTCCAACTGTGCTTTGGAATATCTACATATATCTACAGTATAAAGTGCAGCACATCAGAACAGCCGGATGAACGCTTAATCCCATAGGAGCATGATGATTCTGACATGGCATGAGATAAAATACAGTTTGCATTGGGATCCAGTTGCATTTTACCTCCAAATACTGCACGAGATTTGTAGATCAAATGTAACAAAAAATGGCATAGTGCGGCACAGGTGAAAAATACCTGTGTTGTTTAAGCCATTTCAGAAGCATCTGTGTACAGACACTATGGGGTTTTGTTTCTTTTTCAATGGAAAACAAGTAAGGGAGAAGCAGAGTAGAAGCTCTGATAGTGCAAATCAGCATTCAACTGAGATCACCCGCCGATTCAGTTAAAGTTTTCAGTTTTGTAACGTTCAAATTGTGACTTGAAATTGGAAATCTCCCTGGTGGTTTTCCCCTCGCAAAACATACAAAACACAGCTGATTCTAGTACACTTAAAGCCCTTCAGAAACATTACAAAGCAGTCAGGAAAATGAAAAGCAAAAGATGCCACATAAGCAAGATGTAAAACCAGGAATAGGTGGTCTGCATATGACAGGGCTTCTTGTGTTAAGCTCTCCTGCTCACTCTTTCCATGTGTCAGGCTGATAGGGATCAGGTGGAAGGTAAAGGGAGTCTGGGGCGAACCCTTGTTCTACGCAAGATGACACTCTCACTATCCGGTTTCACTTACTCTGAGACAAGGCCTGAAACTTTAGCTGGCCTGCAGACATACAGGATAACCAGTGTCTGTGTATATATTAGCTTTTGTGTGTCTTAGCACTCGAGGTACTGCTGTAGTGCTGAATCTGTCAAAGCAAACCCAGGCTCATGAAAAAATATGTGCCTGTGGCCACATTTTTGCAGTTGCTTTGTTTTGATTGCATGCACCGTTAACCAGTTTTCCTTTATCTGAAGGAGGTCATAAACGGCTTAAGCATGAAAAAGTTGTCGATGCTAGATTTTTTTGTCCCTTAAGCCAATTTCACCCAGTATGTACAGTGCTCAGCATATATAAGTACACCCCTCACAATCTATCATATTTCTAATAGGAAGATATGCAATATTATATTTGTGCATATACATTAGATTAGTCAGTACTGAAGCCAAATCTGAAGCTTATCTAACAAAATAACTTATGATAACGGTGCAAAAACTAGTACATCCAAATATATATGTTATAGAAGAATATTGAATACAAATTCAAAATACAAAATACAAATACAAAAAAAGGAGGAAAAATTAAGAGAAGCAAAAAACAAAAAGCAAAAATTTAGTTGAAATTTTGTAGTTTGTAATTTATCTTGCAATATTTTGCTTGAATTTAACTGTATTATCTTTCAATTTCTAAATATGTTTGGTGACTAAAATATAATTTGAATAAATGTATCTGTTTAATAAATCTGCTTTGTTTAAATGCACTAAAATACATTGCCTATATTCACTGAGAAATGGATGAAAGTATTCATTTTCAAAATGGGGTGTACTCAATTATGCTGAGCACTATAAATGCTTTAACTTGCTTTCTGTCAATTTATGGAAGTGTGCAATGTGACCAGAACTTGAACTTAAAGAGTTAGTTCATCCAAAAATTTAAATTCTCAAATAAATACTATGAATTATTATTAAAGGGCAAAGAACACTTTAGTGCACCAAAAAACTTGATCTTCAGATTCAGATCAGTGTGTGCACAATATAATTCTTTTGGCAATACATCGTATTGGCTGTAGTAAAGAGGCAACCTGACCCCAACGCAGAAAAGATTGATGAACAAACAGTATTTTACATTGTTTTTTTGTTACACAAAAGTGTTCTTGGAGCTTTGTATATTTACAGTTGAACCACAGAAGTCACAGGGACTGTTTTGACAATCTTTCGTTTTTTTTTTCTTGACTTTGAACTAACCCTTCAAATATACCTAAAACTGTTATAAAATGTCTCCTCATCTTGTGCAGCAGACGTAGAAGTGGTACAATCAAAGCGTTGCATCTTGAGAGGATAATATTTGAGTCTTATGTTTATAGTATTAAAAAAAAAGAGTTGATACCTGTCTCATACCTGATTGCTCCGCATCACAAAAGCAATGCTGTACCAGGTGAGCCACAGAGCAGGTTTACTGCCCAAAAAACCTAACATTTGTTTTAATTTACAAATCATGCACACTATAAATAGTGATTAACTTTACATAAAGAAGTGAGTAAACCCGCTGTAACTGGCAACTGTTAAGTTGACTTTACTTAATTTTTATAATGTACTACCGTTCATAAGTTTAGGGTCAGTAGGATTTTTAAATGTTTTAAAATAAGCTTCTCCTGCTCACCAAGGCTGCATTTATTTAATCAAGAATACAGTACAAATTGTAAAATTGTGAATTGTTATTGCACTATAAAATAACTGTTCAAATGTAGTTTAATATTTAATTTAATCATTTATTCCAGTGATTTTAAAAATGAATTTTCAGCTTCATTACTCCAGTCTTCAGAGTCACATGATCCTTCAGAAATCACTCTATTATTAATTATTATTATAATAATAAAAAGCTCACCCCAAACTTTTGACTGGTAGTGTAGTTCATTTAATTAATACTTTGAATGCTGTAATCATAATTTGCTTGAATTGTGTTTATCTTATCTTAAATGCAACATATTGTTTGTATAAGTAGGTTTTATTTTAAAAGTTTTACAAAAATCTTGCCAAAGCCACATCTTTTTCTTATGAGCCTAGGTAACTAAATACAGGTGTCCTGTAAAGGGTGGTCAACCTATGTTGTCCTTCTAAATACTGAGATATAAGATGGCACTTATTACAAACACAAGGCCTGATCGCCTCTCTGGCTAAAGATAATTTCCCTTTTTTATATTACAAATACAGCATTGTAAATAATTCCTTGCAATAGTCCCTAGTCATTGTCACAATTCAAAATGAACGTTTACTCCTATTTGGAGTGGTAACATGATCTGGATCACATCGTCATCTATTCCTAGCCCCGGCTTCAATCTCTCACGTCTCTCCCTGCAATCTTTTTTTTTCCATTCCAGAAAAAGAAAGTGAAAATCCACTTCATAATTGAAAGAAATGGGTTAGAGTTCACTCCTTGCGTGCCAGCGAAACAAGGGGCAAGTATCCTTTACATCGCTTTGCCATCAGGTGGTCACATGCCTCTAACCTTTTATAGTCTCATGGCCCTGGCACCGGGACCTGTGTAAAATATTGAGTTACAAGCTCCTGCACAATTCACAAATACTTAGAAAGGCAATTAGATTATCAGAAGTGCTAAAAGGTGGAGTTGAAAGATTAAAACAACAAATAAAGAGAGAGAAATAATCTTAAATGACTACTGGATAAGATGTCAAGCAGAATAAAAGTGGCAAAAGAAAAAGTAACAGCGAAATATGAGGCTAGCGACCAAACCTGAAAAATAAAATGACCGATTACATCACAATTAAAATCTAAATGCACGGCACTATGTACAAACACAAAAATACACATTTTGGGTCTCTAATCCATCATGACAAGTGCTTGAGAGGAGAAATGGGCTTTTTAAAAGTAACAAGAATGCATTTAGTAGCTTTTAAAGGCCAAAAGAGACTGTTTGGAGTTGATAAAATGTAATTTTCTTGAAAAACCGAAGCATGTTTCTTGTGCTTCTCGACTGTACATTTTTGAAACTGATCTTTCCTCTGAAAGCACACAGCCGGCATGAAGGATTTTGAGATATGAACAAAGATTCCCTTTCAAATCAAACATATACATTTATATATATGTACACCTATACAAATGCAAGAAACTGCCATTTGAATTTCACTTAATAATCAGTACAATGCCATGACTCTAAAAATAAAAAAAGGCTGCCTGTTTGCCATTTAAGAATTCTGACCGCAAGTCCCATAATGCCTCTGTCCAAATGAAGGAGGAGTGGAGGCCTCCTTTTCCATCAGTGGATGTGGAGAGTTCATAAAAGGGCACAAAATAAGTCCACCAGACACATCATTAGCAAAAAGAATAAAGAAATTAACTTTGTGGATGAAGAATCCGATTGAGATTTGGGATTCTGAAACTCAAAATCCACATTAAATTTATATACACTAATGAAAGATGTTGCATTTAACCTTCCAGTTAGAAGCAGAAAATGAATATTCGCCTTTCCTGATGTGTGTCTGTCATTCAGTGCTTCAGGGAAAAGATCCTCCTGCAATCTGCGTTTGGGGCAAATTAACCACGAAATTAACTTGGGAGGAATTTCTGTTCTTCTTTATGCATGTTGGTAATAATTCACTTCACTTTCTTTCAAAACAAAGCCGGTTGAAGGACATTATGTCCTGTATGTTCTGTATTCTAAAAATGAGCACTGTCAATCTAAAAAAAAACGTATCTGTAGAGATGAGCATCTTGTTTTGCTCATGTTTCCGATTCCTGATTAAGAAAAATAAATAATTAAATAAAAATCTGTGTAGATGAGTGGTTGTCAGTTTTCCAATAGTCAAGAATATAAGATTTTCCTTTCCGGATTGCTTAAAGAAAAAAAATGAGTGGTTGTCACTGGTGTTGCTCAGTTTTCCGATTGTCCAGAAAATGAGATTTTTGTTTCCTGATTTCCAGAACTTGAGTTTCCTTAAGATCACGTTTCTTCCGATTCATAGGTACTTGATTGAAGGAAATCACTATACAGTGATGCCTACACTGATTTTTTTTTTTAACCTAACAGTGGGTCCCTAAATATAATTGACCTGCCTTCTGTGTTTAATTGTGATCCTGTCAAACAGTTTATAATAATTTTAGAAATAAAATTAGAATGAAATAAAAAAACACGACTGTTTCATTATTAGTTATTAATAGTATCTAACTGAATGTACTTCTAGCAATATTCCAGTGTATTATTGAAATTGCACTTTGAAACTACAGTTAGGTACAAATACTTCATTTTAGCAAACAGGTTCAAGTACTTAAAGCAAAAAACATGAGACTGTCATCTAAATGTATAAGCCAGACATTTATAATATG
Source organism: Danio kyathit (assembly GCA_903798195.1). NCBI lineage: Eukaryota > Metazoa > Chordata > Actinopteri > Cypriniformes > Danionidae > Danio > Danio kyathit. The sequence goes on along the minus strand of LR812525.1, from coordinate 31,551,161 downwards.
ATACCGAGTTTAAAGCACTGCGAAGTACTTCTAGAGGAACGACTATTAAAGACAATTTTTCGAGGAACACATCAGAAAGGTGTCTATTCTGAGAGTCCATTTCCCAATGTGGAAATGTTAGTTATTTCGAATCAATTCAAACTGCCTTTAAAGAACATTTCGATCTATATATGGGCTGTCATAAAGTCCCATTAAAATGTTTTGTTTGTTTTTCCCTCCAAACACACTAGCAGCTACAGTGCCACGTTCTTAAAAAGCAACAGACACTAAAGTGAGATCCCATTAGTATTATTTGTTTTTTTCATAAAGTGCCCTAAAGATTGTGCAGTTTTCTTTTCAACTCAGCATGAGTAAATATGCTTTCACTGTCAGCGATGCCGACAGAAATAAACAGGCCTGGAACAGTTTGGGTCCCCATTTTTATACATATATAATCTAAAACCGCTCCCTTCTTTCCCGGTCCCTGTCCTGTCAGCGCCACCGTTTACAGTACTGCATATGGAAATAAATTAGGTAACCTAACCAAGCGTCTACTACGTTTATTCTAGTTTGTTCTCTTACATGCGTTTCATTTTTAATTCGTTAATTTACTCTTTAATTCTTGTTAAAATAAATTAAATCCTATGATAGCGTCTTCATTAAGCGGAATAGAACTGAAGCTTTTTTTTCGTCCCTTTAAAGTAGATATTTTAGGTGCCATATTTAAAAGAGGTGTTAAATTTCCTTTTGTTTACTATTTAGGTTTGGCGTCTAATTTGAAGGGAAAGTGTTTCTGCAACTCCTCGACTAAATGACGTCGGACTCCACGACGCACTGCTCCGTGTACTCCTTGACCAGTTCCACTTTTAGGGTCTCCCGAAAGAATTCGGCCATCGGCTTCCACAGCGCAGGCTCCATGAACACCTGGCACATGACGTAACCATTCAGAGTGCCAGTGTGGCGCCTCAGGTGGCACAGCAGCTGCTGGATGGCCAGCGTCAGGTCTTTACCAAACATGTCGATGTTGAGGTAGTACCAGTCGTCACCGATTGGCACATGGAACGGGAAGGTGCACAAGCTGGTCATGGTTGGGCGCTTGGCATCGTCGACCATCCAATCGATGTCCTTCTTCATCAGGATGGCCATGTTGCTGGGCAGAGGCTTGAAGGGCTGCCAATCTTGAACGATGGTGGCATTGGGTAGGACGTCCTGCATTAGCACATCGCTTAAGAAGAGCTGATGCACTTCTGCTGGCTCCAAGCGGACCGGGATGTTTGCGGTGGACAGAGCCTCTCCTGCTACACTGATATTGGGCCCGAGATCACCAAGGCGTAATTTTAGGTCTTCAGCACGGAAGCGCACCAGGAGGATTCCCTTTTTATTTGAATCATGCGACAGAACGAAGATAATGTGGCTTTAGCTGATTTTACTCAAGACAGCCTAAACACAATATATATTTCATGTAAACATGTCTTACCTGTTTGGTGATGAGTCGGTACTTCTGGAAGTCTTTTGGCCCCAGTTGGTCGTCTCTGGTCAGTCTGCTGACTTTAACGTCAGGATACTTGGACTTGACCAGTTGAGAACAAAACCGCAGAAGTACCCCAGCTACACCTTTCCCCCTCTCCTGTGGGGCGACACGAAGCCCTTCCACCAGCATGGTCTCGCCATCATCGATGACACACACTGACTCCAGCGCAATCTGGGGAATGTAGGTGTATAAAAGTTATATCTATAACAAAGTAAAGGTTAACTTTTTAAACCTGAAATACTGCATGTTTTACTTAAAGGGCACCTATTTTACCCCTTTTTCAAGATTTAAGATAAGTCTTTTGTTTCTCCAGAGTGTGTCAGTAAAGTTTTAGCTCAAAGCACCCATCAATTTATTATAGTGTTCAGAATATTAGAATTTTCTGCTGTGAACACAGTGTAGCTGTCTTTGTTGCCTGTGCCTTTAATGCTAGTTCACTCCGCCCACCGTTCCCACGTGCCTGTCAGAGTGTGCCTCAATCTCCGCCTCGGCTGCGTCAGATAAACAGCACAGTGACAGACATGAAGGAAGCAGATCTCACATAACATCTGTGAGAAATACGACAGTAAGAACTTTCCCAATGATTATTTGATGTGTTTGTTGTGTAGTTGCAACGATGAGTTACACACAATGTCATTACAAAGTTCACGCATACACGCACACACACACACAGTGCGCGTGTGTGACAGGATACATGTTAATATCCACTGCTGTATGGATATCCGTTATGTTAATGTACAAAATAAACCTGATTTAATGTCCACAAACTGGGATTGAAGCGTCTTCTTTTATAATTGTACTGACATGCGGCTTTGGTGAAGTAAAGATGGTAAAATCGATGTAATTCATTACAAACATGCACTATTTTAAAAAAGTTTTAAACTTGTAAAACTCATTCTTGATCACATTTGATGATGACTGATGATCACAGAGAGCTGAACAGATCTCTTATTCCCAGTTGCTTTGCGCACGTCCTGCTTGTAGATATGATTATATGTGTTACTATGAAAACATGTTAATACATGGCTGTCAATCAATTCAGTGGGCGGGGAAACCACACTCCTACATCACGTTGCGGTGGGCCTCAAAATAGGAGGGATTTGGATCCTATTTTAAGTCAGGAATTTTAAAAAAGAGACTTATTGTGTTTCTATCACTCCAATTTGATACTATACCTACACACAGTTTTGTCTAAACAGCTTAGGAAAGATGATTTTCATCATAGGTGCCCTTTAAATAAAGTCAAAAACACAATATAGCCATGTACATTCATCACATTGCGAAAGGCTAAGATTTTATGCCATTTCTAGTGACACTTAGCAGACCTACAAAATAAATCATGTTTTCAAATGGCTTTTTTGCATGTCACACCTCTCCCAATTAAAACAATACAAATTTAGATTAAATTACAGCTCTATAAAAGTGAAGACTTGTCTCAATAGGTAAAAGACATATTAGAAATAAGTTGACCTTAACATGTTGTGAAGATAACTTTGCAAGTTTGACGTATCAACTGAATCGTTTGACATGTCAACATTCCATGTAATTTCTCCATCTTGTGAAAAAACCATTGCTCCACTCCCCATTCCCACACGGGTTAAAACCTTCCGGCTCTGCCTGTTACTGCAGCCACATCCTAAACTCTGACTATTGGGTGCATTAAGGTATGCAAATAAGTTGACCATCCAATAATGCAATGATTTATTTTATGGTCCTGACACTTTTACATATGTATATTTATATTTAAGTTGGCTAACTTCATGTGTACCAACCAACTTTAATTCAGTATTATGACATATTTCCAGCTGAAACAGAGCATTTATATGTTTATTTATTTTCATATGGGCTTGAATTGATATAAGCAGTTATGTTTCCCAAAAACCTAGAGTATGGCATAATTCCCATTTAAGAATTTCACATTCTGGGATGTGATTAACCAGTGTCTAGCAACACAATCAATCAGTGTATGGGATGGTATTTTGTCAGCATGCTGGATGTCAGGGTATGGCATATGCCATATAAAAATGCCGCCCCTGCATATAAGCATAAGTGAATACATAATTCATTTTGGGTGAACTTTTCCTTTTAAGGACTGAAGATGGAACATGTATGCACAAATGCCTCCATATCCGCTTTCTTACCACTTTCCCTTGCTTGCGAGCCAAAATGACAGTGCGGTTGCTCTCTTGCAGCCAAGCCTGATAGCGGGAGGGCAGATAGTCCAGACCGCCATAGATGTCCTTGCTCATTGCCATAATGTCATCAAAGTCCTCTTCTGTGGCCACTGTAAACTGTAGGCCGGTCTGAGGAGGAGCCTCAGGGAGCTGAGAGCAAGGCAGGCTGTTTTCAATCTTCATCCTTTAAGCTGAAGACAGAGAGAGAGATACAATAAGATTTCAACTTGAGCATCACACTATGATCTCTGACCTAAGATTCGGTTCACCTTTATTTTAAGTTTGCCAAAATAAAAACAAATGTGTGCAGGTGCTTATCAACCCAGTGCAAGGTTTGAGCTTGATGTCGCAGTGCTTATCTTCCTGCGCCAACACGCCAGCAGGTTGGCATCAGCAGCGGTAACTATGCCCAAATGTGAGACAGCCAACGCACATACACAGACATGTCCACCTCCTATTGCCAGAACCCTTAATCCTTTTTTTAATTCTCACTGAACAGCATTGCCCTGGTTCCCAGAGGAAAATCAACACATTTTTGTAAGGACTTGGGAAATAATGGTGCGAGACGTCCAGGAGAAGGTGGAGCGGATGGGTAGGCAGATGTGTGCAGGCACGCATACATGGGTGCTGAGTGTCGGGGGATTGAAAGGCTGAAAATCCGTGCAGGGGGAGCAACGCTGCAAACAAGTCACAGAGAAAACATTGTTTGCACCCCCTTGGGCCCTTACCGGTTGAGAAAGCCCTGGTACTTTTCCATTGATGCACTACTGTAATGGGAAAGCCCTCCATGTCCGCCTGTTTGGGTTTGGCAAACGTGTATTGGGCAGCACTTTGTAAGGCTGTGACAAAAACTATTCATTCATGCTTCATTTGCCTATTGCTATGCAATATTCGATTTCCACATTTCCATGTGACCGTCTCTCTTAGTCTTTCATTTGTCCTTCGATTTGTAATGGAGTAGTTCGCTTAAACCGAACGGATGTCTGATATTTCCATTGGGCTGAATCGATGTTTTACCCTAGTTTCCCTAAACTAACTCATGCCCAGTCTAAATCTGGGTAACCCTTATTAACCCCAAATTAATTTAGCTCTGAAAATAAGAGAACGAAAAATCAAAGCACCAATTAGCAAATTCCATCAGGTTGGTGCGGTCTGTGAGGCTGGATAGAAGTCTTTTAATGAGGTCCAAACAATCTCCAAAAAAAAAAGAGGTTCAAAAATATATGTGAAACTTACAACTTCTCTTCAGCACCAAACGTGTTAATTAGTGCTTGTGAACATGTAGATATTGTGCGTGACATCTTCAGCTGAGATGTGTTATATAAATGCCGCTGTTATATCACAGGGCTTGTCATCTCTCTGTAGGATACACTTTAAATTCGCCTCAGGCGGAGTTATTACAATTACATCACACTGAAGGAGAGGATGGATGTGAAAATAGTATAACATCAGGAAGGAGAAACACGCTTTACCTCTTAACTCTTGAACACAGATGTGAAAATTGAGGTAATTCATAAATGCTTCATATTACAGACCAAGGTTGGTTTCTTTTTTTAAACATTTAAGTGAAATAGACATTTGAAGTCACTGTAAAGACAATGCATTTTTGACCGTAAAATGCTTATTTGTAAGGCCCTCAAAAAAAAAAAACAATCAGCCAATATCTTACTGTTTTATAAATTATTATTGGATTATTTCTACCGTCAGATGTGCAATGGTGGCCATAAGACTTTTGATTGGTGCCTTCCACATGACAAGGCATAATGTACACAGCAGATGTGTGCTTTAAAAGTGGTCATGCTCGAGGGAAGACAAGATGCCGTCAGTGTGGGAGTTTTTCACAGTGCAAAAGAGGATTGCAGAATTGAAATTTGTAAATGCTTTTAGAAAAAGGAAATGCTTTAAAATAATATGAGATGTCCATGGTATTTCTTGCATTTTGTTTTTGTAATCAGGCTAATCAAGATGTATATCTATTGACATATATATTAGTTTTCACCTTCCAAATATTACATAAAGTTATCATATCTGCCAAATTGTCCAAATCAGTGCATCCCTGAACATTTGGAATCTAATTTTGCTATAAAATCAAAGCCATATATCTAATGATGTTTGAATCTAATATCACAAAAATTGTGGTTTCAGTGTGACTTCGACACAGTTGAACAAATACAGAAAGACTCCTTTAAATTTCTGTCACAGATAAATCAGTTTCAATCAATCAAAAACTCGAAAGTTAGAAAATGTGAAATCCTGATTGTCAGGCATTTATAGCAATGTTTGTTCTATTCAGATTACGAAAAGGTTTGAATATAGAATAGTTTTCATTTTGTAACTTGAAACTAGACAACTTCTCCACAAGTACTCGGACCTCAGGATAAGAATCTTCCCTTGCGTCTTTTGGCAGCCTCTTTCATCCAAAGCTACATTTTATCAGTTTGTGCATTTCCTAGGAATCACACCCAAGATATGGCTGTTGCTAAGATGCTCTACAGTGTGAGACATTTCACAGTCCCAACTGTGGTTATAGATCTGGGTTGGCAATATAAAAAGGTTCGACCATTGCAAAGAATGATCTGTGGGCTGCAAAGCACTTAACCTCAGTTACTCCAGTGGGATTATCTTTTAAATAATAAATGTATAGTGGATTGTTTTAAATAAGTGTTTGCTAAATGATGTCTTGCTTAAAGGGATAGTTTTATATCCTTTTATGCAGTCTTCACTTGAGCCAAACCTGAGTTTCTTTCTTCTGTTGAATATGATTTATCCTGGGGAATGTTGGAAAAATGCCTGTTTTTCGTTCTTATTCTCTAGAATACCTTGTTTTGTGTTCAACAGATGAAAAAATGATAAATGTTTAGCACTTCTTAACTCAAATGATGAGGAAAAATTCATTTTTGTGTGAACTATCTCTTTAAATTAACAGCGTAGAAGTGATTATTACACATTAAACCCCTGCTCTCGCATTCTGTTCAAGCTGTGAAACTACTTTGGTCAAGTAGATTGTCATGAGATTAAAACAGCCAATGATTTAATACATACCATTCTAGTGAAGTGTCTCATTTGACCAAGAATTTAGCACAATTTTGACAATCAATGAGCTTCATGAGAGAAACTGCTCAGTTTAATTAAGATTTGAACCATTAAAGACTTAATTTTCAATGTACGCTGTTTTACTGCAGAATATTAACCACACAATCACATAATACTCACTATACCGTCAATGTAAAGAACAAAACAGAGATCAGACATGTCTGTCTGTGAATCACAGTTTCGTTTTCATCATGGAATCGCACTAAGGATTAAGGATCCACAATATATCATGACATTGCATCTCAGGCGGTTCCCCTCCCGTCTATTTGTTTATATAAGTTCATTAGACCAGATTATGGAAGCGCAGAGGATAACCTTGAAAAATAATGTCTCTTTCATAATATCAACATTTTAAATCACTGCAGTATGATTTAGTAAAGGCTTACGTGTAATATTTAGATTTAAAAATTAGTGTTTATCAATGCGTGACATACTTGTCGTAATGCTATGAAATGAGTTGGCTCTCGATGCTTTAAAATGCTTTTTTTCCCATGCACTGTCATAATGGTGTCTCATGTCAGCATAAAATCAAACTGGTATTGGTTTAATCGTCAATAGTTTGGAGCACACATTTAGGTCAATGACAAGTTCTGTCCTGTCACATGTGGTGAGCATGAAAGCAAAGTGGACACAGTAAGTGCTTTATGAATACATGACAGCAATCTGAGAATACCAAAGAGATTGTGATTTAACAGAACAGCTCCCTTATTATTTATTCTCCCTCATTTCATTACAAACATCTGGGTTATGAGACACAAAATTAGTAATTCTGAAGTATTTTTGCACAGCTCGTTTTATACAACAGCAGTTCACAAATGGCTCCAAAGAGAATTCTTAAAACTACATTTAATTTCTGAATGTTTCTTTCATGTTCAAACTTCTGCACTTACAAGTCACGTTAGGACCAAGCATTTAGGCACCAGTGACTTCAAACCTGGTGCCAAGGTTGGGGTTAGGGGTAAAGCTTACAGGGAACTATCATATGACACAAGGCATATGAACTATTTTTATGGTCGGGTTTTGTCCTTTTTTGGAGCATGACTCCCAGGGCCATTATGAATGGATGGAAAACAGCTGTGTAAAGATTCTTTAAAAAAATCTACACTGTGATCCATGGGGGAAAACAACAAGAGAGCGAGTAAATAATCACAAAATTTACATTTTTTTTTTTTTTATTGCATTGCATTTGTTTGCATGTTTGACATTATTCTTGACAGAAACAAATGTGTTCTTGACTAAACACATTTATTTCTGTCAATAATAATGTGTCAAACATGCAAACCAGTGAAAGCCAGTGCGAAGCCTGCAACCACCAAAAACACACCTCACTTTTTTTAAACAACCCAAAGATATTTGGAAGAAACATAATTGACTTTCATAATGTTGTTTTTCTATGACGTTGGCTGACAAGAACACTATGTCCCAGAATTTGTCAAATTTCCTCTTCTGTGTTCCACGTAAAGATTTGGAGCCACTTGAGTAAATTGTGAGTACATTATCATTTTTGGATGGACTACCCCTTTAAATTGTGCTCATTAATCGCAGTATGTGGAGCAACATCAAAAAACCCAAAAGTAGCATCACAAAATGGGCCAAGGATGGCACAAGCCTCGCACCACTGCAGCAGCTTTCCGGCACACCATGGCCATTAATAATAGGCCATGCCATATGTCTCTCCTAGTTCTCGCGGTTATGTCATGTACACTAGAGGTATGGTGCGTCAGCATGGGCATTCACGTGCCAGTGGAAAATAACCATGATGCGGGCCGAGGCTGGAGACTTCACGCCGCACACAAGGGCACTTTCCACCAGAACATTAACAATCAAGCACTGCACTGCATTCGGCCGAATTTCTATATCATATGAACACGATCGATACACGATATTTTAACCGATGGTGCATTCAGCATTGGTGGAAGTCAAAGCGGTTCTCAGCATCACTGCAATAGGACCTCTATTCATTCGCCCCGCCCCCACTGCAAATACAATTTTAACATATAACACACACACACACACACACACACAAATGATTTTAAAAGGGTGCAATGCATGCTATATGTAGACTAATATATGTTTTTGTTTGCGTTTAAAGCTATTAGCCAGTGAATGAATGAATGAATAAAAAGTGTGCATTGTGAATAACGTTTTGACATGTCAAGCAGGGAGGCAATTCTTCATATCTTCTGTTTACAAAGCCGCTCTATTATTAGTATCAATATAAGCACCGCTAAATTTTTCGTTTCCACCAATGTTGCAGTACCGGCATCCGGCATACATTGAAAAACGTCGCACGCACAGAGACAAATGGGCTACCCGGCATGAATGCCAACATGTAACAAAACCTATAATGAATGGGGGTCCCGGCGGATTCTTAGCATTTCATTCATTGCCCGGTCGTATCTTAGAGATATTAATTCGGTGCCGCGCAAAATGGCCGCAAAAAGGATTATGCACAGCAAATGCGTGATATTCATGGCAATCCGAGGACGTGAAATTCCAAGTGCAGCGGCGGTGCGAGCTCGAGCTCCTGGCACACGCTGGGCTGCAAGAAAAGCCTTTCTAGCGGACACGCTGGACCAGTTCACTTACCTCTGCGGCGCGCGTCGGACCCGTGAAGGAGACAGAGGTCAGATTGACAGATGCTGAATAGATGTATTGGATATATGGCTGCGCTGCGGATAGAAGGATGGCGGAATATTTAGTGGATGCCGGTTCGGACATCCAATATATGAAGTATGAGGTCACTGTGAAGCCCCTCCCATAATCGCCATCCCCATCCCCCAGTAAGGAGCAGAGTGGTATTGCCAACCCCCTGAAGCATCACCCAATCGTGATCGATCTCTCTCTCTCTCTCTCTCTCTCTCTCTCTCTCTCTCTCTCCATCTTTTTCCCTCACTCCCCAACTCAGTCCTAGTGTCTACTAACCTATGGTATCATCATCATCATCATCATCATCATCATCATCATCATCATCACGAATGTGTTGACTTAGTGTCCATGCTTTGCTCCCCTTGGTTTTTGCATCTTAAATGGATACTGTACATACACTGCTGAATTTGAATAAATGGGGTTTGCATACACAAAGAAGGTGGTGTAGGGGTGTTCCAATTGGTGGCTTTTTTTTTAGAGGAGGACACTGTGGTGGGGTGGGTTAAAGGCCCTCTAAATTACTAAAAATTGAATTTTTAAGGCCTGGAGTACACTCTAAAAATATTATGTAGACCAAACAAAAAAAAATAATGCAACAGTGCATCAATATATTCAAGCTACGACATCAAACAAAATGAAGTTCAGATAACAAACTTCATTATGTTAGCCAAATGACCTTTTCTCTTAAATCAAAGACATTTTTACATAGCATAAACTCAGTTTTTTAAGTTGAGTACTCAAAAAATTGAGTATTTTCAACTATTGTTTTCAATTAAAATTTAAAACTAATCCAGTGTACTTAATTACATGCAGGTTTTCAAGTTTAGAACCTCAAATAAATGGGCTCTATGTACAGCTAGAGTTTTAAAGTCAATGATAAACTTCCGGTGAAAGCTTAATGTGACTATTTTCAAAGGTTGTTTTTACAGCATCAATGTTGTAATGTAATTACAATAAATTCAGTTAAATAGACTTAAGCATTCATTTAGTTGTTCAAGTGTGAAATGAGATGAAAGATCGTTGTAACCACTAGCGCTGTCAATAGCAAAAGGCTGGCCCAAAAAATTCCATTAAAAATACTGTGGTAAAATAAACTGTCATATTTTAAAGACATTTCCCAGTGATGGGTTGCAGCTGAAAGGGCATCCACTGCGTAAAACATATGCTTGATAAGTTGACGATTCATTTTCGCTGTGGCGACCCCAGATTAATAAAGGGACTAAGCTGAAAAGGAAATTAACGAATGAATTAATTAATTTTAAAGACATGGCCGGGGGAAATGGAATTTAATGCAGTGCTTCTTGTCCAATCTGAGACCCACTTCATATTGTATATCTAACAGGCAGTGAAGATCGCTGATATTTAAAGAAATCAGATCTTAAACGTGACAATTTTGTAATGGAAACACAGTTCATCAGAAGCCATTGGGCTGCCTGGCTGAAAATTAAAAGTCTGTGTGCATATAGCCCATTAAGTAGCAGAAATTGTTTAATTTTTTGTTTGTTTATAAATTTACTGTTCATTTAAACAGTAAAACAACATTTTTGTTTTCCAGTATTTTTTTATTTGTTTTAAGCCACAGATTTTCATTGTTTTACAAAACAAAAACATGCACTGTCCCATATAAACAGTATGAAAAATAACAAAAAACATCAGTGTGTGGACTGAAAAAACAAAACAACTTCATTAGTGTGGAAAAAATTAGTTATCAACCCAATTTAAACTAATTGACAGATATGTTTACCTTTAAATTAGCTGCATTTTTAAGTTGATGTATTTATCTATATTTTCCTGTTTTGAAAACTTATTAAAATTATTCTGGCAACTTAAAAGTTTTAATCTAATCAGCAATTTAGAATTTCTATGTATTAAACTATGTAGTAAAAGACCTCTTGAGTTATTTTTTAGAGTGTAGAATGCATTAAGCCAATAGCTTTTCCATTCAATATTCCATTCAATTCCAGCCAATAGTTTGCATTCAAATATTTATTTCATTCAATTTACCTATAGCGCATGTCTTTGGACTGTGGGGGAAACCGGAGCACCCGGAGGAAACCCACGCCAACACGGGGATAACATGCAAACTCTACACAGAAATGCCAACTAACCCAGCCGGGGCTCAAACCAGCGACCTTCTTGCTCTGAGGCAATCGTGCTACTCACTGTGTCACTGACGCCCTCAAAAAAAACTAATGTGGTTTTTTATTTTTGTTAAAAATAAATACAATTGGTAAGGCATATTATTTTCAATTCAATTCAATTCACCTTTATTTCTATAACGCTTTTACAATGTAGATTGTGTCAAAGCAGCTTCACATAGAAGATTATAGTAAATTGCAACAGTGTCAGTTCAGTTTTCAGAGATTAAGTTCAGTTCAGTTTAGCTCAGTTCAGTGTGGTTTAATAATCACTACTGAGAGTCCAAACACTGAATAGCAAATCCATCGATGCACAGCTCTACAGATCCCGAACCATGCAAGCCAGTGGCGACAGCGGCGAGGAGAAAACTTCACCAATTGGCGAAAGTGAAGAATTTAAAAAAACTTCAAGAGAAACAGGCTCAGTTGGGCACGACCATTTGTCCTATGGCCAAACGTCTTGTGCAGAGCTGCAGTCTAGGTGCCGGAGGCTGGAGAATGCTGGACCTCAGCGAAGACTCATCTGTCCCTGGAGCGTCACAGGAATCAGTCTCATGCTCTCCACTCCACCATGACCACCACAGCAGCTGCTCAGGATACGGCCTGGTTCAGGATTATGAAAACCTTGGGATCATCTCATCGCTGGTCTTGGATCGCATCAGTGGCACTGCATAGTCTGAGGGCCTCAGGATGAGTACCCCAGGTGGAAATAGAGCATAAAGAGAATAATTAGCGTAGCTGCTGTACATAGTGTATATAGACGAGATGCAAAAAACCTGCTCATGCGTCATACCGTTAAGTGATGCACTGAGTGTTTGCTTTGCTAAAGAGATAGGTTTTTAATCTAGTTTTGAACTGTGAGAGTGTGTCTGAGCCTCGGACATTATCAGGAAGGCTATTCCAGAGTTTAGGGGCCATAAATGAGAAGGCTCGACCTCCTTTACTCGACTTTGATATTCTAGGTACTACCAGAAGCCCTGAGTTTTGAGATCGTAGGAGGGGGTTGGGTTGTAGCGAGACAGGAGGTTGGTTAGATAAACAGGAGCTAGATTATTTAAAGCTTTATAGGTAAGAAGCAATATTTTATATTCAATACGAAACTTAACAGGCAGCCAGTGTAAGGAGGATAAAATTGGGGTGATATGATCATATTTTCTAGACCTGGTAAGAACTCTGGCAGCTGCATTTTGCACTAGCTGAAGTTTGTTAATAGAGGATGCAGGGCAACCGGCAAACAGAGCATTACAGTAATCCAGCCTAGAAGTCATGAAAGCATGAACTAGCTTTTCTGCATCTGATATGGATAGCATACTTTGTAACTTCGCAACATTTCTCAGATGAAAGAAGGCAGTTTTTGTGACATGGGATATATGATTTTCAAAAGTTAAATTGCTGTCTAATATAACACCCAGATATTTTATAGTAGAGCTAACGCTAACTTTGTATCCCTTTGTATCCCAGTTTAAGAGAAGAAAATTGTTGGTCATCCAGTCTTTAACATCTTTAATACACTCAGTTAGCTTAGAAAGTTCAGACATCTCATTAGGTTTACTTGAAATGTATAATTGAGTATCATCTGCATAGAAGTGAAAGCTGATCCCATGTCTTCTAATAACGTCTCCCAGGGGTAGCATGTATATTGTAAACAGCAAAAGGCCTAAAACTGATCCTTGAGGGACCCCGTACTTTACTGGCCTGACTTGTGAGAGCTGTCCATTAATATTCACGAACTGGTAACGATCAGCTAAGTATGACCTAAACCATTGAAGAGCCTATCCTTGGACACTTGTAGAATTTAAGCGGTCTATGACAATATTGTCGTCAATGGTGTCAAATGCGGCGCTAAGATCGAGTAAAACTAAAAGCGAGATGCACCCTTGGTCAGCGGCTAAGAGTAAATCGTTGGTTATTTTCACTAATGCGGTTTCTGTACTGTGATGAGGCCTGAAACCTGACTGAAACACTTCAAAAACATTGTTCGTCAAAAACATTGTTCGTCTGTTGCTATATCAGATCAATTACAAACCTGTCATCTCTTTCTGTTTTCTCATTTGTTTTCTTTTATATTTTGCTTAAACAGTCGCAGGATTTACAACCTCATGGGAAAATGTGTGGTGTATTGATGACGTCCCACTAAAAGCATCCCAGCTAACAGGGAACGTTCCCAGAACATTCACTATCGTTCTTTAAAAGTTGTGGAAATGTTAGCACACAATGTTATCAATGGAACGTTTTTAGAATGTTCTCATAACGTTCTTGTAACGTTGTTAAAAAATGTTTTTAGAACAAAGTTTTTGGAATGTCTTCAGAACATTATTTGTACTTAATGAACATTGTCACAATGTTGATAAAAAACGTTTTTAGAACATTATATTTTGGTGAAGATTTAGGTTTAAAATTGTTGTAAGAACGTTATGCTAATGATAAAAAAACGTTCTAGCAACATTAAGCAAACTGGACATTTCAACGTTCTTAGAATGTTATATTTTGGTGGAAATTGAAGTTTTAAAAACGTTGTAAGAAAGTTACGCTAACCATAAAAAAACGTTCTAGCAACATTAAGCAAACTGGACATTTCAACGTTATTGGAACGTACCAAACAAACGTTCTTAGAACATTATATTTTGGTGGAAATTTAGGTTTTGAAAACCTTGTAAGAATATTACGCTAACCATAAAAAAACGTTCTAGCAACATTAAGCAAACTGGACATTTCAATGTTCTTAGAATGTTATATTTTGGTGGAAATTTAGGTTTTGAAAACATTGTTAGAACGTTATGCTAACCATAAAAAAATGTTCTAGCAACATTAAGCACACTGGACATTTCAACGTTCTTAGAATGTTATATTTTGGTGGAAATTTAAGTTTTGACAACGTTGTAAGAAAGTTACGCTAACCATAAAAAAACGTTCTAGCAACATTAAGCAAACTGGACATTTCAACGTTATTGGAACGTTCCAAACAAAGTTCTTAGAACATTATATTTTGGTGGAAATTTAGGTTTTGAAAATGTTGTAAGAACATTACGCTAACCATAAAAAAACGTTCTAGCAACATTAAGCAAACTGGACATTTCAACGTTCTTAGAATGTTATATTTTGGTGGAAATTTAAGTTTTGAAAACGTTGCAAGAAAGTTACGCTAACCATAAAAAAACGTTCTAGCAACATTAAGCAAACTGGACATTTCAACGTTCTTAGAATGTTATATTTTGGTGGAAATTTAAGTTTTGAAAACATTGTAAGAACATTACGCTAACCATAAAAAAACGTTCTAGCAACATTAAGCAAACTGGACATTTCAACGTTCTTAGAATGTTATATTTTGGTGGAAATTTAGGTTTTTAAAACGTTGTTAGAACGTTATGCTAACCATAAAAAAATGTTCTAGCAACATTAAGCAAACTGGACATTTCAACATTCTTGGAACGTTGCAGATAACGTTACGAGAACGTTCTCACAACCTAAATTTGTTAGCTGGGATGTTACCCAAACACCCATTTACCTCAGCTTCTATTCCGTTACATTATTTCCCCCCCTTTTTTCCATAAAAATATATAAGCAATGTTTTCCCCCTTGCAGGTTTGTAATTTTCTTATTTGGCTAACATTTTTATGGGTCACATTTTATTTTAATGCATAATTCATGCTATTAATAAACCAATAACTATGACTTTTAGCTCATTAATTACTAAGCTGCCTATTAGTAGTTGGGTTTAGGGGGTTAAGAATGTAGAATAAGACGATTTATAAGTACTAATAAACAGTTCAAACAATAGGCATGTAATAAGCCTATTGAACCACACTGAACTGAGCTAAAAACTGAACTTAAACACTGAAAACTGAAATGACACTGTTTTAATTTACTATAATCTTCTGTGTGAAGCTGCTTTGACACAATCTACATTGTAAAAGAGCTATACAAATAAAGGTGAATTGAATTTGATTGAATTAAATTAATAAGCCAGTAGTTAATAGTGCGAATTGTTACTTAAACTAAAGTGTCACTGAAATAAGACTTCAGTTGTGGTGGTTAACGTCATGTAATGCAGACTGACACCAGTGAAACAAAACATGTAATGCATATGATTCAGATTATATGGAAAAGCTGAAAGAGAATGTAATTTTAATGTGTAAAACAATGCAAAACAATGAGGTAATTTGGTACATTTAGAACCATTAATAAGAATGCAACAGTGTTATGAAGGGGTGGGAAGTATTTAATAGAGCATTTGATTGGTCAAAGGGTTTGATAAGAAACTGAAGTGTAAGGTGATGTCAAAAAATCATTGATTTTTTTTGCTGGAAGTCACAAGCCTAAAGATTTGAATGTTTATACGCTGTAAAAAAATATCCGGAAATTAGCAGTTTTCCATATTTTGTGTTTCATATTTTTTCCCCCCATTTATTTATGCTTTTAAATTGCATTTTGAGACCTTGATCTTTCTTCCAATGACTTTTAACCTCGAAAAGTTTGAAAAAGTGACTTTTCTGAACATTTTAATAGTGTAAAGTTATATATTGTCTGTGTTGGTGTTGTATATTACTGTACAAAACCTAATAATAAACTGCCAGTACATGTTCTGTTATTTTACAGACTTATTTCTCTATATATTATTTCTTATATATTATATTATTTTCAAACTAACTACTAAAATGTTAATAAAAGTCACTATGTTAAACTGTATTTTCAACATCAAAATTCCACAGACCAGACATAATGGAATAAAGGTCCCATAATGCAATTCACAACCGTAAATAAATGGGAAAAACTTCACAAATCACAAAATCAGAAACTGATAAGCAGATATTTTTTATAGTGTATATCTTCTAAATTTGGATCATGCTACTGTTTTAGAGTGCACTAGATTATAGATTGCCTTAAGAATAACATATTAATAGTAACATCTAAAAGGCATCCGCTGCGTAAAACATATGCTGGATAAGTTGTTGGTTCATTCCGCTGTGGTGACCCCTGTTTATTAAAGGCACTAATGAATATACCAGTGAACTGAAAAATATGTATTGACACTGAATAATAGTATAAGTAATATTCATTCAATCATTCATTTTCTTTTAGGCTTAGTCCCTTTATTAATCCAGGGTCACCACAGCGGAATGAACCGCCAACTTATCCAACACATTTTACACAGCAGATGCCCTTCCAGCTGCAACCCATCTCTGGGAAACATCCATACTCACTCACTCACACAATTTAGCCCACTCAATTCACCTGTACCGCATGTCTTTGGACTGTGGGGGAAACTGGAGCACCCAGAGGAAACCCACACAAACGCAGGGAGAACATGCAAACTCCACACAGAAACACCAACTGACCCAGCCGAGGCTCGAACCAGCGACCTTCTTGCTGTGAGACGACAGCACTACCTACTGCGCCACTGCGTCACCTATTAGTAATATTGTTTATCTTAATTATAAAGTGTAAGTGCTTCCTTTACAAGATAAAAACAAAACCAAAAAGCTATAGGAATATATAGGAGTGGTGTAAAAGGGTTTCTCATATTTCAGAGGTGGAATGTTGAGTCATTTGACATTTGGACAGCAGTATATGAAAAAGTCTTTTCAGGCAAATCCTCTTAAGGTTATAAAACAGCAAAATATGATGTGATATAGCTAGATGTACAATACTGAATTCAGTTTTCATAAATTGCTTTCAGATCAAACTTATTCATTTCTTTTTTTATGCAAGCTTGACAGTGTTTCAGTTCATAAAACTGAGTCAAATCTGCTTGCTATCTTATGTTGGCTATAAGGTGCCAATATCTTTAAGATTTCAATGCATATGAGTGCTGACAATTAATGTATAGTCTACAATTGATCTAGAATGCTAAAAGTGTGCAGCCCTTTAAAACTCTGATTAGTATAATAGAAATGCTGTTAAGGATATACCTCATTCATCTTAGTTGTTTAATTGGATCAGTTACGGACTCATCTCAACTTTTTGCTGAATCAGTCACAGCTGAATATCATCCCTGTGCTACAGCTTAAGAGAAGACATGTGACAGCTTAATATTGTACTTGTCCCTTAAATAATTGTCATTTTTATGCTTGTTTTGAATTTCATTTATCTGTTCATTTATCATCAATTTAGCTCATAAATGATATGTTATTAAAGTGTTTTTCTTAAAGTAAAATGTTTTTATTATACTTTTTTATTATAGCATGTTTACCGTATGATACAGTTTTTATTATTATTATTATTTTTTTTTATTGTTATTATTATTGTTATTTATTCCTTTAGCCTACATTCCTATAGCCTAAAAAGTTTCATTTTAAAAATTTTAAAAAGTATTTATTTATTCATTCATTCATTTTCTTGTCGGCTTTGTCCCTTGCGGGGTCGCCACAGTGGAATGAACCACCAACTTATCCAGCACGATTTTACGCAGCGGATGCCCTTCCAGCCGAAACCCATCTCTGGGAATAAAAGTATTTATTTAAAAAAAATAATTTTAAAAAAGTTTAAAAGTAAAATGCAGTATTTAGCATGCATAAATACATAATGAGCACAAAATATGCTGGGTTG
Organism: Danio kyathit; assembly: GCA_903798195.1. Taxonomy (NCBI): domain Eukaryota; kingdom Metazoa; phylum Chordata; class Actinopteri; order Cypriniformes; family Danionidae; genus Danio; species Danio kyathit. Next base: position 31,533,051 of record LR812525.1, on the reverse strand, counting down.
TTTTGGGTCAAATATGGACCAAATTTAATTGACAAAAATGTTAACCCAGTTGGATTTGTCCATATTTGACCCAAAATTGGGTGGAAACTGGGCACATTCTTGATATGGCCTTGCTAGACCATGCATAATAAGTTCTTACAGATATAATTATATAGGTTTTAGTTAGAATTAATATATATTTCAAATAATAAATGAAAATAAGACTAAACAATTAAACATTAACATTTAAACAAAAATTAGACATTAATAATTAAACAAAAAAAAAGAAAGAAATAAATTAACACACAGAATAAAAAACAAATAAACAAACAAATAAATACGGGATTCAAATATATAAAATACTACAAATATGATGTATATAGTTCAATTATACACAATTTGATTTTAAAACAAACAAGCAAACATAATTTAGATCAAAATAAATAATGGCACTGTACTATTATAAGAAAATAATAACAATATTCTTGTAAAAATATATTTAGGCCCATTTCTAATATTACTTTTTCATTGTATATTGGGTCTGTATACAAGAAACTGTAGTATCTTTTAGATTTTAGAATAGGAGTTTCCTTGCGGGGGATCTACAAGAACAAGACTAAAATCCCTTGGTCTCGTAACCCTTGTGTTCATATTTACCAACCTTTTGTTATGTCCGTGGCTGTTTTTGCCCCATTGACTTCCATTATAATGACATTTTTAAATTGCAAAGCCATGACAGACAGTATATAATCATGTATTCTTGATTATTGGTGGGTTTTCCCTGTTGGAAGGAGGTCAAATCCAGCTGTTGATTATCAGTTGGCAGCATTAACCCTTTAGACAGACCTGTGCAAAAAAGTTTCTGGCTTTTATTTGAAGTTCTATGGTGTAAAATAGCAGATTATAGCGTGTGTGCATAAATACATTTATGTTTACTATGTTCTGAAAGCTTATTTTGACTTTCTCAGACATATCAAGATAAGTAAGGTCTCCCTCTCTCTCTCTCTCTCTCTCTCTCTCTCTCTCTCTCTCTCTCTCTCACACACACACACACACACACACACACACACACTAATCAACAATAAAAAATAAAAACGTACCTCTTCCCGAAAGGGAAAAACAGCATCGAGCATAATGAATGCGTCATTATATTGTGTCATGGTTTTGCGATAAATAACATTATCCCATGGCACTTCTCGTAAAGAGTAGGGGTGTAACCCCGGTGTCCTGGCCAAAGTCCCTCAATCGGCACTTACCCATGTGAGCGCACTGGCGCCGTTGTCCTGTGGCTGCCGTCGCATCATCCAAGTGGATGCTACACACTGGTGGTGGAGTGGAGAGACCCCCCTCATGATTGTGAAGCGCTTTGGGTGTATGGCCATACACAATAGATGCACTATATAAATACACATTACATTACATTACATTATTATAATGGAAGTCAATGGGGCAAAAACAGCCCATAACATAACAAAAGGGTAGTAAATTTGCTCAGTGTATTGTTGAATTTTTTTAAGTTTCTGAAAAATATGTGTCAAAATAAGATTTGTCACCAAGTATCATTCCATTTGCTAAAACAGAGATAGTTGTGGCCAAATTAGGACTCAAAATCACTCCCGAATGGATGAAAACATCCCCAGAACACAGGGCTTAATCCGCTCCACGTGGTTGCACAGACCGTCACGGTGCAAGACGCCTCACGGTAGCTTTCAGGCAACTTCGTTTTTTCATTTGTTTTCACTTAATACACCTTTAAAACGCTAGTTCAGGTAAACTGAGACAAAAAGGACAACTATTGTAATTTACCTCGGTGATTTTAGTATTCGGAAACGACGCAGAGGAAAAGAAAATCGCTTCAGAAACATGAAAGCAGTTTTATAATTTATGATGGTTTTCAGTGGTGCCGTGGGTAGCGTGGCCGAGCGGTCTAAGGCGCTGGATTAAGGCTCCAGTCTCTTCGGGGGCGTGGGTTCGAATCCCACCGCTGCCAAACACTTTTGAATACACTGCAATTATGAGTTCTACATGTAGCATTTTCATACAGAATTTGAGCTGCCCATCAGCAAACAAATGGCTGACTGTCTGGACGATCTTGAATGCGCCTAATATCACAGGCAGAATCAGGCTATATGAACAAAATGGTGAAAATGTAAGATCTGGGTTGACAAATCCTGCTAATACGTGACAGAAATAGCATTATACTTGATACAAAAAAGTAAATGTATATACATTATAGGGGTATATTTCGGAGTTTAGTGTCACAAAGCATATTTAATGAGAAATATATTTTCTTATCGAAGTTATGAGCGCTCTCTAGTGATGTGTTTCATAAATTACAACAGCACACGTTCTGTAGGCCTTTTGTAAAGACAAACTGATTATATAACATATTTTACAACATTACCGCTTTTATAAAAATATATATTTTATTCATCATATTTTGAGCAAGTCCAAATATCATTGTGTATTATTGTACATAAATGAGAACGAGTCATGCTATCAGAAAAAGCAAACGCGTTTCAGTCTCGTGTTTTTTGATCCCTTTGGTGACTCGTAGTTGAGATACTAACGAGAGCGGATGAGCTGATCTTATAACCACAAAGCGAGTAAGTGTTATCAAAGTCCATGCATTCAATTCACACGTAGTTTATTTGATGTCCTAAAATGTCTTAATATCCTGGTAAAACCGTGCAAATACATTTAATAAACTTTTTTAGGCAACCACCTTCCTATAGATTTAATAGTAAATATTTAGGGTCAGATGGTGTGTCTGTCGGTAGCTGTTTTAGTTAACGTTACTTTTAAGAGAGCACAGCTATTAACTTTACTCAAGGTGAAAGGATTGAATGTATATGTATTGGGGCATCACTGTTGCCTTTGTAGAATATATGATAATCAATACATGCATCTTTATTGGTTTCTCAAATACACACCGCTAATTAAATGCAATAGTTTTGGCTTCCCTATAATTTACTTGATTAAATCATATGCATCAGTTTAATTCCCATCACATCTAACACTACCGTCAAAAGTTTGGAAACATTAAGTGTTTTAAATGTTTTTTGAAAGTCACTTCTGCTCTTAAAGGAGACATTTGATTAATCAAAGTACAGCAAAGTCAATGTGTAGTAATATTGTGAAGAATTATTTCAGTTTAAAACAACGTGAATATATCATTTGAAGTAATCAATTATTCCTGTGATTTAAAGGTGAATTTTCAGCATTCAGTACTGAGCAAGCCCATGCAAAGGTCAACTTTGCCATGACAAAAATGAGGTTTTCACCAAAATAGTGAAACTGTTTCTACATTTTTGTGTGTAGGCTTGTATTTCACAGTACTTTAAAAATCGTAAAAATAAATGTGTCTGTCAATGTGTTCAAACAATTATATTTGATTTACCAAAGTCACAAAAGTGGCAATTTCACATCTGTCACATCCATAACAGAGAGATGTCACATCCATAAAGCGTTTTCCTCATAAATGCAAAAATGTCAAATAAAATAAAATCATGATCATGTTTGTTCTATAGAGAGCCAACTCTTATCCTTTTGATTAGCATTGTTTCTTTTGGGTTGTGCAGTTTAATTCACAGATTTTCCACAAAGTATGTTGTAAACTGTAAACTCACAGACTTTTTTTGGTCACATCCATAACACGTGTTTATTTTCTATAACACGTTTATTTTCCCTTATTTAAAGTGCAAAACATGTTTACAGATTGATATTTTTCTGATGTCGTGGTTAGTTGTTTTGGAAAATGTAAACAGATGTTTCAACAATGTTAATGTATACTTTCTCTGTGAATTTATCTTTTGACTTTTTACTGCAAATGTCACATCCGTATTGCTGAAATTGAGTGGTACACGATCCATCAGAAATCATTCTCAAATGCTGTTTTAATGCTTTAAAGCTTCCTTTTAAAATATATTTCATGTAAAACATGCAATGATCGCAAGTGACTTTAAAGACATTTGAAACTTTTATCTATTAATCAAAGAATCCTATGATGTAAAATGTATAGTTTCCACAGTAATATGAAGCACAAAAAATGATTTCAGTGTTGAAAATAACAACATTATTTAAAATTAAGCACCTCTAATAAATCATCATAAGAGATTAAATGATTTCTGAAGGATCACATGACACTAAAGACTGAAGTAACCATGCTGAAAACTAAGGTTCAAGTTGGTGAGCCACAGGATTAAATAACATGTTTCAGTATTTTCATGTAGAAAACAGTTAATAATATTTCACAATATGAATATTTTGTTGTATTTTTTATCAAATAAAAGCAGCCATGGTGGGCAGAAGAGAAAAATGATTTTTTAAATCTTAACATTTGCAAACATTTGACTGTTAGTGAACATCCTTAAAAAAATCCTCAGTGACTACGTTTACATGGACATCAGTAATCAAATGATTTACCTTAATCTGAATAAGACAATAATATAATTAAGGTGTTTACAAGAGTTGCTTTTTGAATCTTCCTTTCATGATCCCGTTTTACATGTTATAGCACATAATTCGATTGACGTCATTGCGTCACCACACTATTTCCTCAGGAGTTTCATGTAATTTCAGGTGTTTCATTTTTAATTTGTCGACTTTAACTGCAGTTTGGCACTTTCACTTTCATTCAGGAATATTTCATGCATGCTCCCATAACAAACGAGATATTGGATGTGAGCATGAACTGCTGGAAGAGTGTTGTTTTAATGGGATTTGATACCACACACCATATGGGGAAAAAAAAACTCAGCATTTCGTGATGCAGGTGTCTGTGGTCCTTTACTGACTCTGTAGGTGCAGAAAATAGCTTCAAACAGCCCTGTGTGTGTTTACACTATCCTGTAGTCAAACGCAGCAAAAAACCTACATGATGGTAATAGTTTGATTGCAGTGTTTACATGTCTGTACTGCATGTCAATAATGAGACTAAAATCGGCATACTCCACATGTCTTAATTCGATTTCTGTTTAGTTCGATTATGACCTTAATCGGATAAAATAATCAAAAATCGCTGTTTATGGTAGACTCTTATTCAGAGTATTGTCTTAATCACATTAAAATCAGATTATTGGTGTCCATGTAAACGTACAAATTTTATTGATGGTCCAGTGCGATTAAAATTAAACTTGGTCATTTTCTGTTTTTATACAACAGGCAATCGTATGCTATGTGGGATATGACTTGTGTATTTAGCAACTATGAAACCTCCACGTCGTCAGCGAACTATACCATCACGCTTCCATAAAACCCCTGAGCAAGAACAGATAGATAGTGCCAGATCACTCTGCAAAGGATGGAATCGCAAAGACCTTTACAGCTTCTTGCATGCTTTAAAACAGCAGCAGGATTTTGAATCTGAAATAGATCTGACTGAGATTCAAAAGAAGGTTCCTCAGCGATCTCTCAAACAGGTAAACTCACAGGCATCACCTAAAATAGCACTAATGCAAATCTGCACATAATATCTGTTTTAACGGTCTTGTTTTGGCTGTATGGTTTCAGATTGAAAACCTGATAAACAAAGTGAAGTCGCGTGTGCTACAGAAGGTGTATCAACAGGTCCAGAGTCAGAGGAAAAAGGAACGCAAGGCTAAAGTTCCCATTGAAACCTGGGGAGAAATGGTACAGAAAATCTCCACATCCCATGGGAAGACTATTTCCTCTGCCTTTTCCCAGGTCAGTATGAAAAATTTCAATGAGAAATCAAACCAGTCAACACAACAAAATCCTGTACAGCAGCTTCTCAGGCCCCGTTTACACTAATACGTTTTAGTTTTAAAACAGCGTTTTAGAAAGAAAACGATCCACATCCACACTGGCGTTTTACCTTTACCTTTCTGAAACAATCTCCGTCCACACTGTACTGCTGAAAACGCACATCACGTGACCACACACACTCTCTGGCATGCGCTACAGCATATGTGGACGTCTGATTGCTTTCAGCACACCTCCCAAGGTGAGAGCAGTGCACATCGGACAGTTCATCAAGATTCTACCAAGATTCTACCGCTGGATCTCATCTCACTATAGTTGTTAAACGTGATATTTCATACTATCTAACAACTTTTTGTTTTTTTTGACTTGTTCTCAGGCGACGTGTTTTGGCTGAGTTCAAAGTGTTAATATATTAATTTATATAAACACATACAGTGATTCTGCACATTTGACTGATTGCTTGCCTTTATTTCCTATATTATATAAACTTATTGTATTATTGATTGCCATTATTGATTATTAAAACTGATATTCAGCGAAAGAGGCCGGTTATGTTTCATAGTTTTCAATAAAAATTACTTGAGGAAGTTATGTTATAGTCTCCATTTTGTTATAAATATGCATACGGTGAAGATGACGATCATATAAATATGTAGCTACATGATGCCTCCACATTTTTAGTGTCTGTTAAGATGTTAATATCAAAATGAAAATAGGCAGTTTCTTATATCATGTTTTCATTTTATTGTTGAAGCAACAACGTAGCCAGAGTGATGTTAATGATGTTCTAAAGTACACTGTGCACCTTGGAAGATGTACCCGATGTGTCCTCTGGAGTTTGTTTTCCATATCAAACTTGCAAAGTCTGAACTTACAAGGAAAGGATGCAAGACTGAAGTTTGTGTACTTGATATTGAGAAAAAGCCTCAATCAGTCTCCATTTTCAGATGTCTCCTTTTTTCCCTATCCACACTAACACGGAGCAGCAACGGGGCTAAATTCTGGGGTAGTGTAGACGAAAGGCGTAACCGTAGCAAAACTTATGCATTTTAAAACTGAAACGTATTTGTGTAAACAGGGCCTTAGTCATTTACAAACATTTGGCTACATCTATGCTAATCTGGAAACATTTTAAAGTGGCATTTTCATTTTAAAACGTCATTTTCAATTGTTTTCCAAAAGTTGGTCATCTACAATGAAACCACTGAATGAGCTTTTGTCCCATACTGTGGATTTGTGAAATGGATAGTTCATCTAAAAATGAAAATTTGTCCATCATTTAGTCACCCTTGACTTATTCCAAACCAGTTTGTGTTTTTTATTCTGCTAAACACAAAAAAAAATATTTTGAAGAATGTTGTAAACATTGACATCCATCGTAGGAAAAACAAATACTATGGAGGTCAATGGTTACAGGTTTCCAACATTCTTCAAAATATATTCTTTTGTGTTCAACAGAACAACCTCTAAATTAGTCGGGACTTCTCGTGTGGTGGCGAAGCTGATGGCTGTGTTAAAGAACCTCTCTTAATCAGTTGATTCTAAATACCCTACAAGGTACATTCAAGAAACTAAAGACAAACTAAAAGTTAACACGGAAGGGGAGAGGCACAAAAGGGGTAAAAATAAAGTAGGCTTGAAGTGTAGAAACAGCCGATATTACTGACGGCTGTGAGGAGAGCCGCGGTGTGGGAAAGGCTAATGTGGAAGTGGATTGGAATAAGTGAAGGGTCACTAAATGATGACAGACATTTTAACTATCCTTTAAAGCATAGGTCTCAAACTCGATTCCTGGAGGGCTGCAGTTCTGCACAGTTTTTCTCCAGCCCTAATTAAACACAGCTGATCTAACTAATCAAGGTGTTCAAGACTGCTAGAGACTATTAAGCTGGTGTGAGTTGGAGGTGGCTGAAGCTAAACTATGCAGAGCTGCGGCCCTCCAGGAATTGAGTTTGAGACCACTGCTTTAAAGTGTTTATTTACTTTCTGCATATTTGAAACATTGCAGCAATAAGCACAACTAATTTTATATTGGCCAACAATGAGATGGAGTTGTTGCTGTGAGTAATAGTGTCTCATGGAGTAGTAACACATGAGGATGAAGTCACAATTTCGAGCATATAGACTATAAGAAGAATATAACCTGGTAGACATGCCAGAACAAAGTCTTTGGATAATTTTTTTTTTTTTTTTGGGGGGGTGTATTAATGCAATATTTGACAATCAAGTTGTGTTATCTAATATGCATTATTTCAATGTCTGGTAGAAACCATGTATATCTGAAGAGACCTGTTTCAAAAACACTAACAAACCTTAATGTATCCAAACGTTAGACTGGTATTGTATAGATGTTTTTCTATTTAACCATCACTGTTTGCAGCTATATATATATATATATATATATATATATATATATATATATATATATATATATATATATATATATATATATATATATATATATATATATATATATATATATATATATATATACAGTTGAAGTCAGAATTATTAGCCCCCCTAATTTATTAGCACCCCTGTTTATTTTTTTTCCCCAATCTTTGTTTAACAGAGAGAAGATCTTTTCAACACATTTCTAAACATAATAGTTTTAATAACTCATTTCTAATAACTGATTTATTTTATCTTTGCCATGATGACAGTAAATAATATTTGACTAGATATTTTTCAAGACACTTCTATACAGCTTAAAGTGACATTTAAAGGCTTAACTAGGTTAATTAGGTTAACTAGGCAGGTTAGGGTAATTAGGCAAGTTATTGTATAACAATGGTTTGTTCTGTAGACTATCGAAAAAACAAATTAGCTTAAAGGGGCTAATAATTTTGACCCTAAAATGGATTTTAAAAATTTAAAAACTGCTTTTATTCTAGCCAAAATAAAACAAATAAGACTTTCTCCAGAAGATAAAATATTATCAGACATACTGTAAAAATTTCCTTGCTCTGTTAAACATCATTTGGAAAATATTTAAAAAAGGAAAAAAAATCAAAGGGGGCAAATAATTCTGACTTCAACTGTGTGTGTGTGTGTGTGTGTGTGTGTGTGTGTGTGTGTGTGTGTGTGTGTGTATATATATATATATATATATATATATATATATATATATATATATATATATATATATATATATATATATATATATATATATATATATATATATATATATATATATATATAAATTTGATCATCCTTTCTATTTGTTTGTGGGTTTTGCAAATATTTGACCAATTGAAAAGTATTTAAAGAGTTTGTGACTAAACCACTGAATACTTGAACTGTTTTCACAACCTTACAAAACTCCACCCAGTCTCAGTCAGCTGTGTATGTATGTGTATGATTAATGTTTGATAAAATGTTGAAATGTTGAAAGTTTTCGATTAACGGTGACGTTAGGTTACACTCATGCTCTATTCTTGCCTCAGAATTATGCAAATTGAGCAACTGATTCTGTCATTCTCTATTTATAGTGCTATATTTTTATTGCCTTCTGTATCTTAATGGATCCTATAGCTGATAAAGTGTTGTGCAACTTCTGTTTATTTTTTTACTGTCATCAGATGCTTGTGGTTGCTGCCACCGAGCCCTGTAGCCTGATGCACTCTGAACCTCCACACCCCGTTACACAAACACCTGTTTTCTCCCGTCTTTACCCTGCTCACACCCCTGACACCCCTTCACGGCCTTCCACCTCTGGCGTGAGCCCAAGCTCCAGTGTTTCCACTGCCTCAGCCGTATCATTCATTCGGCCTGACTCTAGTTCAAGTGCTGCTAACCACATTGGCAAATCTGATACGGTATCGAGCAGTTTACATCAAGAGCCAGTCATGCCTGAAACATCCACACCCACATCAAGTTCCAGCCAGTTGCGATCAGAAGCAGAACCAGCAGTGTCCAGTCCTATGTCCAGCAGACCATCTCCATCAGCTTCCTCAGATAAACCCAATCCAGTTTCGCTGGAACTGCTGGGTCACGATTACCTATGCAAACCAAGAATAATGAAGAGCGTTGTGAACTTTGACAAGATTTATGCATATTTAAGTGACATGGACTCGAAAACCTGCAGTTCAGCTCTTTCTTCAATGGGTATGTATTGTTGATACACTGCATACAACATTCATTCTGGAAATTACACTCCCCGTCATGACTATACATTGTAGCAGGAAGGATGTTAAAGTCCTGGTTCTTGAAGGGATAATTCATCCCAAAAAAATACTATTTCTCATTATTAACTCACCCTCAAGTAGCTTCACTGTTAAAAGATTGTCAACAACAGCATTAGAAAAATTATGTTAAAATAAAAAAATTGAGTGATCAGTACGCATACCTGTCAACCCTCCTGTTTTTCCTGGGATTCTCCTGTATTTTATCTCCTGAAAATCCCGCTATTCCGTATTTTTAATCTTTCTATGAAGGGGAGACATGGCAATAAACATTAAATGACCGATCCTCCCTATACTCAACCCATACCGCCGAACCACCAGGGGACGCCCCTTGCGCTTAAACGTGAATCTGTTCTGCGCTTTCATTTTATTTAGGCATGAAAACACTTTGAAATATAGAAATGGCGGGGTTCTCTTTCTTTCCATTACCGGCACCGTTGCCCCTACTATGCAATCCTCAAAACAGCGTGACTGTCAGACGCGCTCCATAGTGATAAATAGACGCTGTTTCCCAAACGGATTCTGTAATGAGATTTGATAACTTGATTAAATTTCTTTATAATAGCTATTGATTTTAATAACTTTAATTTATTTGTTTTGTTTGTAATTTATTAATTTTCTAATGTGGCAATGCGGTGACGCAGTAGGTAGTGCTGTCGCCTCACAGGAAAAAGGTCGCTGGTTTGAGCCTCGGCTGGATCAGTTGGCATTTCTGTGTGGAGTTTGCATGTTCTCCCCGCGTTCGCATGGGTTTTCTCCGGGTGCTCCGGTTTCCCCCACAAGTCCAAAGACATGCGGTATAGGTGAATTGGGTAAGCTAAATTGTCCGTAGTGTATGTGTGTGAATGAGTGTGTATGGATGTTTCCCAGTGAGGGGTTGCAGCTGGAAGGGCATCCGTTGCGTAAAACATATGATGGATAAGTTGGCGGTTCATTCCGCTGTGGCGACCCCAGGTTAATAAAGGGACTAAGCCTAATGGAATGCGTTTTTCCAATGTGCTATTTATTCTATATTTGTAAATAATAATAAAACATATTACCTACCATTTCAACTGTTTATTTACAATGAAACAGCTCCAGATGAACAAATTTAGTCATTTAGGGAATTTAATTTAATTTGATTTTTTTGAGTGGGGTATCCCTTATTTTCACATGCCAATGTTGACAGGTATGTCAATACGGTGAATGTAGCCTTGTTCAAATAGGTTTTGGCTGAATGTGGATTGCGATAATGTTATATGCTGTATCTAAAGCGACACACTGCCGTGCCTTGTCTGTGACAACTCAAGGTATTCCACACCGAATAAGTACTACTTATACGCATATAAAATGCTATATAATTTACTGATAAAATACATCCAGGGGATTGTTATCACAGAATAACGCCTGACAGGCTTATCGACAGGCTGCTGTCTAAGACTGAAGGGCTTTTTTTGCACAAACAACCAACCTGGATGTACTTTATACCACTTATTACACAGATATTTGCCACAAAACATCAAAATTAGAAACAAAACATTGTTCTGAGCCAAAACAGTTTAATTCATTCATTCATTTTCTTTTGGGCTTAGCCCCCTTATTAATCAGGGGTCACCACAGCGGAATGAGCCGCCAACTTATCCAGCATATGTTTTAAGCAGTGGATGCCCTTCCATCTGCAACCCATCACTGGGAAACACCCATACACTCTCATTCACGCACATACACTACGGACAATTTAGCTTACCCAATTCACCTATACCGCATGTCTTTGGACTTGTGGGGGAAACCGGAGCACCCGGAGGAAACCCACGCGAACATGGGAACAAACTCCACACAGATATGCCAACTGACCCAGCTGAAGCTCGAACCAGCGACCTTCTTGCTGCACTGCGCCGCCCAGTTTAATTAATTCTTTAAATAAATGCAAAGATGACAGAAACTAAAACAGCTGAATGGAGCATTCACTAACCTGAGCATTAATCAGACACAAGATGGCGCCAAACAGTCAAAAACACAAAGCAGAAATGAAACCAACTAAATGGATCATATACTAACTTGCGTATTTATTCATTCCCATAACGGCATCAAACAATCAAAAACAGAGGCATGACAGACAAGCAGATACAGTAAATGCTAATGTGGATGCAAGTATATACAGTTGAAGTCAGAATTATTAGCCCCCCTTTGAATTTTTTTCTTTTTTTTAAGATATTTCCTAAATGATGTTTAACAGACTAAGAAAATTTTCATAGTATGTCTGATAATATTTTTTCTTCTGGAGAAAGTCTTATTTGTTTTATTTCAGCTAGATAAAAGCAGTTTTTAATTTTTTTTAAAACCATTTTAAGGTCAAAATTATTAGCCCCTTTAAGCTAACTTTTTTATCATAGTCTACAGAACAAACCATCATTATACAATAACTTGCCTAATTTCCCTAACCTGCCTAGTTAACCCAATTAACCTAGTAAAGCCTTTAAATGTCACTTTAAGCTGTATAGAAGTGTCTTGAAAAATATCTAGTAAAATATTATTTACTGTCATCATGACAAAGATAAAATAAATCAGTTTTTAAAACTATTATGTTCAGAAATGTGTTGAAAAAAAATAAACAGGGGGGCTAATAATTCAGGGGGGCTAATAATTCTGACTTCAACTGTAGATGTGAATGTATTCACACTGATGGTCAAGGTGATTCGAAGTGTTATTTAGCTGTTGTTATCCCAGAATATCATACCTTGGAATTGTTGCAACTGGCCGATCAGAATTGAGCATTCCAAACTGTGTAATAATATAAAACAATAGGTTGTTTTCAATCACGTGATTCTGGTGACGCGCAAAATTCAGATGGAGTGCAGGAAGTAAAAAACTGAATGAGAGACATAGGGGAAACTTCGTAATTTTGCGATTTAAATCATATTTCAAAGGAGATATATCATATAACATACCACATATGTTGGGCATGATCCTTACATCATGAAGAGGGCCGAGTTTTCTACTGAACTAAAATATCTTTGGCTGTCATCAAAGCGGTAGAGACTGTATAAGCTATTACATTACATGAAAAAATACTGATAGTAAGTACTGTAGTGTTTTGAATCATACTATAATTACTCGAATTAAACTGTCGTAGTAATTATATTTATGCAAGGGTAGCATTTCTTTTTAGTTTGGTTGATGAACAACAAACATTCACAGCTGCTGCGCATCTCAACATTCACGTTACAGTTGTTTATTCCACCAAAACGATTTATTATTGCAAAACAAGACTGAGATTTCATTACAGCGATGATATGGCAGGGTGCAGTATTTTTATTCTCCTGGATTTTGTATAAGTGTGGTGATGTTTAAATCTGATTTTAATATAGCACATTAACATACAGTTGAAGTCAGAATTATTAGCCCCCCTTTGAATTTTGTTTTCTTTTTAAAATATTTCCCAAATGATGTTTAACAGAGCAAGGAAATTTTCACAGTATGTCTGATAATATTTTTTCTTCTGGAGAAAGTCTTATTTGTTTTATTTTGGCTAGAATAAAAGCAGTTTTTAATTTTTTAAAAACCATTTTAGGTCAAAATTATTAGCCCCTTTAAGCAATTTTTTTCGATAGTCTACAGAACAAACCATTGTTATACGATAATTGCCTAATAATTGCCTAATTACCTAAGTTAAGTTATAACCTAGTTAAGCCTTTTAATGTCACTTTAAGCTGTATAGAAGTGTCTTGAAAAATATCTAGTAAAATATTATTTACTGTCATCATGACTAAGATAAAATAAATCAGTTATTAGAAATGAGTTAATAAAACTATTATGATTAGAAATGTGTTGAAAAAATCTTCTCTCCATTAAACAGAAAACGGGGAAAAAATAAACAGGGGGGCTAATAAATCAGGGGGGCTAATAATTCTGACTTCAACTGTATTTATACACATAGGCCTGTTTATAATCTTTTTTGGTGCTGTCAAACGAATTATCGCGTTCAAAAAAAGTTTGTACACATGGATGTATTGAATAAATGTTTATTAAATGCCGCCTTTTCTTCTGTTTTTCAGTCAGTTTCTTGAACTTTCCCCCCTTTATAAGCAAAACCTTTTGGAAGTTTATAAAAGCTGTTCGGCATTTCTAATTTTGGCTGATTTAAGCGATTATAATCAACATAAAACAGAAACATTTTGATGTTCTGATAGCGATTCCTATGTAGAAGAATCACTTCCTGCCCTCCATCTCAATTTTGCGCGTCATCAATGAGGAAATGTAAAAACAAGCTATACAGATGGCACAGAAAGAATTTGAGCAGTGTCCTTGCTGGCCAAAGGGCTTCTGTGCTAATTTTAAAAAAAAAATTGCAAGCTTTCCTAAATTTTGTACGATTTGCTTAATTTGGCTTTAAATTCAGGGATAGCAGAATTACTACATTCTGCAGGGACACAACCTTTCTATTTATTATAACTCATGGAAATGCAGTTTTTTTTAGTCAATGAAAGTCAGGAAAAACTCTTTGACATTTGGTTTAGGGTGGGAACTTTTCCTCACTGTGACACCAAACTAAAAATACACAGTTCACCTAACATGACAAACCAATCATCATTTACACGCTGCCTTTTCACTCCAAACCTAGAGTTGTTTTTTTGTTTTTGTCAAAAAAGTGTCAATGAGTTTGAGTGTCATTTTGACCCCAATTACTTTCAATATATCTGCAAAAACTGCTTTTCCATAGAAGTCAGTAGTGCATGTGGATAAATGACTGCAAATGAAGTTCATTTTGATATACCTGTGTGAAACTCTTTGATTCTGTCTTCAGAGTGTGCAGTGCTGCTGGATCTGCTGATGTGTTTGCCTGAGGAGCTCCCGTTACTCGACTGCAAGGGGCTTCAACATCACCTCCTCCAGTTACACTCGCAGCTCTCCAAGCCCACAGTAAAGCCAGAATCCCATTCAAACGTCCCACTTTCTGATGAAGCTAACAGCTCTACATCAGCACAGAAGCCTAGCGCTCCTGCCGGATCCAGTGAAAAGCATGGACCAGTGAAGGACAGTGAAGACTGGGCCTCGGCTGGCATCTGTCCTCTCAATCCTCTGTCAATTCCAGTAACTTTGCTGAAAAGAAAGTCCTTGGATTGTGATAAATGACATGGTTATCCAGGAGCAGTTGAAAAAGGGAATGGGTTGAGTCTGGTTTTTCAGGTATTGTTTTACTAGAGTTAAGTGAATTTTTCTGAATGAGGATTTTGTTTGTTTAAGTTTGTTATTAAACCAAGATGTGAACCATGAAAAGTTAATGTGAATGTTAAACCATGTATCTGCATCTTTAATTGTCGTGAATCTTATTTTGTATAGAATTGCTGTATATTTGTGACATTGAGTTTCAGTCTGTAATCCATTTTGAATGCAATGCTAAAAAAAAGATCAGTTAAACAAAGGTGTACCCTTTTTTGGCAGTTTAGCCAAACCGTGTTCATGTTTTACCCCATCACTTATTTTTTTTTTTATCTATTGATTAAATTGTTTTCCAATTTTTCCAAAAGTGCAGCTCTGTTGATGCCTAAATGATGGATAATATTCATTTATAGTTTCATATTTTCATTCTGCTTCTACTACGGTTAACAAGTCAATGCATAGTTAATGTAAAACAAATATATAAATAAAAGTATATATTTTTTAATTGTCATTTTTACTCTGTTCTGCCTGTTATAATGTTTGAAAATTAGGCTTGATTTTTGTGAGTAAAATATTTACTCCTGGTTTCTTAGACAAGGCTTAAGTCCACTCTGTAAATAAACATGGTTACCAGCTGAATCAAATAAACCTAGAGCCATTTTAATTGTAATTGTATAAAACAAATGTAAAACAATAAGTTATGAATCATGATTAAGAAAAAAAAAAACATGTCATGACATTGTTCATATTTATAGATTTTCTTTTACTGTATAGTGCTGGATTAAAATGAAGCACCATCTTTTTTTAAGTACTGGGTTATCCTTTTTTTTTTTTTTTTTTTGAAAGAAACTCAATTTATTTAGTTTTTGTTTAAACACAAGTAATTTTGTTGAAGGGATGTTATAAAAAATTACTTAATTTGATTTATTCATTTCGAACAAAAAAAATCATACGCAAAACAATTCTTTAAACAAAGTACATTTCAATATGGTTGAAATGGAGCAGGATGAAGCACCAGCTTATTTCCCCCACCCCATTATCACACACATCATTTGTGTATTACTTCAACTTATTTCGTCTTTTACTTATCTCTTCTTTTTACATGAGACCTATTTTATCCTTTTGGCATCTTTGACATATTATGTTTGTACATTTACATTGTATAACAAACACCCCAAAAATACATAGTATTGAAAACAGCCATTAATTGAAATTTCCTCATACCTTTCTCTTTTTAAACTGATTAATATCCTGACATTGTTTTAGAATCTGTTTTACTGTTCCATAGCTTCACACAACTTACAGACATACACAAATATTTAAAAGTTGTCCTTGTTTTCAACCTCTGAAGATTTTGTTTTTCTCTCAGATTATATCCCCTTTGCCTTTTTTTGTCTGCATTTCGAAACTTGTTTAAAATATTTATTTACAAATAAATTGTGGTGTTTTAAATTTAACCAAATCATTGAACTTAAGCATCTTCAATTTAAAAAAAATAAAGGAATTTTGTGCTCCAAATACCCCACATTTTCTATCATGCTGACGTTTTTTTCTGTATTACACATAAGGATCGTAAGTTACATTTATATGTATTCCCCAAAATTTCAGCACAATAACTCATATATGGCAACATGTGTGTTATATAATACATATATTGATTTATTGTCCAAGGTAAATCTTGCTTTATTGCTACGGTTTTTACCAATTTTGACTTCACATTATTTCTTTGCGATTTCCAACTACTTTTATGAATCAATACAACTCCAAGAAACTTAAATGCATATACTCTTTCTATAACCATTATCAACAGTGGTGGAAGGAGTACTGGAAAATCATACTCAAGTAAAAGTACCATTACTTGCTCAAAAATGTAGAGTAAAAGTATCTGTTGTAAATATTAATCAAAATATGAGTAAAAAGTAGCCCTTTTAAAAGTACCCAAGAGTATAGTGAGTATTACGCTGTGAAAAGCTGATGCGTTTACATGAAGTTTGTGCAGGGGTGTGTGAACGTAACATTCTGTAGTGCATTCAGTGATCTTCCTAAATTCGCTCGTTCTTTCCAACATTCCTTTCCTTGTTTGTTCATTTTGTCCTTCATTCGTTTGTTTGTTCCTTCCTTCTTTCGTTCCTCCCTTCATTCGTTCATATTTTTGTTTCTTCTTTCTTTAGGTCCTTTGTTCATTCCTTCCTTTTTTCCTTCCTCAGTTTGTTCAGATCTTCCTTAAATTAGTTCCCTTCATTAGTTCAGTTCTTCCTTCCTTCATTCAGCCATTCTTCATTCGTTCCATTTAGTGATTGTTTAAGGCTGTTTGGTGATTTCAGTCATCATACAATCGGCATTCTTCATTTTGCGTGAAGACTTTAGACATCTTCTTGTACATTTTTAATGCATCCAAAAGGTTTGTTGCATTTATAAAGCGCCCATGTCTTGAGGTTGTTCAGTATGATGCGATTTTTCTATGTGCGATTTGATTGGACAGGAATCGCAGGACTGATTTTTCCACTTTAGACAATCACATTAGACAAGAAAGAAATAGTGACTGCAGGTTGAAGGAAAGTAGTGGAGTAAAAGTACTGATACAGCATTAAAAATGCACTCAAGGGAAAGTAAAACTAGAAAACTACTTAGCAAGTTACAATTCCTGAGAAAAACTACTCAACTACAGTAATTGGAGTATTTGTAATTAGTTTCTTTACACCACTATCAATTTTTAAATCTACTGTATATTATGGCTACTTTTTAATTTCCCAAAATAACATAACCTTTGTTTTACTTAAATTTAATGAAAGTTTGTTTACGTCAAACCACAATTTCAATTTATTAATTTCTGTTCTAATCAACTCCATAAGTTTTGGTAAATTAACCACAGAACAAAAGATACTTGTATCATCTGCAAATAAAATAAACAAACAACTCTGATATCGTACTCATATCATTCATGTAAATTATAAACAATATTGGACCTAAAACTGATTTACATATGAAGATTTATGGTTGCCAATTTCAACAAACTGTTGCCTATTTTTTAAATAACTGCTTATCCAATCCAAAGCTACTCCTCGAATACCATACCTTTCTAATTTATTTACCCATTTATTATGATTTATTGTATCAAATGCCTTCTTTAAATCTATTTAAAAAAATACAACTACATTCTCCTTTTGAACTATCTTATTAGTAATTTCCCCAATAATTTCTGTTGATGCCAGAGATGCTGATCTATTTTTCCTGAAACCATATTGCTCATCAGCTAAAAGTAGAGATGCTCCGGTTGATCGGCCGGAGATTGCTATCAGCCGAAAATCACATTTTAAGACTCGATCGTTAGTCCCCAATCTGGCCAATCACATGAACCGAATACCAAGTGTTCGTTTACGGGTTTACAAGCAGAGGAAGATCCATTTTAACTTCTTATGCATCAAATATGCACTCCAAACTGTTTCTTGATTGAGACATGCTGAAATCTTCTTTCGTCATTTGCAATGTTTCTAAATGGCATTGTTAGTCATTTTTCTTACCAAATTTTTTATCTGTCTTATCTACAGTATTATTTTCTTTAAAGCTGCTTCTGACCATGATGTGTCCTCACTAAATAGTTATGAGACGTGTTTGAGAAATTATATCCAACATTCTTCATTTTTTCTCCTAGGAAAGGAGAAAGCTCCACGTAAGTACCATACTTAGAGGAAAAATGTGCTTTATGCAATGTTAAAGTTATATAAAGCTTGAAGCAGCAGAATCTGTACTCGGTATTGGCCGATCACCATGACGAGGAATCAGTACTCGGTATCGGCTCCAAAGATCCTGATCGGAGCATCCCTAGCTAAAAGGTTATGCTTAAATGTCCCAAGTGAACCACCATATTGCCAAGTGAACTATTTTGCTTAATCCTAGTCTAAAGCTTGTCTGTGAATCCAGGCTTTAGCTCTTTGGTTGCTTTTATCTACACATTGTAGCCTGTGCTATTTTTCATGAGTACTAAGACTTGATGTAGAGAGATACAACAGAGAAACAATGAAATTAATAAAAATATAAATGTCATAAAACTATTAATTATTATTTAATACCCTAAACAAATAAAGTGTTTTCTCTCCATAAAATATGACAGATTGTTTATACTTTGATGGTTTACTTCAACTTGTAGGGTCATTCAAAAAAGCAAATATTGTACAAGGTCACATGTGGACAACATTTCTGGCAGCTACTGAACACTCTATGACTTCAAAACTGAAGACTTGCAGAAAAAAAATTACTATAAAGTAACAAAGCTAAGCAAAGCCTCGTGACAATCATCATATGTATGTGTGAATATCATATGACATGCAAACAAGTGGTCAAGTGAAAAGATATCAAGCCTGGGTATTTGGACAGACTCAGCGCCACAAAGATTTTATAGCAGAAAAAGATTAACTGGCCTCAAAAAAAAAAAAAAAAACTGGAGCTCTGCACAGTTTTGCTCCAACCCTAATCAAACACAGCTCACAACTAGTCAAGGTGTTCAAGACTGGAGACTATTAAGCAGGCGTGAGTTGGAGGCGATTGGAGCTAAACTTCAGCCCTTCAGGAATTGAGATTGAGACCACTGATTTAGAGCAAGTATAGCATTGCACAAGTGATTAGCGTTTACACAGAGGTGTAATTACATCAACTTAGGGGATGCTACTATTTGAAACTGTTCATAGTAATGACTTAAGAGCTTATTATCAGTTTCTTTTTCCTGATTATCTGTTGAAAATGTGGCTCTCCACCCGTCTTGACGCATGTAATGCAACATCCCTCATAGTGCTTGACTGCTCGCGGATAAGATATCTGAGATAAAGAGACTCACCTTGTGGCTGTAAAAATCACAAGGCTGTAAAATCACAACTTATTCACAAGTCTGAACATTAGTCTGAACATTTCATCATAAAATATTTTTTTGGCAAAGTAACAAAGTACTGCATACTATTTTTTTTTTTTTTTTACATGTACAACCTAAATATATACTGTTCAAAAGTAAAGGGAACACTCAAACAACACAATGTAACTCCTAATGTTCCCTTTAGTTTTTGAGTAATACATTTTGTAATCATTTGCATATAATATTAATATTTTTATCCATTTCTCAGTGAATATAGGCAATGGATTTTGGTGCATTAAAACAACAGATTTATTAAACAGATATATTTATTAAAATAATGTTTCAGTCACCAAACATATTTAGAAATTAAAAGATAATAAAATTAAATTCAAGCAAAATATTGCAAAAATATTTTTTTCAAAATTTTCCTCTTTTTTTAAATTGTATTTAATATTTTCTTTAACATAAGTTTGGGTGTACTAGTTTTTGGACAGTTATCATAAGTCATTTTGTTAGATTAGCTCCAGATTTGGCTTCAGTACTGACTAATCTAATGTATATGGACAAATCTAATATTGTATAGCTTTAAATATTAATTTAAAAGAGAGATTTGTGAGGGGTGTACTTATATATGCTAAGCACTGTATATACAAAGGTAACATAAAATAAAGTATTAAAAAGCCCCGTTCAAGAGAAATGACACAGTCACAAAGAAAAACTACAACTAAAATGAAGAGTTATTGAGAATATAGGTCATTTATTTTAACATAAGCGTAATGCAAGCATAAGTGCAATAAAAGTATAATAACAATAAATAATTTGTGGTTAACATGCAATTTTCTTGTCTTGTTTAGTTAACGGGGACATGGTACATTAACAAAACATTTCTGTAAATGTAGCAGGATATTTTTTAGTCCCTAAACAAAATGTTAAAAAAGTCGCCCTAAAGAAAATGTAATTAAAGTACATGTTAAAACATCACAATCCATAAAAAAATAAATAAAAATACAAAGTGCACGAGACTTACTCCCCAAGCTATCAAATATAGGATTTAAATGTTGAGATAACAGAATACTAATTAACCATATTATTATTTTAACCTTAAATACTTCATATGTTTTTATATATCTTACAGTTGTTAGTATAATATTCCAATTCTTTTGATGGCAAATGAGGACTGATTAAGCTTACTTTCCCTAATACAGTCTCTTCTCAATGCACCTCTTGTAGAATGATAAACAGTTGATCTAATACTGACTAACTGATTAATACATACATCAAGCAGGCATTTGCATACCTAATCACATCACAATTAACAAACCGATTGATATTAATGCTGTATTATTATTCATAACGATAATAAAACATGAGGATATCTGACAGAAATTTGAATAATGTTTCCTCCATCTCTTCATCACGTGATCAAACGCATCGTGTTCAGACAGTGTTTGTCACACATCTGAGAAACAGAAAATATGTACAATTCTACTGCTACCGACTTTAATGGTATATAAATAGGACTCACTGAGTTTTGATACATCAAGACTGTGAATTTTAAAAGCAACAGATACATTAAGTATACCACACATAGCCCCACTGAAAAAAATGATGTCTGCAAAACTGTTGCAAACAATGTATATGGGTTGAATTTAAACAAACAAATTAAATTGAGTAATGTTCAACTTAATTTGTTTATTTAAATTCAGCCCAAATAAATTGTAACTTAATAAAAATTGTAAATGAGAGGAATCAGCTTTATATCATTTCTTTGTCAGTGTGTTTGTGTTGATATGGACTTAAGCTTCACTCTTAAATATCAAAAGAAGTCCGGATCTGAGGTCTGTCCATTTTCATCTGTTAAGAGCAATAAAGCAAAGAATAAGAAATTATCAAAAACAACACCAAAAAAACTCATAATTATGATGTAATAATGCTTGTATCGCAATGTATTTTAAAATAAAAATTGTCCTATAAATAAAATGCAACCTTTATCAACCAGAAAATAGCTGGAGGAAACGTATCGTTAGATTTTTGACATTGCAAGAAGGACATATGTTGATTTATTTGTTGAAGTAAATCACATCATTTCAGTACTCACAGATGGATCTCTCTGAAAGTTCTGCAGATGAAAGTCGGGTTCAGGCGAGTAGTTTGTCGTGTAGGATCGAGCTGCAAAAACGTCTGGTTTATATTTAGCTAAACTGTTAGGTGTGTCTCTTGGTGAGTAGACTGGATTATCATATCGGTCAACTGGAAATATAGAAAAATGTACGTTCATTAATCAGAGACTTGTTGATGAGGATGTTTGATATGTTTGAGTCTACCAATTTACTGATGTAACAGCTGTTATTAGTATTGTAAAATATCCACAAAGGAAATCATTTGTTTGGCGATTCAGGTATTTACCTACAAGTAAGAACTGTTGTATAGGGTAATGTTTTTTTTTTATTGGTACCTGGGAATGGTGCTTTCTTGGTTGGCCACTCAAAGTCATCTTCTAACCATTCTTTCACTAGCTCCTGCTTCATGTCCTTATTCCTATCAGACAAACAAGCACAGTTATGGGCAGGATGACACATTTCTTCTCGTAAGAAGTCAACACCGTGTTTTTCCAACACACATCAAAGAAAAAGGCAGTAATTCTGGGAAGTTCGACTGGAATTACTGACACATTTCTGGTCATTCAGAATCAGTTCTATCTTTCAGTCAGTCAGATGCCAACCATAGAGGACTTCTAGAGGTCTCCATAACCCTGGACCAGGCCGTATCCTGAGCAGATGCTGTGGCAGTTATGGAGGAGTGGAGAGCATGAGATTCCTGAAAGTGACAGAAGAGTCTCCGCATTGATTTCGTGGGCCAGCCTGAACACCAGCCGGTGACCTACTCACACCTGCAGCTTCTCCACGATGAATGATGAATGTAGACTGCAGCTTTGCAAGTTTTGCCAGTGGAGAAACGGTCTTGCCCACCTGAGCCTGGTTTCTCTCAAGGTTTTTTCCTTCACTTTTGTCAATTGGTAAAGTTTTGTTCCTCACCACTGGCTTGCTTGTGTAACCCCGCCAACCCGCTCCGAGCTGGTATCAAACCGGCGACCTTCCGCATGGGAGTCGGATGCTCTACACTTGGTTTGGGACTTGTGGAGCTGCCCATCGATGGATTTGCTCTTCAGTGTTTGAACTTTCAGCTGTGAAATTTAAACTAACCTGAACTAAGCTAAACTGTACTGTACTAAAACTGGACTGACACATTCAATTTACTAGAACTTTTATGTTAAGCTGCTTTGACACAATCTACATTGTAAAAGCGCTATAGAAATAAAGATGAATTGAATTTAAAGTCCTTGTGACATGAGATGATCTCAAAAAAAGCAACACACATGAGAAAACCCAAGAAAATTGCTTTGCTAATTGAGTTGTATAAAGATGCGACTACTTACCTCTTCACAGTCTTTTTGTTTATTACAAGATAAGCTGTTAGGATTGCGACAGTTATTACTGCTAAAGCTGCCACTGTTCCCAGTCCAGCATAGAATCCAATTTTGTTCACTTGGAATCTGCAATCCTCTCCCAGGTACCAGTTAGCATCATTATAGGGGCAGCTAAAATAAAGATGAATTCATTTCAAAGATGTTTTCAGGGAAGTATATGCACATTTTTACTACTGTTTTTTTTATTTAGATCGTTGCAGATCTTTGAATTGGTCTTGCTCCAATCATTGGTTATGATCACTTTCTAAAACAGGGGTGCCCAATTTTTTTCATGTGAAGGGCCAAAAACCAAATAACATCAAGAGCTGTGGGCCGAAGCTAAATATACCAAAATATTTTACATTAAAGTTGCCATAGGTAATTTCCTAATTTATTTAATAATGCACCTCCTGACATCTACACCAGGAGGTGCATGAGGAAAGCCAAGAGAATCATCAGCGACTCCAGCCACCCAAGCCATAGACTTTTCTCTCTGCTACCCTCAGGCAGAAGGTTCCGCAGCATCCGGTCACGCACCAGCCGACTGAAGGAAAGTTTCTTCCCTCAGACTATCAGGCTGATGAACACTTAACACACCCCACACAAACTCTTCCATACCCCGCACTGCACACCGTCAAGATGTAGCATGCACTGCACTTTAACAAATCCATACTTAAAACAATACTGCCTACGTATCGCTGTCAACATTGCCAATTTTACATTGTCTTGTTTTTTGTGAGTATGTTGTTGTGTACTGCACTGTCTGTATCCTGCACTGTCTGTATTTTGCACTGTCTGTGTTTTGCACTGTCTGTATTTTGCACTGTCGTTGTATTTGCACTGTCTGGAGCCAGCACCTAAGCTTTTCACTCATCATAGCACACGTGCTGCTGATGATGTGACAATAAAAGTGATTTGATTTGATTAATATTTAAAAATGAATAGAAAAACATTACTTTTAATCATATTAACTAACGCAGTAAAACCGTTTAAATAATAACTTATTGCAATTAAAACATAAACAATCACATTTATGACACAGTGAAGTTCAATGCTGAATACGCTAGTCAAGCCAAATCGGCCTTTGTCTTGATTCCCTCACCAAAGTCTCTGCATTGTCCTCTATCCGTCAGGTGACAATATGTACATTTTAAACTAAATTACAGCATTTAAATTCAGTTAGCCGTTTTGTAGCTTAACAATAAAACCAACAAATAAAAGGTTACATTAAATTAGAATTTACACTCTCTAAACCATCCCCATCATTCTCCCTCTCTTCTCAGATGGGATGACGGGCCAAATCAAAGTTTACAATGGGCCAATTTTGGGCCGCGGGCCCCGGTTTGGGCATCTCTGTTCTAAAACAACATTTATTTTAAAGATTTCAGGTCATGAGTGTGAGTGGGGTGCAGCATGAACTGCCACAATGCATAAAGAGTGAGAATATCAACAATATAGTTAAATAAAAGTACATACTAGCAAGTTGCACCATCCTTAGTAACGTCACAAGTGCCTTCGGAGCCACACTGTTTTGTTGTAGGATGATCTGCATTGCATTCAGTCACACAAGCCACTCGGCCATTGATCTCCATTGGAGTAAAATGTCTTTGTATTTCTTTGGGGAAACTTTCCAATGCTTTTTCGCACACCTCTTCGACTATGGAAATAAAAAAAAGAGCAACAGTTATGATAAATAAATAAAACAAACAAATGACAGGGTTCAGAAATAAATTTTCTTTAATTTAATAGACTGTTTTTGTAAACAATACATGTAATACAAAAGATTTGGAACTGCCCCTTTGAGGTTGTTTTGCAGAATTTTCAGGACTCATTTTCTTCTCTTTTGACACAATGAATGACCCATCATTAAATATTAAAGGCAGCCCCCTTTTATTATTAGAGCAACTCATTACTTACTACTAAAATTAGTCTTTGATGTATGGACCTCTGCAATAGGAAAATCATCGTCTAGAAGAGATAAATGTTTAATAAACAGAAACAGATTATAAATGCATCCAATAACCATATACTGTAGTAGATAATGAAGAAATTACATCTGACTTACCTGTGCTGTTTTTTAATTCATCAAGAGTTGTTTGCAGTTCACTGACCATTTCATCGTAAACACTGTTTATATTGTCATTTTGAATGTGAAGAATGACATCATGCTTGATGTTCACACTAGCCACAGAATAAAAAATACAAAAACATCAATTCAAATATATATATACATCTAAAAAAAATCGATTTTCAAATTGGTGATTTAAAGGTGTAACAATTTTGTAAAGATTTCTGTTTGGTTATACATGTTTATTACATTTTGTACTGTTACCTTTTTTCTTCCTTCAAAGGCACGCTTCTTCTTCGCCTTGTTGTAATAGGATTACCAGGACTTTGAAAAAAATAAATTAGCATTCTATTAGCATAGCTATGATTACAAAATGGCTTGTACTGTAGATTAAGTAGAGGTATTACCTTAGAATGATATTGTCCACACGATCAAAGTTTTTTATTTTGTTATACTTGGGTAGAACCTGTATTTGAATGAAAATATGTCAGCAAAAGCTTCAAGCCCCAAAATTAGGACCTCCACTGTTTGTCAAGGTGAACTGAAGCCACTATTACAAATATTGCATACGTGACAACTGCTAAGTTTTCATTTATTCAATAAAATCAAGGTGAAATTTTAGTAAAGATGATCACATAACTTCCTCAATATCCGGACAATAATATTTCTGTAATTAAAGGGATAGTTCACCCAAAAATTCTGTCATCATTTACTCATCCTTTACTTATTTCTAACCTTTTATGAGTTTCTTTATTCTGTTGTACACACAAGAAGAAGATATTTTAAAGAAACTATAACCACTAAATACCATAGCAAGAAAAAAATACAATTGAAGTCAATTGTTACAGTTTTTTGGCTTTCTTCAAAATATCTTCTTTTGTGTTCAACAGAGGAAAGAATCTAATAAAGGTTTGGATCAACTTAAGTGTAAGTAAATAGTGAGCAATTTTTGGGTAAATTGTCCTTTTTATCATGTTTAAGAAAAAAAAAAATAAAATAAAAATGAACCTTCCTAGTGTGAACCTTATGAAATGAAAAGTGTACTGACAGAACTGACAAGACATGGGTCTTTACATAAATAAGATTCTGAAGAAAAAGACACTTACTGTTTTGTTGAATTTTCCCACAATTTCAAGATATTCACTTGATAATGGGTCTTCATGTTTATCTGTAAATGGAAGATTAACTTCCAATTCAGCATTCACTGCCCTTTCAATGTCACCTACAATGAAATTAGGGAAAGTTTGAAAAAACAAGTATATTACTTTATAATAATTATGTTTAATAAAAACAATGAAACAACTAATTAATAAAAGAAAGGACATCCTTTCTGAAAAACAATCATAGTATATTCTGACTACGTTTTTGGTTACATTTACAAAAGATATGGCATTAATAAATAACAGCAGAATTAAGATAAATCTCATTGAAAAAACTACAAGAACATTAATTGCAATTAAATGTTTCTGATAGACAGAACTAAAGATAATATTGTGGCCACTAAACTATCCAATACAAACTGGTACACTCATAGTTTCTATGTGAAAATTTAGACACTGTAATCATAAAATCACAAATTTTTCATTATTATCTACAAATATTTGAAAGGGATTCTAACAAACCTGGGACAACTTCAATTTCCACATGATTGCAGGTCCTCCCCGTAAAACCAGCTGTACACAAACAAGCCTTGTTGTCTGGCTGTGGAGTTCCTCCATTTTCACAGTGAATAGGTTTGATGGTTGTAGTTTTGATTGTTGACTGAGTTGATCTTGTTGTTGTTGCAAGAGTGGTAGTCACAGTGTCTTTTTCAGTTGTGACATCGGTTGTGCCAGGACTTTGTGTAGTTAAATCAGAAGTCGCTGTTGTGGTCTCTTTTGTAGTTGCAGGCGTTTCTGTTGTACCTGTATGTTCACTGGCTGTTGTGCCATCAGAAGTTGTTGAACTTTCTGTTGTAATCTCTTCTGTAGTTACAGGCGTCTCTGTTGTACCTGTAGGTTCACTGGCTGTTGTGCCATCAGTAGTTGTTGAACTTTCTGTTGTAATCTCTTCTGTAGTTACAGGCGTCTCTGATGTACCTGTAGGTTCACTGGCTGTTGTGCCATCAGTAGTTGTTGAACTTTCTGTTGTAGTCTCTTCTGTAGTTACAGGCGTCTCTGTTGTACCTGTAGGTTCACTGGCTGTTGTGCCATCAGTAGTTGTTGAACTTTCTGTTGTAATCTCTTCTGTAGTTACAGGCGTCTCTGTTGTACCTGTAGGTTCACTGGCTGTTGTGCCATCAGTAGTTGTTGAACTTTCTGTTGTAATCTCTTCTGTAGTTACAGGCGTCTCTGTTGTACCTGTAGGTTCACTGGCTGTTGTGCCATCAGTAGTTGTTGAACTTTCTGTTGTAATCTCTTCTGTAGTTCCAGGCGTTTCTGTTGTACCTGTAGGTTCACTGGGTGTTGTGCCATCAGTAGTTGTAGAACTTTCTGTTGTTATCTCTTCTGTAGTTACAGGCGTTTCTGTTGTACCTGTAGAATCACTGGCTGTTGTGCCATCAGTAGATGTTGAACTTTCTGTTATTTCTTCTGTAGTTACAGGCGTTTCTGTTGTACCTGTAGGTTCACTGGCTGTTGTGCCATCAGTAGATGTAGAACTTTCTGTTGTAATCTCTTCTGTAGTTACAGGTGTTTCTGTTGCACCTGTAGAATCACTGGCTGTTGTGCTATCAGTAGATGTTGAACTTTCTGTTGTAATCTCTTCTGTAGTTACAGGCGTTTCTGTTGTACCTGTAGAATCACTAAGTGTTGTGCCATCTGTAGACGTTGAACTTTCTGTTGTAATCTCTTCTGTAGTTGCAGGCATTTCTGTTGTACCTGTAGAATCACTGGCTGTTGTGCCATCAGTAGATGTTGAACTTTCTGTTGTACCTGTAGGTTCACTGGGTGTTGTGCCATCAGTAGAGGTTGAACTTTCTGTTGTTTTCTCTTCTGTAGTTACAGGCGTTTCTGTTGTACCTGTAGAATCACTAAGTGTTGTGCCATCTGTAGACGTTGAACTTTCTGTTGTAATCTCTTCTGTAGTGACAGGCGTTTCTGTTGTACCTGTAGAATCACTGGGTGTTGTGCCATCAGTAGATGTTGAACTTTCTGTTGTACCTGTAGAATCACTGGCTGTTGTGCCATCAGTAGATGTTGAACTTTCTGTTGTAATGTCTTCTGTAGTTGCAGGCGTTTCTGTTGTACCTGTAGAATCACTGGCTGTTGTGCCATCAGTAGATGTTAAACTTTCTGTTGTAATCTCTTCTGTAGTTGCAGGCGTTTCTGTTGTACCTGTAGAATCACTGGCTGTTGTGCCATCAGTAGATGTTGAACTTTCTGTTGTAATCTCTTCTGTAGTGACAGGCGTTTCTGTTGTACCTGTAGAATCACTGGGTGTTGTGCCATCAGTAGATGTTGAACTTTCTGTTGTACCTGTAGAATCACTGGGTGTTGTGCCATCAGTAGATGTTGAACTTTCTGTTGTACCTGTAGAATCACTGGCTGTTGTGCCATATGTAGATGTTGAACTTTCTGTTGTAGTCTCTTCTGTAGTTCCAGGCGTTTCTGTTGTACCTGTAGAATCACTGGCTGTTGTGCCATATGTAGATGTTGAACTTTCTGTTGTAATCTCTTCTGTAGTTACAGGCGTTTCTGTTGTACCTGTAGAATCACTGGCTGTTGTGCCATCAGTAGATGTTGAACTTTCTGTTGTACCTGTAGAATCACTGGGTGTTGTGCCATCAGTAGATGTTGAACTTTCTGTTGTAATCTCTTCTGTAGTTACAGGCGTTTCTGTTGTACCTGTAGAATCACTGGCTGTTGTGCCATCAGTAGATGTTGAACTTTCTGTTGTACCTGTAGAATCACTGGGTGTTGTGCCATCAGTTGATGTTGAACTTTCTGTTGTACCTGTAGAATCACTGGGTGTTGTGCCATCAGTAGATGTTGAACTTTCTGTTGTACCTGTAGAATCACTGGCTGTTGTGCCATCAGTAGATGTTGAACTTTCTGTTGTACCTGTAGAATCACTGGCTGTTGTGCCATCAGTAGATGTTGAACTTTCTGTTGTACCTGTAGAATCACTGGGTGTTGTGCCATCAGTAGATGTTGAACTTTCTGTTGTACCTGTAGAATCACTGGGTGTTGTGCCTTCAGTAGATGTTGAACTTTCTGTTGTACCTGTAGAATCACTGGGTGTTGTGCCATCAGTAGATGTTGAACTTTCTGTTGTACCTGTAGAATCACTGGGTGTTGTGCCATCAGTTGATGTTGAACTTTCTGTTGTACCTGTAGAATCACTGGGTGTTGTGCCATCAGTTGATGTTGAACTTTCTGTTGTACCTGTAGAATCACTGGGTGTTGTGCCATCAGTTGATGTTGAACTTTCTGTTGTACCTGTAGAATCACTGGGTGTTGTGCCATCAGTAGATGTTGAACTTTCTGCTGTACCTGTAGAATCACTGGGTGTTGTGCCATCAATTGATGTTGAACTTTCGGTTGTACCTGTAGAATCACTGGGTGTTGTGCCATCAGTTGATGTTGAACTTTCTGTTGTACCTGTAGAATCACTGGGTGTTGTGCCATCAGTTGATGTTGAACTTTCTGTTGTACCTGTAGAATCACTGGGTGTTGTGCCATCAGTTGATGTTGAACTTTCTGTTGTACCTGTAGAATCACTGGGTGTTGTGCCATCAGTTGATGTTGAACTTTCTGTTGTACCTGTAGAATCACTGGCTGTTGTGCCATAAGTAGATGTTGAACTTTCTGTTGTAGTCTCTTCTGTAGTTCCAGGTGTTTCTGTTGTACCTGTAGAATCACTGGCTGTTGTGCCATCAGTAGATGTTGAACTTTCTGTTGTACCTGTAGAATCACTGGGTGTTGTGCCATCAGTAGATGTTGAACTTTCTGTTGTAATGTCTTCTGTAGTTACAGGCGTTTCTGTTGTCCCTGTGGAATCACTGGCTGTTGTGCCATCAGTAGATGTTGAACTTTCTGTTGTACCTGTAGAATCACTGGCCGTTGTGCCTGTGTGTTTGTAAAAACAGAAATGACAATTCTCACCACAGTTTAGCCACAAAAAATGTTTAAATAACATTTGTACTGGGCAACAACTAATTGCAACCAAAAATATACACACATGCACACAATACAATGGAATAGAAAGAGAAAAGAGAAGAACACACTCTGTTAAATAAATTATTAAGTATATTAAGTTAAAAAAAAACATTTTTGCATAATTTTTCATGTTGAATAAAATTATCAAGTAATTTCCACTTACATTAGATTAAACTGACTTTTTACAAAAACATATGTTGGTATGACATTAATCATACCATCATTTACTGAAGTCAAAACAGTTCTTGCCATAGATATCCAAATGTAATGTTATATTCATGATGAACAAAAAAAAAAAAAGCAGAAATGAAAACACCCTGATTTACTCTCATTCTTTTTTTACGGTACGGATATTGATAATTTGTAGGTCAACCATATATATATATATATATATATATATATATATATATATATATATATATATATATATATATATATATATATATATATATATATATATATATATATATATATATATATATATATATATATATATATATATTTATTATTATTATTTTTAATAATTAGTTTCAGTTAATTTTGATTTATAGTATAAATATCATATACAATTTATAGTATACCCTAATTTTTTGTTGTAGACATAATTTATTACATTTTTAAACTAGAACAATGGGCAGATATACAGTTAATCAGAATATATAAAACATCCCTATTTCCTATAAACAACCCTGAGTTGTGATTTAAAGATTGTGATGTAAATTACTTGTAGAACTTGGATCGTCTGTAGAAGATGAAACACCAGTGTTTGCTGTTGGGAGAGGAGTAAAAGTAAAATCAGTTATATATATACTGACATACTGTACTACAACTGACTGTTGTTTGCGTTATCTGATTAAATAAACAAATCACTGCTTTCTGTAATGAGTCTGGTTATGAGGCAAGCATGCAACACAGGGTGCACTATATAAATTGTAAAAACAGATTTATTTTCCCCCCTCTACATTTAGATTAGGTCAGGGTAACTTATGTGACATATAGTATGTTCCTGCAATTAGGGGAAGGGGGAGAACATGCAAACTGAAATGCCAATTGACCCAGCTGAGGCTCGAACCAGCAACCTTCTTGCTGTGAGGCGACAGCGCTACCCACTGCGCCGCCCCTCCTCCTAACTATTTCACATTCAAATTGCAATTAAACTACACAATCGCTTAATCCACATCTCAAATCAGCTCATTCTCCCATATCACTATAACCAATGTTTTGTCTGTCATAAAATAACCCAACAACAGGTAGCATTACACAGTATTTCTTCTGTACAAGAAAATCCCTCTGTTATCCAGAACTCACTATACAATGTATGTTACACAAACTAATCAAATTAGATAAAGTTTGCTACTAAACATTTAGGCCCAGTTTCACAAACAGGGCTTAGCTTAAGCCAGGACTAGACCTTAGTTAATATAGGCTATTTATGCCACATTTTTAAAACAGCCTTAAAAAATACATTACTAGTGTGCACCTGTAGACAAAAAAATGTCACTGACATGTTTTAAGACATCTCACTGCAAGTTATTTTCAGCTGAAACAGCACAAACATGCAATTTAATCCATGACTAGCCTTAAACCATGTTTGTGAAACCGGGGGTTAATGTACTATCCTAAAATGCAAGCAGCAACATATACACCATCCACCGGAACAGATATATGCTAATGCTAATCTGTCTACTGCATTTAGCCACAAGTAATCCTGTGCAAATGTCTTGACAAAGACCGAAGTGTGTGCGCATAAGTCCAAAAGTCTTTTCACTGTCTCTGATCTCCTAATTTAATCTATTCGTATTAAATAAAAAACCTTATTTAGATCATCTTCTCTGTCTACCAGACAATTTGTATTTTCTTTTTAAACCATTCATTTGGTATGCATATATATTTTGTTTCACCATACCTGAAATGAGAGAAAGACTCAGGATCAGAATGAAAGCAGATTTGTAGCGTATCCCAATCATTTTCCAAAATGATGCCAGTCCAAGTGCTTGAAAAATAATACACCGGATCCTCAGTCCTGTCCAGATGTAGCCTCTAACACATCTCAGCCTGTGCAACTTTCATACAGTTCAAAGCCATTTACTGACCCAAGTACATGGTACAGCTATTAAAAGTTACACACTCTAAAAACCTTAATCATGAATCAAAGTCCACTGTAGGAGGAGAGGTGTTGCACAGATCATGACACACTTATTAAGATAAGAGAGTCTTTTTCCTCAAAACGTTTTACATTTCTACTTGTACTTCGCCATTTTATAATGGATATACATGAATTTTCTCAAAGATTTTGTTTCACTCAACTGACATGTGAACATACTCTCATGACCTGGATATAATGGCTGACAAAGTGGTTAAGTAGCCCTTAAAAGAATAAAAGAAATTCCTTTTAAATTATATGTTTAAATAATATATTACATCATAAAGGCAAAGTTATTTAACCACTTAACTGTCATCCCACATTTAGAGTAGACATATTATACTATGTATTAAACATAGTTTTTCAAGATAAATTCAGGTTTAAAGTTTAGGTTTAACATTTTAAATGTACTTAAAACAGTTAAGTGGTTAACTGTATTCTGTTTTGTCTTTAAGCCATTATTTAATAAACAATTAAAATAAAAATAGAAACATGCAATCTTCTCATAAATCTATGGGCTCTAAATCAATTTTAACTTCCCATTGGTGGTTAAAAAAAGAGAATATGAAGCTACTATATTGTGTCTCTGTAATGTTTTCCTTCCTAGATTAATTGAGAAATATTTTTTCACAGGGTGCATTTTATTAAGTAATTAAAAAGCTTCTCTTATTGTTCCTCTACTTATAATGATGAACTTTCATTTATTCTCAAATAAAATTAAGAAAATTACACAGAAAAAATGCTTTTCTTGCTTAGAGATTTTGTCTTGTTTCTAGTCCAAATATCTACTAATTCTTAAATTAAAATAATTTTCTAGACTGGTCAAAAATATTGTCTTGTTATTAGAAATAATAAATCAAAATCAAGTGAGTTTTCCTTAAAACACGCAAAATAATCTGCTAATGGGGTAAGGAAAATAATCTTATTTCAAAGCAAAAAATATTATTTTGCTTACCCCATTGACAGATTATTTTTCAGCTTGTCTTGAGGAAAAACTCACTTTATTTTGATTTATTATTTCCCAAAACAAGACAAAATTTGTTTAATTGTCTAGAAAATACATTTAGAAACAAGACAAAATCTCTAAGTAAGCATTTCTTTCAGCGTACATTTACAAAAATTAATTACATCAATATCATTTAAAGCATATTTAAAGCAATATTAGCTACCTCTGGATAACTCGCCACAACAGACAAGGATGGATGGATGGATGGATGGATGGATGGATAACTAAATACAAGGTGTTTCAATTTAATTCATTAATTAATTTAATACTTGAAAATAGGGCTGGACGATGTTGAAAAAATCTAACATTGCAATATTTTTTTTGCTGTGATATATAGATTGTGAAATGGGGCATCACGGTGGCACAGTGGGTAACACAGTTGCCTCACAGCAAGAAGGTCGCTGGTTCGAGCTTCAGCTGGGTCAGTTGGCATTACTGTGTGGAGTTTGCATGTTCTCCCCGTGTTCGCGTGGGTCTCACCGGGTGCTCCAGTTTCCCCCACAAGTCCAAAGACATGTGGTAAAGATGAATTGGGTAAGCTAAATTGGCCAGAGTGTATGTGTGTGAATGAGTGTGTATGGATGTATCCCAGTGATGGGTTGCAGCGGGAAGGGCATTCGCTACGTAAAACATATTCTGGATAAGTTGCCGGTTCAATCTGCTGTGGAGACCCTAGATTAATAACTATGGACTAAGCCAAAAAAAAAATGAATGAATGAATACATTGCGAAATGAATATAATTTTACCAGATGATTTGAATAGCTCTATTTGAAAATATTTAATTAATTAGATCAACTGGGGTGATCAAGCTTTTTTCTATGCAGTCCATCTGCATAAAAAATAATAAATTACAAGCATACATAAAAACGCCAGAGCACAAATTAATGTTAAATAAATAGTGGTTTCCTGAGAAGTCTAACAGTACTGGAATATAGAAATTGAACAATCAAATGTAAAATACACGGTTATCATTGTATAAACAATTTTATAAAAATATATATCTGATCGATCTAATAACCTTTAATATTTAATAAATCAATAAATCCTGCGATGTGACTATTGCGGATACACACATTACAATATCGATATTTCAGTCCTACTTGAAAACTTTGCAAAGCTTTTGTTTCCTCACATTCAAGTAATGGTTTTATATCAAAGGTCATGGATACTGAGTTTCATTTATTGCTAAATGTAGTGATTATTTGAAATCCTTGCTAAAGTTTCTATTTCCTCTCCACAATTTATTGTTTAAGATCAAAGGTCTTCAGGGTAGTGCTCCATATGGACAATGTTTACAAATCACATACATTACTTACTACAGAGCAGCGATTAACCATCCTGCTCATGTGAACTCATAAGCACTCCAAATTGTGTAGTATATTTAATAATAATATTGGAGTATTGTTAGACATCTATTTGATTTTCATTGACAACCCAGACTTACTCTTGTTTTAGCCAAGACATCTTGGATGTCTATTAGATGTCTAGTTTTTTTTTTTAAAAGCTTGCTGACAGATATCTATACTGAAAGATAAAAACAATAACAATTGAGATACCTATATGATTAAACACTTCAAGAGTACGTTCTCCATTTATATAATCCCTATCTGATGCGATATGTTAACTACACCTGACTGCATGGCCACATTATCAGATTATCAGAAAAAAAGAGATTTGATTTTCCCCTAAGCCTTCAATTAATGATCTTTTGTCTTATGTTTCCCTTGAATGTACATGACATATTTTTCAGATTTTGCCCTTGTTTTTCAGGAAATTTCTGAAAAATTCAAAGAACATATACAGTAAATTTACTTGCGCAGAAAATGGGAAAGGGATTGGCATATTGCTGAATGAAAATTACACAATGGTGTGACAAACTAGAAAGACATTTTCCCTTCACTGGTTATCAGAAGAAGTAAAGATGATGTTTTCATGCGTTTCATTTAATGTCATGGTTCCATGAATGTGTGTTTATGACTACAATTAAGCTTTTCTTTGATGCTTTGAAGACAATGTACTTTGTACTTTGTTCTAATAAAATGCTGTAGTCATACACAGAATATCTGCACAAACGCCATGGTTTTTCCTTGTTCTTTAGGCCAACATAAAACATAAAACTGTAATAAATGTCCTTTTGAATTTACAGTAATAAACTGGCAGCAGTAGTAATCCACTGTAAAATGTCTGGATCTCCCTTCAACAAATGTTCACTGTAAAAAAGAAAAGAAGTCTTAAGTGAATGTCGCAATGTTCAGTTTACAGTGGACGTGTGGCATTGTCACCTGTATCCTGCGTCTGTGCACGTCATTTCTGTTTGTTTTTTATGGCCTGTATGGACTCCGCCTAGTTACTAGTCAGGCATTTTTTTTACGCAAGTAAATATGTGCTGTTGATCGTGGAACTGAAGGCCTGTTTTATAATTTATACGTCTTCAGTATTTATCAGTATTTTATTGCTTCTGTCCTTAGTTGCCACTGACATGTTGCAGATAGCAATGTAATATTCAGAACCCTGTCAGCAAATGATTACCACGTTCTTAATAATGTAATCAAACACTAAGTGATAGTTTGTTCTCCAGTGGTGAGGGAAATATAAATAGCTCAGGACTTTGGATCATGAGAATATCTTTTACTGGCTGAGCATTCAGTCTCTTTTTTTATGAATATAGAATGATTAATTCCAGACTGTCAAGTTAAAGATTATTCAGTTAGTTAAACATTTTATTTTTGATTGTAATGTTCGTATATCTTAAGAATTTTGAAAAATAGCTTAGTGCTGGAACATTTTGTCAGTGTTGATCAGTTTTTGTGATATGTACCCCAGACTTTAAATGTGGCTATTCCCAGATCACATAATGTTCCCAAATCAAGCTTGTTTCAAGCTCTTTTGACCATATGTATGCTGAATATATGTCAATTACTTAACTGTTCTTAGCATAAAATACCACATTTTATTTAAAATTCATGTCATAAACTCACCAGGGCCAAAAGCATTTCCCACCAGGAGGAGCTCTAGAGCAGTTTGCAGGATCTCTCGCAGTAAAGCTGAAAGATACATGAAACATGTACAGTACATTGAGTACGTCAGAATAAGAGAAAAAAGTGCTCTCTGTTCTTTGAGCATATTTAAAGTGACAGTTCTACCAAAAATGAAAATGTGTTTAATTTACTGACCCTCAGGATATCCACGATGCAGATGACATTTTACATTATTTTTAAGGTCAAAACACATATACAGGCAAACCCAAATTAAGTCCTGTCGCTCCTGATGATATAATAGGAGCTTATGAAACCAAACAATGTCTTTGCATTTTATTGTTTTAAAGAACATTACTCACTTTCCTTCAGCTTATTTCCTGATTTATCAGGGCTCACACAGCAAAATTAATAGCCAATTACTCAGGAAATTGTCTTATACAAATTATGCCTTTCCAGCCGCAACCCAGCACTGAGAGTACAATCCTCAGTGATAGAAAACAAACACTTTTTCATTAACAGATTACTGCTATTGTAGTTTATTTAAACCTAAATCTAAATACTGCATGTCTTTGGATTGTGGGGGGAACTGGAGCACTTGGAGGAACATTACTCTAACAGTATTACCTATAATCCACAGCTTTGGCAAACAGTCCTAACTTCTTAACTTCAAAATTATAACCTTTGCTTCTTTATACTTCTATGAGTCAGTACTCTCAGGAATTAATTACATTTCTCTAACTCTCAAAGTGCAAGTAGTTGTTGACTTGCATTTTGTGAATAAAAAGATCGCAGTTCCAGCAAAGTAAATAAATAAATGCATTAATATATTTACACACACAGGGTTTTTCCTCCATAAATGTTGTACCACTTCTGCCTTTTGATAGACATGATGTTATTTAATGCATTTAGCCTTTTTTAAATAAGATGTTTTAGAACTGTTTTTCATCTTAAATGAACTTCTAAAAAAAATCTGCCCATTCAATGGCCTGAGGGAGATTTTTATAATAAAATGTCCCTTTACCAACTAAATTAGGTTTAAAATGTTTATTTTTAACCAGAGCTCGGTTGTAACTCTCACCATGACACAATCCCATGAGGCCATGGGAAAGGATTTATGAATGAAAGTGAAGCTGGTTGGTCACATGACAGTAACAGAGTCCCTTTAATTAATACAAATATTCACACTATACAATAACAAACGTTTTAATGGTTGTGAAGTTCAAATTGAAAGACAGTACAGTACTGAGACCGTACATTATTTCAGATGCATTTCTTGCCTTTCTCAACCCTTACTCTGGTCTAATTGGTCAGATAACCCAGTCTGTCGTGATTGGTTTACAGTTTCTAGCACACGTTGGAAACTAAACACCCATTACCGTATCTGAATATCAGCTCTGGAGGCTTAATAAGCACTTGTAAACAGTGATGCAAGCATTATTTATGGCACTGGTCGTCATCTTTTGAATCTGTATCCAAATGGTCTGATACAAAAAACAGTGTGTTGTCAACATGTCAACAAACACCAAAAAGCAGCCAGTGCAGGTCATAGACTGGCATTTTACACATTTGTTACAAAGCTGCTTACAAATATGACATAGGTTACACAATACTTTGAGGTATGTTTGCTTTAACAACATTGCATAACTTATCAACTCCTAACACCAAGTTTAATGCACTTCATGTTGTTGATAAAGAATGCAATGGAATTTGTAATCAGCGCCAGACAGACTACAATTTGTAAGCAATCATTAAAAAATCTGTAAACACTCGACCCGTTCTGCCATTTTACAGTGGCATGTATGCATTTGCACTCTTTGGCATGTTGGATAAGCAGTTTTAAACTACTGTACATAATGAAATACTCCTTCTCTTTACACGACATGCTAATTTGCTGGTTACAGTGGCAGAGAAACTAATACTGGAAATCTGCCACAATTCTACAAATCAGTTCACACCACCATTGTGAATTAGAGTCAATATTATTATATTACATTATGCATAAAGGTTAATTTAATACATGTATTTCTGTACATGCGTCATGTAAATATACTTTTATTTTGCACAATTACAAACAATTTTTCTAGCTGCTGACTTAAAAGATGCAGTACACATGTTTGACACCCAGTGGTTGAACCAAGTGTTGCACTCCCGGTTCAAAACACGCAAGAGCAGGTTGCCAGATTGACGAAACCAACAAAGGCTGATTTAAATTGCGTTATTAATAAAAGCAACCACACACGATTGAAGGAATATTTTCCATACTAAAAAGAGTTTTTGTCCTAACCAACATCAAAAATTTACATTTTAGAAATGGCTTCTATTTCTTGCAGCTGAACAATAGAAAACTGACAATGATCACCTCAGATACACCCAGTGCTTAATGGGGTATATGCGGAAGGACTTTTAATTTGTCAGTAACCTGAGTCAAGCGCTCCCGGTGAACTCTATGCCATTACAAAATCGGCGCGTGTAAGGTCTGTTTTCTTTAAAAATCAGCATGGCTGAGTGATATCCGATATAAAGTGGGTCTCAGATTGCACAAGAAGCACTTCATTAAATTACATTTTCCCAGCCATGTCTTTAAAATGTGAAAAAATTTTTTTTACCACAGTATATTCAATAGAGCTTCTGAGCTAGCCTGCTAATACTGACGGGAGCCTGCGTGTAAACGGCTTTTCAACTCGTTTTACGCTTGAGCAACTAAATGAATGACAAGGTCTATTTAACTGATTATATTTTTATTACATTACAACATTGATGCTGCAAAAGGAACTGTATAAAATGAAAAAAAAAAAGTCACATTAACCATTCACCAGAAGTTTATCAGTATGGGAAGAAACACTAGCTCTGCATATACCCTATATGTAAATTAATAATTCCCGGAACAAAACCAGGAAATAAAAGTTACAGTGACCAACGTCCACCAAACGATTTTAGTTTTCCCGGAACATGACGTCAAACAGTGATGGCGCAAAAAAGGGCATCACATTTCTGAATGGTCTTGTATTATTTTGTGCCATATATAACGTTATAGGTCAGTCATGGTTAATAAAACGATGTAGCTACAAACATAAATCGTATGAACAATCACTATTCAGTTCACTACACTATTATGTGCCAAGTGAAAAACAAATAATTAAAGGACTCACTCAGTCTAATCTTCAAGAGCCCACAGTAACCTCTTCTGTCATGTTTTCTGGCTGACTTGAGATTGCTTTGCGTCTCTCTCCAGATCCATTTGTGCAGTTTCATCTTCTCGAGATCTCGTTTGATCAGGCTCATTATCAGATTTACTTGTGGTTTTAAAAAATGAAAATATGCGTGATGCATCTTTGGCGTTTTGAAAATACAAATATTATTTAAGTAGGCCACTGTGCCATTATTTATTTTCGTTGCTCACTGGCGCGAAACAACAATCACCAACCAGTGAGACTGACTGTAAACATAAGAAAGCTGATTGGCTGAAAATATTGTTGAGGGGCAATAGTTTCCTTTAACGTGCGCATGGTGACTGCCACACAGCCTTCACTTGCATTCACATTCACATTCTCTCTCTTTCTCTCTCTCTCTCTCTCTCTCACACACACACACACACACACACACACACGTAAGTGTTCACTGTGCACAAGTTAATGCCGAATCCATTAAAATAAATACCTGAATGTAAAACACGAATATCAGACATTTTCCGAAACAGGATCTGGCAAGATCCAGCTCAAATTAAGCACTGGGTACACCCCATGTGCTTTTTTCAATAATGTGAGTTTGAATGCCATTTTACATGACATGTATTGCCATACTACTGAAAGCTGCAGCAGATAGTTCACCTCAGATCTTGAAAATAAAATAAGCAGTTTGAAATTGAACTTTAGAACTGTGACTCAGTGCAAGCCAACACATATTAGTGATTCAGCATTTACAATTAATAATGTTAAAAAGGTTTAGGCCCAATCCCGTTTCTACCCCTTAGCCCTTTCCCCACCTCTACCCCTCGTTTTGTGCATTCATGTGAAGGATTCGGGGTGTCCCAATTCTCTTTAGCTTGAAGGCGTAGGGCAAAGGGGAAAGGCTAGATACCCCTTGAAACAGAGATTTTCCAGGACCACACTCGAAACCAAGGGGGACAAAAATTTCCCAGAATACACCCACTACAACAGTAACAAGACTGTACATGAAAGTCAGGGGATGCACAAATTAGTATTTTTTTGTCATTATTATGAATTTTTACAACAAACAAGTACATGTTTAATACATTCATAACCACGTTCGTGTTTTACTGTCATGCTTTTTTTTTTTTAAATATTAAAAAAACCTGCTAAATTTCGCTATTTATAATCCATAATAACTCTTGTATTGTAGTCCGACTACATACTTTCCCATCTGTCACTCGATGACACTCCAATACCCTGTCAGAAAAGTCTAGTGGCTGTGAATGATATTTTTTACAGTGTCTGCTATAATCTTAATGTTGTATTCGTGTGTTTACATAGATGAATATGGCCACGGGGTAAAGTACAGTACAGTTATCTTATTGTCACATTATATCGTTATGATAACATGATATATGCCTTCTGTGATCTCCTGAAGATAAATACCAAAAAATAACGCTACAGCAGTCGATGTTGTCAATCTCATATGAAGCAAGAGATGACGTGACATGATGACGT
This sequence comes from Danio kyathit, assembly GCA_903798195.1. Lineage (NCBI taxonomy): Eukaryota > Metazoa > Chordata > Actinopteri > Cypriniformes > Danionidae > Danio > Danio kyathit. The sequence continues at coordinate 31,491,715 of LR812525.1, read as the reverse complement.
GTGCAGGCATTGTAGTGCTGTCCCATTTCTTATGTGTAAATTTTGAAGCCCTTCGCCTAGGTACTCTGTTTCAAAGGCCAAGGGGAAGGGGTACAAAAATAGAATTTGGATTGGGCCTTAATGTGTATTAAATAGATTATAAACCTTACCATTTCATTGGAGTGCAGTAAGTGCACTATTCTGTGCTTCTGAATGGCTGTATTTAAATGTCGTGTTTCGTCTGGTGTAAACAGCCTAATTGCTTATCACTGCAAATCTCATCAGGTAGCGTATTGTTAAGACACAGGGCGACAATGTAATCTGCTCACCTAATGCTTACATTTGTAATGTTTATGTTATTTGCTAATTAATAACCACCTCATGTGGAACTATGAATATGCCTCTCATTTCAGAGGCTATTACTGTCAGTCGGTGGCAGAAGCATACTTTGAGAGCCTTCATAACTGAATGACTCAAATACACAGTTTTCTACCAAGGCAACCAGGGATGCTGAGATATGATTGGCTAAAGTGGCAGTGGGTGGGATAAAAAGAACCAAAACAAAGACAGACTTTCCAGCACGTAATGCCCATTTTCAAGGCAGAATATCTGACTTTAGCATTGTTTTTCAGATAACCAAGAATGTTCACTTAGCATGATTCATCTGCAAACATATTGTGGTATTTTTATGCTTTAGAAGAGTCCAAAACTTACAACACCTTGAATATGTCATCTTCAAGTTAATTGTGTAAGTTTTTGATCTTTGCAAGCTCATTCAGCATTATGTCTTCAAATTGCTGAAGCTTAAAGAGGTGAATTATGAGGCCAGAATTGTTAGGGGTACAATGAGAGAGGGAATGAGAGAGAGAGAGAAAGAGAGAGAGAGATTAATGTGTCCATGCAATCACCAGTAGGCCAGCAATTAGATAATAGGTTGAGCTCAGCAAACAGATGCTTTTAACTGCCCTTATTGATTGCTCTGACAAGGCTTTTTTTCCTATCCGCCATCCCTCTGCGTTTTTCTGTCTGCAGATTTTTCACTCACTACTTGGCTTGGAAATACATGGAGGCCATGGCTGGTGCTGATCTGGCAGGAACCAGAGAATGCAGAACCAACAAAGAGGAAGATGGATTTACTCTGTTTTAGCATTTAAAATGGTGCACTATAATTCTCGATTTAAAGACTAGTGTATACTCTGAGGAAGACTAGCATGACCATTCTTTTACCATGCATTTTGAACCCATAATAAAATTGTCAACAAAAATATTAAATGCACTGTATGAGTCATGATATCTTGATATGAGTTATCGAAATTGCATAATCTGAGACCTTTATGCATTGTGAGCCAATATAAAGATTGTGGCTGCAATCAACAATTTCCCTGCTATATAAAACACAAAATACGATATGTGACTAAATTTATTGTCAACACGTAGTACTTATAAAAGACTACTCAAAAACTAACAGAATGACCTACTACTTCCAGCAGTGCACATTTAATAGACACTTTACTATCTAATGAGGCCATGGGAGAAAGTTTATGAATGGCAGTGAAGCAATGGCAATTACACAGAGAGGTCAATTAACAGTAACAATATGGTGAATGTAGTACATCCAAATTTCATACTTTATATTGCTACTTTCTTCCATGATGCTGGTATGTGATAAACGAGTGGGATCATGACTATACAATATAAGCGGGAGAAGATTGGATGAGCACTGTGATTTCACCAAGTGATAACTTATCTATAACTTATCTAATCTAAAACAAGTACATTTCAACAAGCATGTTTATCTGTTACAAAGAATATGTAACATGCTATAGAAAACTAACAATAAATTAATAATATATAGATTACATATTGTGAAATGGTAATTTTAAAATTATATTCTAATTGAACAATTTACAAGAAATGCAGTAAAAAGTTATTTTTTATATTCAAATGCCCAATTACAGTATTTTACTTGCTTTTCTTAGAAAAATAAGTGTTAATGGCTGAATGTTATGCTTGGTTAACTTCTGATTTCTGAGAGAAATTTAATATTTTAGTTCAAATTTGGATATAAAAACAATAAATCATAAAAACGGTTTAGATGTTTAAGTTTGTTATATGCCAAATAAATGAGAATCATTTTAAACAGATTTTTAAGAAATTTGTGTTTTCTGGGTGGTCTAATTAATGTTAAGCACGGTACATACACTCACCATTCACTTTATTAGGTACGTCGGGCCAACTGCTTGTTAATACAAATTTCTAATCAGGCAATCACATGGCAGCAACTCAATGCATTTAGGCATGTAGACATGGCCAAGACGATCTGCTGCAGTTCAAACTGAGCATCAGAATGGGGAAGAAAGGTGATTTAAGTGACGTTGAACGTGGCATAGTTGTTAGTGCCAGACGGGCTGGTCTGAGTATTTCAGAAACTGCTGATCTACTGGGATTTTCACACACAACCATCTCTAAGGTTTACAGAGAATGATCCGAAAAAGAAAAAATATCCAGTGAGCGGCAGTTCTGTGGGCCCAAATGCCTTGTTGATGGCAAAGGTCAGAGGAGAATGGCCAGACTGGTTCCAGCTGATAAAAAGTCAACAGTAACTCAAATAACCACTCGTTACAACCGAGGTATGCAGAAGAGCATCTCTGAATGCACAACACATCAAACCTTGAGGCAGATGGGCTACAGCAGCAGAAGATCACACCGGGTGCCACTCCTGTCAGCTAAGAACAGGAAACTGAGGCTACAATTCGCACAGGCTCACCCAAATTGGACAATAGAAGATTGGAAAAACGTTGCCTGGTCTGATGAGTCTCGATTTCTGCTGCGACATTTGGATGGTAGGGTCAGAATTTGACATCAACAACATGAAAACACGGATCCATTCTGCCTTGTATCAATGGTTCAGGCTGGTGTTGGTGTAATGGTGTGAAGAATATTGTCTTGGCACACTTTGGGCTCATCAGTACCTATTGAGATTTGTGTCAACGCCACAGCCTACCTGAGTATTGTTGCTGACCATGTCCATCCCTTTATGACTACAGTTTACCCATATTCTGATGGCTACTTCCAGCAGGATAACGTGCGCAATAATAATGTGTGAATCATTTCAGATTGGTTTCTTGAACATGACAACAAGTTTACTGCACTCAAATGGCCTCCAGTCACCAGACTCAATCCAATAGAGCACCTTTGGGATGTGGTGGAACGGGAGATTTGCATCATGGATGTGCAACCAACAAATCTGCAGCAACTGCATGATGCTAGCATGTCAATATGGACCAAAATCTCTAAGGAATATTTGCAGTACCTTGTTGAATCTATGCCACGAAAAGATTAAGGCAGTTCTGAAGGTAAAACCGGGTTCAACCCAATACTAGTAAGGTGTACCTAATAAAGTGGCCAGTGAGTGTAATTTCTTTGGAGTATATGCTGCTGATCTTTAAGTGGTACATGCAGTGTTGGAATGTAATCTAAAAAACAAAACTAAATTATTTAATACAAATATTTTAGAAATATTTTTAAATAATAATCTAAACACCTTTATGTCTTCATATCTACATTCCCAATTACACACTAACACAAAGCTTTACAAAAATCAAGAGACTGTTGGTCTGAATAACAAATTTTTTATTTGTTGAGATAAAAAAAACTAAATCAGGCTTTTCAATCAAGCTATTGCTCCAAATATTGATTTCTTAATTCTTCTGTTAAAACACTGGTATGGCGTTGTCTAAATTTTAATATAAATATGTCTGAAAATGTGGCACTTTTCAATTGTTATTTTATGCAAAAAAACTAACATTTTATTTAGTATTTTAAAGAAATGTTATCAGTAGCTACAAAAAAAAAAAACATTTCACTTTAACACACCAATAAATCATTAAAAGGTTTATTATTGTTATTATATATGTATAACTAGTATATAATATTAGCTTGGTTTGAAATTAAATTATTTATTATTAGCTTATTATTATGTTAAGCCATATTCAAACAGAAGCTGATGGTTCGGTGCTACATGCAGTATGCTACACTCAGAAATACAAAAGCAAAGAAATGCAGTGTACCTGACACGTGTAGCAGTGCACTTAACACTGACGCCTGTGCAAACGACTCACCCTACATAGGCACTTCAGAAACTGGGTGCTCGGGAGCGAACAACAGCGGCGCGTCGTCTCGCGAGAACTCTATAGTTTGTTTGTTTTTGTTTTTTTATACTCGATTGTGCTTATTATAAGGAGTCTCCCCCTACCGACACAGCAGTGCAGTACGACTCCTCTCCTAGTTCCGTCAGAAGCTTGATCCAGCGTTCAAATCAGACAGGCGAGACTATAATTCAGTCCCTTCACGCTTCCCCCAGCCCAGTTGTCCTGCTTTTGCTTTTCGCCCTACGGCACGGCAACAATTCTGGCTTTCTTTATTCAAGGACAGGCGGAGGAGTGGAAGAGCCTGTGGGAGAGGCGCTGAAGCAAAGCCGGCTTGTGAACTGGAGACACCAGGTACAATAATTTAGGCATCTTTGAGGTTTTCACTCGCGCACTTCATGTGTTCTTCTGCTGACTGGTCCAACAGGCAACACTGTGTGGAAATAATAAACACGATGAGATCAGTGTATTAGGCGTCAGTGTATTTATTACATTTCAGGTTGCTAATGGAACCGATTTGAGGCAGTTTACATTAGGCTATTATTTACTGTATTATATAGTATGCGGTTATTGTTATTCAGTCGTGAATGGCAAGTGGTTCGCAGCGATTTAATTAAGAATAACCTTTGATTATTGCAGTTTTTGTCGTTTTGCAGGCCACCCCGATTATTGTTGCATAATTGTATTATATGCCTTCCATTTGTTTATAGTCCGATAAATACAAATAATACCAGAAGCGTCGCCTATAATAAGCTAAAAACTATGTGCATTTCAAACAAATGCGTTTAAAACAAAACCTGTTGTGAGCATTGGATGCTCGTGATTTGTAATTGTCATATGTTGTGGCGCTAAAGAATATGGATGTAATTAGTCGTGCTAGAGAAATACATCGGCGCACGCGCACTTCGAGGCCCCGGTTTCCCAAATTAAAGCTTGTTTACCTTCAGCACCTGTCTGCTTGTAACCTTGTCGTCTCCTTTGGTTTTCTACCACTTCGTTACTCGTTTGCTTTGCATCATGATGCTACAATGTACGTGCTGATAGCCTATCTGTTGAAGTTCACCGCAAATCACGGCGATTTAAATAGCCTAATAAAATGTCAGATTTCCTTCTCACAGCTTTCATTGTGTTTGTTCAGTACAGGTAGCCTATTTGGTTTTGTTTGTTTACGCTTATAATGGGTCCTTACTGCAAATGCCTGCCATATCCTCGTTATATATAGACTACTCTTAATACAAGATGTTGGACTTACTTATTAGTTTCACAATAACATGAACAGAGAGACTGATTGAAAATAATACTCTCTTAAGCATATTTATTTCTTATTGTAGCATTAATATTCCAATGTTTTAAACAAAGCATGCATGTCATTACTGTTACTGTAAACCCTGTCACTTTTATTGTTTCCCTTCTTTAACTATCAAAAGCTAATATGCGATGTTGGTGAAATTGTAAAAAAGAATAGCCAAGATTCATACTCTTGAATTATTAGCCCCCTGTTTTTTTCCCCCCCCCAATTTCTGTTTAACGGAGAGAAGATTTTTTCAACACATTTCTAAACATAATAGTTTTAATAACTGATTTATTTTATCTTTGCCATGATGACAGTAAATAATATTTGACTAGATATTTTTCAAGACACTTCTATACAGCTTAAAGTGACATTTAAAGGCTTAACCAGGTTAATTAGGTTAACTAGGCAGGTTAGGGTAATTAGGCAAGTTATTGTATAATGATGGTTTGTTCTGTAGACTATCGAAGAAAATATAGCTTAAAGGGGCTAATAATTTTGACCTTAAAATGGTTTTTAAAAAATTTATTCTAATTCTAATTCTAGCCGAAATAAAACAAATAAGACTTTCTCCAGAAGAAAAAATATTATCAGACATACTGTGAAAATTTCCTTGCTCTGTTAAACATCATTTGGGAAATATAAAAAAGAAAAAAAAAAAACAATTCAACGGGGGTTTAATAATTCTGACTTCAACTGTATATAATAAAAATAAAAATACCCAAAATGAAAATCCTGTCATCATTTACAAGTAAATTATCATTTATCCCCTTAACTTACTGGTAGGACCCTTATATAAGCTAGTCATCGATGCCTTACTAAGGAGTGTCTTAGTTCACCAAAAATAAATCTACCATAATATATTCACCCTTGACTTGTTCCATATCATTTAAAATTATTATTATTAATTATTGTTGTTGATGTTCTGTTCTTTTTTTAAGAATGTTAGAAATCTGTAACCATTGACATCCATAGTAAGAAAAACAAAACTATAGAAGTCAGTGATTACTGCATGGTTTCCAACATTCTTCAAAATATCTTCCTTTGTGTTCAACATAAACAAAAAACAAACTCAGAGTGGTTTGTAACAAGTGGAGGGTGAACTGTCCCTATAACTATATACCTTTATTTATTCTATTAACTTTCTTGTCATTGTATGAATAATCAGGGTACAGTTAAAAAATGTATATGCTTAGTTACAAAACACTCCTAAAGAAAAGCAATGACTGCACTGGTATTATAACTAAAATTTTTAACTAAATTAATCTCTAAATTGAGAACATTATTAAGAGTCAAAAGCTAAAAAGCTCAAAATATGCCACAAAACAAGAATGACCCACTTGGTTTCACAATTACGTAGAGACTTCTGACTCCGATATTGATGCAGTTATGATAAGCTTTAAGACTTCAGAAGCTGTGCTCCGCTGGGAAAAGTTAATTATAGTCGTACAAGTGCCTCGGAGAAGGGTAATTAACGTTAACATTCTGTTGTAGCATGCACACTACCTCATCAACTGGGGAATTGTTTGAAAGCTTAAAATATTGTGGTTGCAATTGCAATCGTAGCGTCTCCACAGTTGGCTTCTAGACAGCACGAGCACAAGTGTGTATGTGACAGCACGTGCTCGCTGCTGAGAACTCTCTCATGAAATATTAGATGGACAAACCACGAAACGGAAAATTCCATTCATCTCAGAGCCGCTCATCAAACTGTCAGTTTTGAAATGTTTTGGCCTGTTGGTCATGTCACGCTGTGGGTACCAAGAACTGACAGTATGAATCGAGCGCCATTTAGGTTTGCTTGTAGTTTTCATTTAGTCAAAAGCCGTTCCACTGTAAGTGAGATGGAAATGCTGACTAATTTAGGCATTTGAATAAATCACATTGCAGGTTATATGGCATTTGTTGGACTTATAGTCTTTAAAAAAAAACTGATATTTAACTCTGCAGTAATACAGATGATGGCTCTTTTTGAATTCACCATTTCAATAACACAAAAAGTGATGGTCCTAGATATGGATAAATGGGGAAACTGACTACAACTAAAGTAGGATGGATTTTGCAGGCTCTTAATTTTTATGGCAAGAGTTCATCTTGAGATGCATTAAGATTTTCTGGCAAAGAATGAGGATTGATGATCTAGCAGTGCTAATTGAAAACAGTGCTTTTCTTTTTAAGGTAGGATGATAACTTATCTCGATCATCTTGCCTCATATGGAATTATGGAAAGTTAAACAGAGAAAGAAAGCCATGTCTTTAATGACATGATGGTGTGCACAACAACGTGTAATCCCAAGCTGAAAGCAAACCCCCAGTGAACTTCATACATGGATTCCAGGATCTAATTTGAGTCCGGACAGCCTCTCCCCCTCTGCCTATCCTCGATCCCCCTTATAGCTACCCTTGCCCCCCCATTTCCGACATGCAGCTGTCTTTTAAAATATTAATAAATCCATTGAGACGCTGTGGCTGATGAATTGTGTTGCAGTCCTTCAAGCCTCTTTTCACTATCGAGTCTAATATAATGTTATTTTAAGCCCACTTTTCTAAAATGCCCAATAGATTATGTAATGAACAGTCCAGTTAAATGCATTTGGCACCAATCTTTTATCCTAATAATTCATGAGCAGTGTCTTTAAGAGCATTTGAATGAATGTTTCAAGCCAAGCTTTATTGTTATTCTACTATACGTGAGGACATACCGTAGAACAAAACGTCATGTCTTGCATGGCAACAGTGCTACACACTAATTAAACAAATATTAACATACAAATATAGAACACAGAACTTGAAATGAAAAATATAAACATATACACATCAGGGAATTATCTGACTGTACATATACTGTGAGCATATGGCTGTACATGAGATTTACATAAATACTGTACATGACATTGTGCAAAAGGTATATCTCAGTGTGAAGTAAAAGGCGATTTTTATTGCATTGCCCAAGCACTACATATTTCTAATTGAGTCTATGTAGCAGCAATTGTGTATAGAGAAAACAGCAACAACAATAAACCCGTGTTCAAAATGTCATGCACAAAAGAAAGAAAGGCATACAGGCCTGGCAAGACATGAGGATGTGTGAATGATGAAAAATTTGACATTTGGGGGAAAACTCTTCAATTGTGTAAAGGTAAACTTGCTAAGATTGCTTAAGTGATGCTTTGTGTGATTTGCATATAGTGGAGAAAGGGTTGGATGGGCAGAGAGGCAGATGGACTGATAGAGAGAAGTGACACCCTCAAAAATAGAACCCCATACAGGCAAAGGAGGCAGGGGGAACAGAAATAGCCTTGTTCAAACACTCACACAGCTGCAGTCAAATTCACGTACCCTTATCCCTAACTGTGCCCCCAGAACTAATCCAGTCAGCATAGCAACTAGGCAACATGTAAAACATAAACATACACCTCACAGGTGTGTTTATTGGTCTTAGAAAGCGAGCATTCACATATCTAGAGCAGACTCTGAGTTTCTTTACTCATCTGTCCATTTTTGGTTGGTCACGCTATTATAGCCTGTTTGGCCTTGAAATCCCTGTCAATGCACACAGTCACACTAGGCTTTGAGTAAGCAAAGATACTTTTACTTCCTACTTTGAATTATATTAAGTGATCTTTTTATACTTGGGGAATTTTTTTAGGACAATAATATGTCTTGTCTACTGTTTTCACATGCATGTGAATGAATTTGAACGGATCTTTATTTTTCCAAATTTCTTCGTCTTTTGTTGTTCATACACAGGTAATACGTGGCTTGGCTCAGAACAGGGAGATCACAGTACATTTCAGCCAACAAGTGAAAAGAAGCCATGAAGACCTCAGACATTTTGCTCCTGCCCACTGTGCTACTCACGTTCCTCTTCCATAACTGTTTCGCACAGGCTGAACCTGACCTCGTAGTAGCAACAAGATTGGGCAGAGTGCAGGGTACAAGATTGCCTGTTCCAGACCGGAGTCATGTGATTGCTTTCTTAGGCATCCCATATGCTGAACCACCCATTGGGAAGAGGCGTTTCAAGAAAGCGGAGCCCAAAAAGCCATGGAATAATGTCTTTGAGGCAAAAGAGTTCTCAAATGCCTGCTATCAGTTTGTGGATACCTCTTACCCAGGCTTTCCAGGTATCGAAATGTGGAACCCCAACAGAGTGATGAGTGAAGACTGTCTTTATCTGAATGTCTGGGTACCTCCTACGCCTAGACCACAGAACCTTACAGTAATGGTCTGGATATATGGTGGTGGCTTCTATAGTGGCTCTTCCTCTCTTGATGTCTATGATGGCCGTTACCTGGCTTACACTGAAAAGGTAGTGGTTGTGTCTATGAACTATCGTATAGGAGCTTTTGGATTCCTTGCCCTTAATGGCTCATCAGAAGCACCTGGAAATGTTGGTCTCTATGACCAGAGATTGGCCCTCCAGTGGGTACAAGAAAACATCCACTTCTTTGGTGGTAATCCAAAACAGGTCACCATTTTTGGAGAAAGTGCTGGGGCAGCATCAGTTGGCATGCATGTTCTGTCACCAGACAGCCGCCCCCTCTTCACACGTGCCATATTGCAGAGTGGTGTTCCTAATACTCCCTGGGCCACTGTTACCTTTGATGAGGCCCGTCGGAGAACCACCAAGTTGGGCAAACTAGTTGGTTGCACCGAGGGAAATGATACTGAACTGATTGATTGTCTGAGGAATAAACATCCACAGGAACTAATTGATCAGGAGTGGCAAGTTCTTCCCTGGAGCAGCCTTTTCCGCTTTTCCTTTGTGCCTGTCGTCGATGGAGTTTTCTTTCCTGACACCCCAGATGCAATGATCAGCTCTGGGAACTTCAAATACACTCAGATCCTGTTGGGCGTAAATCAGGATGAGGGATCTTACTTCTTGCTTTATGGGGCACCAGGTTTCAGTAAAGACAATGAGAGTTTGATATCTCGGGAAGACTTCCTGGAAAGTGTTAAGATGGGTGTTCCACATGCCAATGACATTGGCTTGGAAGCAGTTATCCTTCAATACACTGATTGGATGGATGAGAACAATGGTCAAAAGAATAGAGATGCCATGGACGATATTGTAGGAGATCAAAATGTCATCTGTCCTCTACAGCATTTTGCAAAGTCATACGCCCAGTACGCTGCCCTCCATGCCCAGTCATCAGCAGCAGCTCCAGGAACACTAGGCTGGGGAAACTCAGGACCAACAGGCTACAACAGTGGCAACTCACATGGTAAGGTTATTCTAGTGGTAAAGATAACACATTCTTGTGGACAGATTTAGGTTTAGATTGCAAGACTGCTAGGATGAAGAGTGCAAAAAAAAATAATTACAGAATGCACCATTAATGTGAATTAGCGCAAAGACGAATTTTCTCCATTAAAAAGTTTTTGTTTTTGTTCTTAGGTGCTGTGTACCTTTATCTGTTTGACCATCGAGCCTCAAACCTGGCCTGGCCTGAGTGGATGGGCGTCATCCACGGCTATGAGATTGAGTTTGTATTTGGCCTGCCATTAGAGAAGCGACTCAATTACACAGCAGAGGAGGAGAAACTCAGTCGACGAATAATGAGATACTGGGCTAATTTCGCCCGCACTGGGTAAGAGATGACAAGACTTAATTGAAGCTACCATGCCTTTGTAAGAATTATCGTGACTTTGTTTAGCAAAAAAAATGTTGTTTTAATTAATAGTTGTGGAATGTTTCCTAGTGTTGTGTAGAACGTTGACACCTTTTTTTTTTCTGTTGTGTCATTATGAAGTAATCCTAATGTTAACACTGATGGCACCATGGACAGTCGGAGACGATGGCCTCAATTTTCAGCTAATGAGCAAAAGCATGTGGGCTTGAACACAGAGCCAATGAAGGTGCACAAGGGTCTAAGAACACAGTTCTGTGCTCTGTGGAACCGCTTCCTGCCTCGTCTGCTTAACATCACAGGTAACAATCTCAACCAGTATTTCTTAATGTCATGCACTTACATATTTGCATTTTTTTTACATTTATTAACATGGACTTTAAGGAACTGTAGGTCATGTATTTAGAGTTTATATTCATGGTGAGAAACCGCAGACGTGTGTTTTATGGATTGGTCAGTGAAATTTATTGTTGTTTAGGACAGAAAGTCATAACAGAAGTGAGATTAAATGCCTCTTTCTTACATTTTCTTTTTTCAAGCAAAGAAAAAGTCTGAAATAAGGTGTTATTCACGCAGTGTTAAATGTTTGACAAATGTTATTCTTTAAATGTCTTTCCATAAGTGTATGATTTCCTGTTTTCAGGAGGAACAATTTATATAGTCTGTAATAGTATAATTATTAGGCTTTTCTTTTGCTTCAGTGGGGAAAAGAGGTTCAAAAAACAAAGTATTGGCCTTAGTAAAAACCATCCGATTATTTATCAAGGAAATGCCTTGTCTGCGCAAGTGTATCTTTTATGCTCTGAATCTAAACAAACGTACTGTGCCAACTATTATACTGGAAGTGAACCAGAATATGAAGCAATTAAACTCTTGCTCTTTTTTTGTGGGGGCAGGGAGGCTTGTGCAGGCCTGTCTACAGTGACTTAAATCATAAGTTATAAATTCTCCTGTGGGGGCTGTTAGCAAATGCTCCATTAAATGGGTGGGACTTTTATAGTAATGTAGCATTGCTGAGTAGTTAAATGGATTTCTTTGTTTTTACTGCTGTATGTAAAGAAACATTTCTATTTTTCTGAGTTTTTTCAATTCTCATGCTGTTGTTTTCCTCATATTTCTTACCCAGATAACATTGATGATGTTGAGCGACAGTGGAAAGTGGAGTTTCATCGCTGGAGCTCTTACATGATGCACTGGAAGAGCCAGTTCGACCATTACAGCAAGCAGGAGCGCTGCACAGATCTCTAGATTAATCTGTTGTAAGCGTAAGAGTGCAGATCAAAGAAAAGGGAAAACTGATGACCATAACCCTTAATAGTCTCTTTTCAGAACGGCAACGGCTGCCAAAGCTTTTTAGTTGATTGCGATCTTCAAATAGGTATGACAATAAATTAGCAAATGTTGCACTTTTGTGCAGAATATTATTCCTCCCTGTGTAAGATTTTACTCTTATAACTCAATTAGAAATTGCTATATTATTTAAGTATTATCTTCCAATATTGGATTGGCTATACATAAACCCAAGAAGAGAAGGCCAGTTCAAGCTGCTATCAGAGATTATCAAGTGCTACGGTCATCAAATAAATGTATAAGAAAAAATGTTCTAGTTATTACCTCTGAACAGTGAGTGTGCATGTCTTTTCCACTGGAACCTAGAAGCCCTCATTTACACTGGTCCTCAGGATCCCACTTTATTATTATTATTATTATTTTTATCCTGTGTTCAAATAGGCTTAAATAATAATGGCTGCTTCATCGTATGTTTATCTTAACATCTACTCGGTATCTCGTGCTTTTTCCCAGTTATCATGTGAACTTGTCTGCCGTCTCTGCTCTCTGACTGTGGTCCAACTCTATATACTAATAATTCATGAAGGAATCAGGAGCCATTTCATTTCATCTACGTTGTTTAACTGTTCTGAATTACGTGGGCGAGTGTGTGTATGTGTTAACATACTAATATCTGAAACCTATTTTCATTTCAGTTGCTACTTACATTGCACGCATTCTAGTGGCCACAGCATGACTCCTCATGTGTGTGTGTGTGTGTGTGTGTGTGTGTGTAAGAGAGAGAAAGTCTGCGTTTACCATATACCATTTACACCGGTCAGTATACATGTCTATATGTTTAATACCACTCATGAATTTCACCTCTTAGTTACAATTTCATATGGGCATTGTACGTTTGACTGTTTTATCTTGGGGAAAGGAAGCTTGGCGAGTAAGACTAATGTTGTCTGTGTGCCAAAGGGTCAATATCATTTTTTTTCCTTTGCTGTCTCCCTCTCTCGATGGGAAAGGCTTCTCATTACGATAATGGAGGGAGAGTAATTTACTTAGTGCTCATTTGAAATGACAGCCCGCTGTGTCAGCCATCTTAACTCCAGCCCTACCTTCACCCTTCTGATGCGGTGGTAGGATGATGAAGGAAAACGCAGGCGAGGGGAAGCTGTGAGGACAAACAAGAATACAGGGTTACAAAAGCTACTCCTATCGTGTTCTATATATTTATTGTAATAATTGATGTATTTTTTTTTATTTGAGTAAATTATTTGCATGATTGCATCAAGTATCAGATGAACTAAAACTCATGTGGAGTGTTTTAGTTAGCTTAATTAAGAGGAAATATTTTATTATTTGTGTATTTATTAAGAGTGTGGAATTGCATACATATATTTGCCTGTCGATCTGGAGCAAACATTATTTAGCATTTTACTGTGTGAATGTATCATGGTCAGTCATTCTCTCATATAAACGTTTATAATGAACATGCTGAATTTGTGAATGCTAGTCTATGCCTAACTTCCTGTCAGTCAGTTTCTACTAAATCTTGATCCGTGTACTTGTCTAGTACATTTGTTAACACTGTGGAGGGGATCCAAGTCAGTGCTGTGATAAGACAGCAGGTCTTCCAGCACACAAAAACCATGGGTTGACCATAAGCATTTAACCTCTGAATATGACTAGAATAATGTAGATTAGCTTTAAGCAATGCCATTAAAATATTGTACTAGTTATAACATATGAATGCAGGTGAGATTTATGTGTGTTTGTTTATGGATCTAAAAGTGACAGCTGCTCTTGCCCACTTATCTCTTCCACTCCATGAAATCCCCCTGTGCATGTCCTAGACTCTCCTTGCTCTGTACTATGTGCTTTAAAAATGGACTGTTATCCTCTCCGACAATATTAGTGCTGATGTCTGTTAATGTAACACATTTATAGCTATAAAGAAAGCATTTTATAATAGCCCAGAGATAGAGATTGATGTTAGCAATAACACTATACACTTAAAATAGAATATATTTATTTGAATGCATTTACACTCGTGTAATTTCACTGACTTGACCGATATAAACAGTGGTCATGAATTGAAGGAATGATCATGGGTATTGTAAATGTCTACAAATCAACTGGTAAAGCAATATATAGTGCCATATGCTATCTTTTTTCTAGTATGTTATTGTTTGTCTAATTTGCATTCATTTTAGAATGGGTTTAAGGGTTTCCCCAATGACATAATTGTTAAGAAAATGTATTGCAGCTGATACCTGCCTCTTAATTTCATCACACAGACAAAATATTAAATTGTAAAACCTTATTATTCTACCCCAAGTATATGTAGAACATTGCTGGGCAAGCATTTTATGTTCTGCATTTGTTGCACTTTGACAACATGCATATAATAATAGCAACCACTGTTATTGTTGCTCTTGTTGTTCATGTTTTTATTATTCATTTGGTCCAGATATTGCCCGCTGTGTCAAATTAGTGCCAAACATGTATAGTGACAGCATCGTGCAAATCCTCTGCATGGTGTTACTTGTCATATCCGCCCTCTCTGGACATCATATCAGAAGCTTTCCAACGCAACCTCAATAAACAGTAATTGAATTAAAGGAAAGTTACTTGTTTGTGTTTTTCTTTCAAAAGTAAATTGTAGTTGACTGCTTTGTGCACTAGAGGGCAGCAGACGCCAGTATAAACATCACACATGCGCGATAGAAGCTCTCACACAACTCCATTTCGATATTTCTTTAGTTGTAATGTACAACAGGTAAACATGAATAGATAAGACGCAGAAAACTATCTTCCCCTTCCTTCAATAACTAATTTTGAGGTCCTGGACTAATGTCGCATTTGTTAAAGGCCTATTTAACATCACATAAAATCCCATTAAATATTAATAAAAAATTGATTCATTTTAAAAACTCTTGCCAGTGATTGCAAAGACGAACGAATGTGTAAAAATAGCACGGTTTACATCTAACCCAATAAAGCCTTATCACCTCCGTCTGCTCTGACAAGAAAATATATGAGCCAGCGGTATACGTAGGGTTTACAGAAAAAAACGGGTGTATTGTGCAGTATTAAACTACGAATTGAACCGAGGAAACCATGAGAACGACCTGCGCATTTTCGACGCAGCTTTGAATGCACCGAGTTCATTTCTGGTGCGCACCAATAACAACCGATTGCTGTAATTCAGACCAATGAGCACCACTGAATCACAGTATCATCTTTACAATTATGCTACCAGTTTAGTTAAAAACACGTTTTATTGTTGTTCCATAATGTAAATAATTGAGGAATAAGTATCGCTGCCGATTTATGTCAGCCATTGCTATCCACGTTAGCTTGAAGTGTCCTAGCTTTTTCTAAAGCGCAGTCCTCATTACTTGGTTGTAAATCAAAACAATGACTTCAGCCTCTACAAAGGTAAATGTTTTACAAATATGAGACCTAAAGAATGATTTCATGTTTGTGTTGGTAGAGTGCATCCATGCTAACTATTCAATGCTTTGTTTTGTCAATAAAGCTAACAGTTACTGGCTAACATGCTAACTATCATCGTAATGTCAATTCTCAAATGCACGTTTCTACGATTTCGGCGGATTCTGTACATTACTTATTTCTTGATGTCTGTATTTAGGTCGGCGAGATCTTTTCTGCAGCTGGAGCTGCTTTCACAAAGTTGGGAGAGCTGACCATGCAGCTGCACCCAGTAGCAGATATTACTCCAGCAGGGTGAGACACTCGCTGTCTATTTAACTTCTCGTTCTGCATCACAATTTGGATAAGGCTTATACTTAAACTGGCACATGTAAAAAGTTGCATAACTTATACATTTCTCTTCGAAGTAATACATATGGTATACATGGAAAAAACTTAAGTGATAATTTAAAAATATGTATTTTGGGTTTTCTTGAATTTCCATTGTGTCTCAAAAGTTTCCTAACTCTTGTCTGCTTTGACCTTTACGAATAATTGTTACGTTTAATTTGAGCAATAAATTAAAATACTAAACCATTTTCTATTGTAAACAGTTTTTAATAAAAACACTACTATTGCTTTTCGCCAGTGCCAAGTATTTTTGCTAACATTAAACTAACTGGTTTATAATTAAAACAAGAACAAATATCTGCCAGTAGCCAAATTCAAACAGAAAATAAATTGTTTCAAAACATTGACAGATTAAACATAACCCCTACCTATTTACTGTTTAAAAACATTTTACCAGGGTTTCTACAGATTTCATCAAGTCAAATTTAAGACTTTTTAAGACCATTTTGAATGAAATTTCAGACTTGTACTGAATACTAAATGCTAAGGATTTTTTTAATGGCCCAAACATTAAAAACAAATGTTATTGTAAGGAAGATAAATAACCAATAGAGTTGGTAAATGGAGTTAATAAACAAGAGTTTAAACTTTTGTTAAAACTTTTATTGAGATGGAATGATAGTGATTGGATGGGTGTTGGCCCGATTGGGTAGCTTTACATGGACAGAAGAAAATGTTTAAGACCTGTTTAAAATGATTTAAGACCTACAACACAATATTTCAGTGAATTTAATACTTTTAAAGGATTAAAATTTAGTTTTTAAAATTTTAGACATTTTAATACACCGCAGACACCCTGTTTACTTTTCTTTTTGCATTTTATGTACCTTGATTTAGAAATGTTTTCAGATTTTTGCATTGGTAAACTACTGTGGTAAAATACAGTGTAAAAGAATTCTTGAATTTGATCAACAAAGGAATTGTTTGACAGAAAATATTATTTTTGTTGTGGTGCTAAAAATAGTTTAATAAATAAATATTGCATACAAAAGATATTTCAAAGAATGTTGGAAACTGGTAACAATTGAAATCCACAGTATAACTAACTTACTAAATACTATAATAAATAATAATTCTTTATTTAATCATAATAAATGATGGAAGTCAGTGGCTACCAGTTTCAAACATTCTTCATAATGTTTTCTTTTTGTGTTAAACAGAAGAAAGAAACTCATGTACGTTTGGACCAAGTACAAAACAATTCAATTGTGCAAATTTGATTGAACTGTCCCTTAGAGGCCTTCAATTGCCAAAGGTCAAATTAAGACTTGGATAGAGCCTGAGATTATTCTGTTCATTTTGATAAAAACACTATGCAAAAATACATGTCTGTAGAACTGGCAACTGTTTTGGTTGGTCTTGCTCTAAGATGAATCTTTTTAATGTTAATATGGGTATAGCTTAGAATAAATGAATTAATGAAAGTGTCACAAATTCAGGTGAAATTTGCACTCTTTAATTAGCATTACAGTTCTTGAGTACCAGTCTTTGTGGAAACTCAAGAACAGCCCCAATTTTTTCTTTATATTTTACATTTGTCATCAATAAGAACTCATTAGTTGTCTAGCTTGTCGGTAATTAATTAATAGTCTTTTATTATATTTTACATTTGTCATTAATAAGAACTCATTAGTTGTGTAGCTTGTCAGTAATTAACAGTCCTTTTTCTCAACATAAGGGCCCAAATGACAACAGCAGTCAAGAGGAAACTGTATGATGACAGTGGAGCCCCTTTATCCACCAATTCACCAAAGAAGAGCGCCAAAAAGGTGCCGGTTTCAATGGCTCCACCAGCTCCACCTAAAATCATTGCTGTGCCAACATCTCAAGTTGTTGTGACTGCGGGTTTACAGCGGGCAAGCACAGGTCCATCTAGCATTAAATCATCAAAGACGGCAGGTGGGCATTACTTAATTCACTTGTTTTGTATTTCATTTTACATTTGCAAAATTGTTAAGGAGATTGAAAATTGTGAAATACAACTAATGCATTGATGTGCTTTTTCCTCAGACGTCACTCTCAGTGCACTGAATGACTCTGATGCCAACAGCGATTTGGTAGATATTGAAGGTTTGGGAGATAGTTCATCATCTAAAAAGCTTAATTTTGACCAAGGTAAGAAAAAACTTTTTGGGTTTTTTCTCCAAATTTTTAACTGTTTTTCAGTTAATAAAATAAAAATAAGTTTTTTTTTCTCTACCTGAATTCATCTTGACATATGTACAAATTATGTATCGTTTTCAAGTGTGAACTCAAACATTTTTGAAGTTAATTGTTTAAATACAAATTGAAATGACAAAATTGTGTTTGTCTCATTTAGGTTCTTCTCATTGCCATGAAAAATAATATCTGTATTAATTTTTTTCCATGCAGATAGTCTAAACCTCGACTCAAGTCTCATCATGAATTCCAGTGACTTGCCGTTGTTATCTCGTTGAAATCATCTGCAACATACAATCCGAAAAAGGAGCTAATCATGTCACTTAAAAAAATCTGTGTTTTTAATATGGAGGAAGTACTTTTTAAAGCGAATGACTCATTAATAATAGTGAATAGAGCAGGTATGGATGTCTCATCAATGTAGCACACAGTTTTTAAAGCTAGCAAACATTGCTAAATACATATTGCTATTCTGGGTCCAAAATGACAGATTTTAAAATGTTACTGTAAAGCAATTACTTTGTATATATTTTACAATCATTATCCATAATTCAGTTATGTCCAGTACTTTGTTTTTGGCAAAATTGTGTAAAAAAGGCTGGACTTTTTTTGTTGGGTATATAAAAAAATTGTTTGGTAAACTTATAGATGCACACAATTCTATTAATGTTTTGCGAAGTGAATAAAAAGTTTTGTAATACCTTGAGTCTGTTTCCACCTACATAATCTTTTTGTTTCACCACAAAAAGGGGTTCAACTAAAGATGATGTCAACACAGTTTTAGCAAGATAATTGTTTGCGTTTTCACTTTAATTTTTTATGGATCAGAGCTAAAAGAGTTGCTTGCATTAGTAAAAAAATATTTTTAATAGGAAGCTATACAATATTATATTTGTGCATAAACATTAGATTAGTCAGTACTGAAGTCAAATCTGGAGCTTATCTAACAAAATTACTTATGATAATGGTCCAAAAACTAGTACTCAAATTTATGTTTTTGAAAAATATTAATACTACAAATTAAAAAAAAAGAGGAAAAATTAAGAGAAGCAAAAAAAGTAAATATTTAGTTGAAATTTTGTAGGTTGTATTGTTTATGCAATATTTTGCTTGAATTTAATTCTATTACAGAGTATAAACAGAAATCAGAGATTGAAATTTAATACCTTTTAAGACCTTTTTAAAGACTCTTTCGATAGATTTTAAGACCTTATAACCACTTTAGGTTTCAACTGGAAACACTGGCAAGATTTTAACTTGCAGTATATTTACTAAATATTAATGTAAGAAACTAATCCAAATCTAAAACATGATTAATATCCTAAATAAAAATCTATTAAATCGAGCTAATTTAGCAGGTTGGCGCCTATAGAACTGCAGAAATAATGTTGCCTTGGTTACTGCAATAAACAAAGCAACATGATGTCAAATCTAGCAAGATTTTATTGATTTCATAAACTAAACAGCATCCTTATATTTTCAGATTTAATTCAGGCAAACTTTAGCATACAACCATACAATGCATAATCAAAAATGATATAAAATGTAATACCTTGCAAAATAGCATTTAAGACTTTAATACTTTAAGGGCCTTAAATTTCTACTTTTTAAGACCCCGCGGACACCCTGTATGCCTTTCAATTCCTAAATATGTTTGGTGACTAAAATATTATTTTAATAAATATATCTGTTTAATAAATTTGTTTGTACCAAAATACATTGCCTACATTCACTGAGAAGTGGATCAAAATATTCATTTTAAAAATGGGGTGTACTCAATTATGCTGAGCACTGTATATACATATTTAAATGATTAATAACAGCCAAATCAGTTAAATTATTGACTGCATATTGAAAAGAAAATGCAGCCCAGCAGATCTCCTCATTAACAGCACCATTGATTTTTTTTTTAATATATACTTCTGCTCTTTAGTATTAGTCTGCAAGCGTTGATACATTGAAATCACTTTGTACCAGAATGACATTTCAATAAGCAGAATAGTGACAACACACATTGGTTTTCACCAGTTTATCAGCGACAGACTGAAACCACAAATATCTGGCATTTTGTGTATTGTAAATAAAAATAATGTCACTCAAATAAGGTTTTGTTTGTTATTTTTTTTAATGTTAGGTTTTTCATGTAAGGCTGAACAAAGAGAAAGCATTTCAGTTGAAAGTGAGATTGTCAAAGTAAAATACATACAACAATTAATTTCTGGACAGGTGGTTTTCATATCGCTCCAAATACTAGAGGGTCGATGAGTGTGTCTGTCTGACGGGAGCAGCACAAACCATACTGGCAACCCAGAGAGAGGGCAGCTGCCAATATTGATGTGCTGCTACTGTCAGGCACACTGAGGCATCAAGTGATCCAAGGGAGGAAAGAGGATGAAGGGAACGTCACAAATATATGCAGATTAATTCACCGGCTTGAATGGTTACACTATCGCAGAAAATAGCTGACATCTTAAAATATAGACTAACAAAAAGGGGATGTGAATTCCCAACTGTCTGAAGAGGCCATGCAAGCCAAACCTGGTGATTCAGTCACGAATCATTTATTGTGTGTCTGGTCATTTACAAAAATACTCTTGAGGGAAAAAAAAGCTGCTTTGTCACATTTTTATCTGACAGTTTCAACTTTTGGCTTAATCATAATTATAGTACAAAACAATACAGACAGTATTAAACACTAGGTTTTTTTAAATAACCTCTGATGTATTCATTACACTGAGATTTACGACACAAGCAAAAGACTAGGTGTTAAATGCTGTCATGTTAATGGAGAAACTCCCAGGCTCCCAGTGACAGCACATTATGATTTGGAATTTGCCCTTATAACTTACAAACCATGATGTGCTGCTACAGGGCACTCAGGGCTAAATAAAAAGATGACGACAGACTCCGGTGGTCCTCTCTAGGATCAGATTAGGGACAAAAAAAATTAATTGTTGGATTAAGTGTAATGTAAAAATTGTCTCATGCATTTTAGTGGCATCAAATAAATTAATGACAGAACAAAATTGGATTAGTATGAACAGATTGCTTCTGTTCTTTCTGAAAAAAAATGTAATAAAAGTTTTGTGACACCAAAGAGTGACAGCATGACTTCTTTGGCACAGGCAATCGTGAGGAAGCTCGTGGTCACCCACATCTTTTCATGCCAGTCTAATAATGCCCTTTGAGACTTAATAAGTGAGTTACTGTGCACACACTGTCCTAAAATGGATGTTGAGGATGAAGACAAAATGGAGGATAACAAAGAGGGGAGATGAGGAAGAAAAAACTAGCGCCTGTCAAAATGGTTTTATTAGCATGAGGTTAAAATGAAAGCAACTAAATATAGTTTTTTTATTATCTTTTTGAAAAAGCTGCATATTTTGAAGCTTCTTAATTTTATAAAGTAAGATCAAGTATCACTATAATAAAAGTTAAAGTACATCTAGGTACAGTATTTTGACATTGCATATTTTATTAGCAATCAAGAATTTGTTGCAAAAATAAAAATAAATAAACGAATAACATTACCTTAAAGAATTCTGGGGATTGTTTGAAAAATTGTGCCTACATGTAAAATCAAATTAGACAGAAGTAAGCAGAATGCATGAGAGTTATTTATACAACTTGCCTAAAAGACATTATTTTAACAAAAAGGGAAAGTTTGCATACAAATTCAGAAGGAATAAAGTATAACTAAATAACTTTATGGTCTGCAATATATTAAAAATCGAAGGTTTTAATTATGGAGTGATAAAGTGATGACTAAAGGAGGAACATCAGAAATTACTAACTTGTATTGCATTATATGTATTTTAATATGCACTATTTATCTGTTTAAAAAAATCCAGGAATGGTCAAAGCAGTAAGGGTAAATAACAGCTCATTTGTTGTAGTGTGTAAAAGGTGAATGGCATAAAGTTCTTGGCCTATCGCTACATTTGTTTTTTCATATTTTTGTTGTTTTTCCTTTGGCTTGTAAATTTTGTCCCTTTGAGAGAAAAAAAAAAGCAACACTGGCAAAGTAGGTAGGAGTAAAGTAGGAAAACCACAATAATCCCCCTTGTGCTAAAAAAAAAAAAAACTTAATTTAATTGTAATATTGTAAAAAGAAAAAAGCATGATAAAAGTTGAAAGCAATAAAAAATCATTTGACATTTATATTATTAACTGTTTTGGCAGATCAAAGAAACACCAAGTATTTTTGAAGTTTTCACATTTTCTTTTAAATACACCACACCCTGTTTTGTGTGATGAACTTCCCATGTCAGCAGAGAATCAAGGCTTAATTAAAAAAATAATTAATTCTGACTTCTGTAATATTCCAAAACACAGTTTATTTTTTGCTTACAGTTCTGTGACGCTTCATGAAGCTGAAGCTCACAGTAAAAAAAAAAAAAGAGGAAGCTTATCAAAAGCAAACTGAAAGCTAAAGTGTGACTACATTTGTGCTACACAAAATCCAAATAAAGAATGTATGATATTATTTTTAATAGCTTTGGTTCAAATCAGCCCTAGATCTCATAAAGGGCAGCCTATTTAAGGTCTGAGTTAAATGATCACGTCAGCACAGTTGCAGAAGGCATTTGCTTCTGTCTACTTCTGCCCGTTGTTCATCGAGAGAGGGAGAAAAAGGGGGGTGAGGGGTGTTCGCAAAAGAGAGGGAGAGAGAGAAAATGAGAAAAGGATAGACAGCAAATGGGTTGGAGAGGGAGACCTAAAAGAGAAGCTCGCACTCTTACATAGACACATACACACCCTGGCCTAACTCTGCTCACCCATTCAAGCCAGAGGCCGTTTTGGTTAGGCTCAGAAACGGACACAGGAAAGATCTGACTTACCCTCGATCCCCGTTCTCCAGCATGTTAGGCAACAGGGGAAAGGATTCCCAACCCGCCTGACTCCCCTCTTCCAGTGTAGTCTCTACTGCACCTGGGTAGGAAAAAAATTGCAATTCCTCAACTTAATTCAATGAAGTTGTTTTTGTATTCAAAAACCCAAGCAAAGTACTTGAAAAAGACTTTTTCATTCTTTCAGAAAACTCGATTAAAGTCACAAAGTAGTTCGCCCACTGCAAATATTTTAATTCTTCACAAATCTACAGCTAAACATGCACTTAAAACAGCTTGGCAGCTTTCAAAAAAATTGTAGAAACAGAATTAAAAAGGCAAACAAACCCACACATGCACTTATCAATGGGAATCCCAAGTCTTAATTTCAGGTCAAAAATACACCCATTCGTCTGAGCTTGGGGCTCCCATTCCAGATTGGGGGGTGGGGTTCCAGGAGTCAAATAAGTGCCTAAACCTTTTGTCCACCAGCACCTATTTCCAGCCCTCAAACCCCTTTCTTTCCCTATTCACCTTCAGACCAGCAGTCCAGTGCAGTGTGCAGCCTCTGCTTAGCTGTAGCTAGTGAGGCTGCCTGAGGAACTTGGTAGGCATAAAAAGCAGGGGTTGTAGCCTTTTTCCCGGGGCATCAGTTTCTACAATTAAAATGAACATTTTCGGGGGACAGGAAAAATCCACAAAAAAATCAGGGCATCGCCCTGGGGTCCCCTTAGAAGAGTGTGAAGTTTGAGGACCATCGACATTACCGTTTCAGAGGAAAAAATTAATTTCTAGGGCTTAGTGTCTGAGGCGCGTCAGTGCTAGCAGCTCTCGCTTGCTTGATTTCTTGTAGCCTTGCCAAAGCATTCACACAGCCAACGGAGAGAAAGAGAGGGAGGGGGGAACAAAAGAGGGAGAAGGATCGGCTGCAAAGACGCACAGAAAAGGGGATATGAAACTAGGAAAAGTGTTTTAGGTTTGTGCCGTTTTATTTACGTTATGCTGCGGGTGAGTGTTCACCACAAACTCCAAAGTCAAGCGACCACATAGGGGGTGTTTTGGCTCCAAACACATTGTTCAGAAAAAAGAAAATACACGATTTTATATTCTTACCGTTAGTTCATTATCCATTAAAAAAAACTAAAGAAACAGCAAAAAACAGATGTCAGGGGTTTAGGGTGCTCAAGCAAAGCAAAGTTTTCAAACTCTTTGTGCTTTCAATGTGGCTGCATTTTATGCAGGGTCTCTGTGGCTTTTCTGTGTAGTACAAGGTTGGCTAAAAAGAGTGGAGAATATGTTGATCTGGTTCTACAGATAGTTTTACTGAGTAGCACAACCATGGTCCAACAGCACACACACAACACACACACATACACACACACACGCATACACACATACACAGAGCCAGACAAGACAAAGGCCTCTGTGAAAATTCAAGTCAAAACACAAGAAAAACAACAACAACATAAAATAAACAATGGCTAGCCATCAATACATTTTCAAAAAAATATACTGCTATAGAAATTTCAAATTAAATACAATCTCAAACTCAAGTTGTCTTAAAATCATAATGACACTCATATTAATACTAATGATACACAACTAAAACTAAATTACACAATTCAATAAAACCACTGTCTTTGTAAAAAACATAAGAATTAAATTGAAACACCTTGTTTATATTTTGTTCTTGCAAAAAATCATTTTTTTTTGTGCCAAAAGTATACCGTTCCTTGCCTTTTGCCTTTTAATCTTACCAGTGTCATCCCGTACAACCTAAAACAAAAGCACTAAGCTTCAGGAACCACACACCAAAACAGGAAGACTAAAAATACCCCAACTAAAAGCGTAAAAAGGCCAGCACTAAAGATTTTTTTTCATCTTCAAGTAAAGAGACTTCCTTGAATTAAACAACAAGAAAAACTCTATTACACACATCTATCACCACATAATTTATTAAATTATTATAAAAATTACAGTTTGCGCATACTAAGCAGATTAAAGTGTTTTTTTTATTTAAATTGTATCTTCCCAAAACCCAAACCGTCTCAGCATTACCTCTTATATTACTTAAAGCATATTTCAACAAATATTGTAAAATATGACATCCATGAACAGGTGCAGAGCTTTCATCACATACCCAAAATTCTCATCTATACTCTATGCCACTTATATATATTTTTCACCAATGTCAGTCAAAGCACATGCACTTTACAAACATTTCTAAAACCTATTAAAAAAACTAAATGAGACAAGAGTCGATGGCAAGCCTTTACTGCGGCATTTTCATTGTTCAAACTGTTACCAAAAGAAAATCTTATAAGCTCTGAGAGGTAAAAACAAAAGGAAAGACAACCAGGAAACCACTGGAATTAAGACATTAACTATAAAACAAAATCCATGCCAAAAACTAAGAAAACACAACATGTACATTCAGCACAAGGTTACAAGGTCATTGTAAAGACCTCAACATTACTGCGCACACTTGATAGCAAGTTTGAATAAACAGCACACGTCATTCTATAATATGAATTACTGACGTTTAAGTCATTTTAATTGCAAATTAACTGGCCTTACATTGACTAACATATTTTCGTTTTTCTCTCCCCAACAGGAGTATAATACTATAAATAGTAAAGCACGACCGTAGGTTGCGATATTACAGTCTGGAATATTAATTTGCCTATCATAACCGCGAAAAACGTATTATTATCGAACCAACAATTAAAGTCAGTCATTTGAAGGCGAATGCGCCCTTCAAATCAGCCAATAGACGGACATATAGGAAAAATCTATGTATAATCTACGCAGCTCCTAATACAAATTAACACGAATAACATAACTTGGAAACTTTTCAAATAATTCTCACGTGGTATTTTTGCCACCTAAAAGGCGTCTTCAAAAACGTTCGAAATATGTCGTTATTTTCTTTTTGTTTCGTCACCCTGTCACCTTCATGTCATTATTTAACTGTCCAGCGTTCTGATTTTCAAATCACGCCGACTAACGACTTAATTCAACTGTCATTTTACAGATGCATTTTCATTCCTCTCCAAGTTACACTCTTTTCAATCGCGAAATCGCCGTGAATGTACCGACAAAACTCCTTATTAGATGGAGCGAATTAAAAGAGGGGAAAGTAGCTTGGTTGTGGGTGAGGGGACAGAGACAGAGGGGAGTGGTTCAGAACATTAGAGGCACGGAGAAATCATTGTCTTTAAAAGCTAACATATGACAAACACTAGAAGACTACTTTATTCGCTTTGCTTTATGCTGCCATTATAACGTTAGTAAAAGCATCGTTTTAGCTGTAAAAAGTTGTTTGGACGTTATCCCGCGGGTTCCAACACGTTTGTGAGGTAACTGCTAGTCGGTTTAACTATACTAAGAAAGTTTTGCTTGTTTTGGTTTAGATGAAACACAAAAGAAAGACATGCCGAAACGGCTTACCCTAAACAACAGCTATTAAGTCTTGTAATTCTATTAGGCATACATATTAGCACATAAGTGCTCACTTTTTATCAGCTGTGTGTTCATTGCTTTTAAAAAATAAAATGTGTAAGTTAGTCAGTAAAAAGAAAATTATAAAGGGAACAAATGTCGACGAAGCTTGTAAAATGTGTCGATTATAAAACGTATTATAGTTATAAAAATAAATAAGTGATAATAACTCACCTTTTAATGAAAATCCTCTTCCAGCTCCCAATATTTGTAAAAAATAATAATCGTTGAAGTAATAATAGGTCTCGAGGAAAGAATCAGAAAAAAAGTAATAATGAGGAATAATGTCGCTGTTAGAAGAGTTCCAGTCACTGAGGCTCTGAAGTTCGAAAATGGCGCCAATGTTCCACTGCAGCAGCTCTACCACTGTGATGACACGGGGCAGATAAAAAAAATAAATATAAATTTTCCTCAGGGAAAAATATTTTTTTTCGCCGCCGGATTGATTGCACCTAGGTTACCATACGTTATTCCGGTTATCTGTTGTTGAATTGTTGGTTTCAGTAATTTATAATTATTTTTGATGATTTTTAATAACCGTCAGATCATGCCCTAGCCGCGGTGCAGCTCGGGAAGAGAGTTTTCTTTCAAATTTCTGAGCTGCAGTCTTGCAGGGCTGCTATGTCGCCCCCTGTTGTATAATCCGTGAATTGTAAGGGCTTGCATTGTAGTGAATATTTTATTTTTGCCTCATGATTAGTATGTAAAATAATTAAAGCGAATTAACTGGCGAGGTTTACTACATTTAGCAAAAAAATAACAACATATTATTAAAGGAGATAACACATAAATATTATTTATATAATGGCAACACACACCAATGCATACACACACACACACACACACACACACACACACACACACACATACACATATATATGGAATTGGGTAAGCTAAAATTGTCCATAGTGTATGTGTGTGAATGAGAGTGTATGGGTGTTTCCCAGTGATTGGTTGCAGCTGGAAGGGCATCCGCTGCATAAAACAGATGCTGGATAAGTTGGCGGTTCATTCCGCTGTGGTGACCCCAGATTAATAAAGGGACTAAGCCGAAAAGAAAATGAATGAATGAATAAATATATATATATATATATATATACTTACAATAATGGTTCATAAATTAGTCGCTCAAATTTATGTTATGGAAAAATATTAAATAAAATGTTTAAAAATAGCAAAAATCAAGAGAAACCAACAATATATGTAATTTTGTTGAAATGTTATAGTTTGTATTTTTTTTTTTAATATTTTGCATGAATTTAATTGTATTATCTTTCCATTTCCAAAGATGTTCTGTGACTAAAATATTATTTTAATAAATATGTCCGGTTAATGAATCTGTTTTGTTTGAATGCACCAATATATATTAACTATATTCACTGAGAAATGGATACAAATATTCATTTTCAAAATGGGCTGTACTCATTTATGCTGAGCACTATACAAATATAATTGCTAAAAGTTATTTGGAGATATAAAATATATTAAATTGTAAAAATATCTATTTACATAAATATATTTTCTGTGTTTTTTTTGCCTTGTATAACAAGTCTAGCATCGAACATACAAAACAACAAAAAGCTGCCACAAAGCTGTACATACCTTGTAACATATTTTATGTTACTCTGTATTAAAATGCAATTCTTCCAAATCATTTTTTAAAAATAGTTCAATTTTAGCCAGGAGGGGGGTTCATGGGTGTTCGGAAGACCCACTCTTCACTGACAAAGGTCCAGAATTTGTCCCATACATGAGCTTATTTGTCCTATTTAGACTGCTATGCCATCATAAATAGTGAAAATAACTAATTGAAAAAGGTTTTAAGGCTTTCAAGTGGAATCCTCTGTTGGCTGTTGTGACTTCAGCTAATCAGTTTTGTTCAGTGCAAACAATTATTTTAATGAGTCCAACATCCAGCTGTGCAGGAAAACATACAATCTGACGTGTGTGAAGTCTTTCACTATTGTATTGTTTTTAAATATAAAGAAAACAATTTACAAGTAACCTTTATTCTAAATCTTGAACCTTATTCTCAAAACAAAAAAATGACTAATGACAGGTGTAACGCATCAAAAGCAGCCCATAATAAATTAATTTGAACAATATTTGGCTATTGTTGTTATCCATGATTTTTCAAATGTACTTTTTTACAAGAGATGCTAGAAAAATTGTGAAGCTCTACATTGTTTTTATTATTATGTTTGAATTTTTTATCATTCAAATGGCCAAATTCTGAGGAAAGTTGAATGTGCTTTGGGCCGTTTGTTATTTACATAATAAATGATAATAGGACACAGGCTTTAACAGATTAAATTCTTTTTCTAATATGATATACAATGTGATAAATTTGAATTTTAAAAATAAGTATTTTTTCATATTTCTTTATTGTAAATTTTTAGGAAATATTTTTGGTACATCAAAAAGTGTGCTTATGATGAACATCCAACAAACTAATCTATCTTAAAATGTCACTAAAATGCAGTATTTAAATCTCATAATTAAACATAAAATTAGGCGAATAACTACAAAAAGGTCCACTTTTTGAGAAAAGAGAATCACCCTTTCACCAGGCTGGCTACGGGCCTGATACATTAGATCTTCAGCCATTTTATTTAGAAATCTATGACTGCAATAACTTTTGAAATGTATGTTGGTATTGAAATAATTTTTAATTTCAGACAAATCCAAACACAAAAAACATGTAATATTTTTGCACAATAATAACTATCTGAATAATGAATATATAAATCTCGTCTGTATTAAAATATCTATAGATGCATAACAAAAACGATCTGTATCCATCACAACTATCATTAATGTATAGATTTCATTGTCATTTACTGCAAAAGCCAATTATTATCTAGCCAGACTAAGATCTCACCTGGAACAGAAAGGGATTAGTTTATTGTTAAAATAACAAGGTATTTCCATGCATTCTTCCACTACATATAAATGTTTATGTTTAGGCAGGCTATTCTTTGGTTCAGAAAATTTTGCAACAGGGCAGCTGATCATTAACCAGTGTAATACCAAGCAGTAATTAACAGTCTATGAGGCTGAGGTCTGTTGTGGATCATCTGCTTTGAACATATTTTAGTAATACGGAAGGACAAAGGGTAGGCTGCTCGTGCTTTACACCAATGTACTCATGTTCAGTGTACTTCAAAAAGTACACAAAGTGACGCTCCAGGTAACAAACAATAGAAAAGTATGAAAAATTTAATCAAAATACAAAATAGCTTTACTTTTTTTTGAAAATATCAGTAGTAATGTTAAAAAACACCCAATAGATTTATTCTAAAATACTTCGATTTATACTCACACACAGTGCTTTGTGACCTAAAACAATCAGTCATTATTTGATTTCAATTTAAACAAAGTTTATTAGAACTGCTTAATTATTTACAACATACTAAACCATGACAGTGCACAAAATGTCTTTACTCTGAGGTATGCCTACAACTGCAAAAAGGGCACTCTATAAATGAGTTTATAATATATATTAATATACTTTAAATAATTTTAAAATTCTACCAAATCAATAGTTCTTCAATATCAACTCCCCTCCCCCCACCCAAGCAATCAAAGTGTAAAACACGTATAATCTGTAAGGAGTCTTAAAAAGACAAAACAACAAAAGATCCTCCATGTTTCGAATGAATTCACAGTATTATACAAATAATAATGAATAAAACAAACAAACAAACAAACAAAAAACATCACAGTTTATTTGGAAAGAATCCACATGAAGCCATGCACACCAGGCTAAAGGCTGATTTATACTTCTGTCAAGCGCACGCGTATGCTCAAAAATGTAACTACACGTTGCAACTACACGTAGTGCAAGCTCTGTGATTGGTCGGCTTGGTAGCGCTGACGAGTGTGGGCGAGACCGAGAGCCACGAGAACCTGTTAGAGCGAGTGTTTACAAGTGTCGAGTCCCATGAAAGAGGACAAGATAAAAAGTTTTGTTTCGCGTTTACTTTATAATCAAAGTCCGCCGGTTCCCGCCTCATAATGAGCAAGATTGAGCTACTTCTACATTAAGGTAGCGTTCAGAAAAAACAAAACACTTGCGAAGAAACTTGACACAGAGGAACATTAAAACATCACTGCCAGCTCGCGTTTCGGAAGTGTTATTGCAGAGCCACACAAACAGTACGCAGAAGTATAAATGCACGACTACGGGCACGGCATGCGACATGGGTCACGCCAATCACTCGATGCAGAAGTATAAACCAGATTTAACATGTTGATGTCTATCTCTTAAGCCTGGTTTATACTTCTGCATGGAAAGATCGCAGTGACCCACGGCGCATGCCTTGCGCGTAGTCGTGCATTTATACTTCTGCGCGCTGTTTGTGTTGCTCTGCAATAACACTTCCAAAACGCTAGCTGGCAGCGAGGTTCTTCTGTGTCAAGTTTCTAAGCTGGTGTTTTGTTTTCTCTGAACGCTACCTTATCTGCTTGTTAGGTGTGGCGTCAAGCGAAGCGGCTTCCGAGTCCAAACGCTCTATCAAACTGAATGGGGAGGCTCATCAAATGGTAATAATAAACATTTACAAAGCGATGTAATACTTTTGAAAATCACGATCGCAATGTGTATATCCATGCCTAATATTCGATAGCCAGAAAGTGATTCATTTTTTATAAATTGTAAAAATTTTGGTTTTTGTGATGCAGCAAGTGCAGAGACTGTTGTGTACGCCATGATTTTATATAAAATTCACTGTAATGTGTGATTTGACTAAAAAGTGGCCATAAACGAATATTTTCTCGATTCAAATGAGTAGCGGCTTGGACCCGAAAACAGTATTCCATACGTCACCGATACGTCATGACTTAACAAGCGGATAGTAGAAGTAGCTCAAACTCGCTCATTTTGAAGTGGGACCTGGAATACGTGCAACAACATTAATCATAAGGCAAGCACAAAACAAAACCTTCCATCTGGAGCTCCTTCATGGTACTCGACACTTGTAAACACTCACTCCAACGGGTTTGCGCAGCTTTCGGTCCCGCCCACACTCACCAGCGCTACCAAGCTGACCAATCACATAGCTGAGTTACATTACATTTAGTAGTTACATTTTTTGAGAGGTGCGCATCAGCGTTGGCCACGGTGAGGGCTATGTATCTACGAGCAGGCATCGCCAGAGCATACGTGTGCGCTTAAATATAAATCAGCCTTTAAGGTAGACCTCTGTATGTATTGTGTTCAGTTGTTGGCCCATTGACCTTGTGGTTCCTAGTCTCCTCAGCTTCATTCTCCTCTTCCTCTCCTTTACCCAGCATTCTCAAAGGCCACAGCAGGCCATGTTGGGCATGTTCAGGTTTCTGACAGCAGGGCCCGTTTTTCTCTTTTGTAAGGAAATAAAGTAGTGCATTCAGCCAGGCGTTGAATGAGGCTAGCGGCCGAGTGATTTTATAACAGATGGAAACCATGCGCATGGTGTGGCACTGAACCCTACTCGTCAATTTTAGCAACAGGAAAATAGTGCGTGTTACATGGAAGGGGAAAAAGCAAAGGGCAAAGAGCAGAGTGATAGTAATTATGGTCTTGATAGACTTGCGACGCCTGTTCACATATGGTGAACGAGCTCCTAAGATAATTGACATGCCCTCTCCACCAATTCCTGCGACGCTTTCACGACCAGTCCCACTTCTGGCTCTTTGAGAAGGAGGTTCAGAGTTCAGCGTCCGGAATATTGTTAACACTACGCGCGAGTAGCACCAGGCTATGATGCTAAATGGCACAAAAAATCCCAAGAAGTGGAGCGTGACCCCGTAAGGTATGTAGTCGTGGAACTCTCTATCAATTGCATCATCCCAGCAATTATTAAACACCTCCTCCCTTGTGCCCTTACCTTCCCGTGGAAGATACTGTGTCTGTGCGAAACGAAAGATGGGGCATGTTAGTGCAAAAACAGCGATCCATACCAAAACGCAAGTCCCCTTTACAGCTCGTTTGCTCTCTAAGGTGATGGTCTTCATGGGGTGGCAGATGCCCAGGTAGCGGTGCACTGAGATGCAAGTGAGGAAGAAGATGCTGCAGTAGAGGTTGAAGTAGAAGAGGAAGCGGACAAGGCGACACATGAAGTCTCCAAACACCCAGTCGTCCTGCATGATGTAACTGGCCACAAGGAAGGGCAGGGATAAACCATACATGAAGTCTGTGGTGGCCAGGTTAACCATGTAAATGAGGGACGCGTTCCAACGTCTAGTGCGTCGAAAGGAACGGTAGAGAACCACAAAGTTAAGGGTTATGCTGAAGACAAAGGTGAAGGAGTAGCATATGGGCAGGAAGATGTACTTGTAGGACTCGTCAATATTGCAGGTGCTGTTACCTGAAGAATTTGCTGAAGAGGAAAGCCGGGCATCAACCCCCTTCTCTGTTTCAATCCAACTTGTCGTCATTGTTCTCAGTGAGCGTCCTTCTTTCATCCTCCCATTCTCTGCTTCTGAAACCACTTCTTTTCCAGAATGGCAATTGTCCTCCTTCTCCTCGTCTAGATTAACATCTGTGAGAGATACGCTGCTGTTAGGATGCACACAAAATGTGACAAACTGTCAAAACGTTTGCAGTTGTCAGCCCATCTGCTCTTTCTAGCCCTCCCCGCATCCCCCTTTCTCTTTCACAACCTCTGGTACTGTTTGCGCATAGGTATATATGCTGCTGATTCAGACCCTTTTCACTTCATTAACCCATCAAACAGTAACCACACTTCCCCTCTATGTCCTATTCTCTATCTTACCCACCCCTCACCCCATGCCTCACATCAGGACTCTCTATCCCATCCCTCTTCCTCGAAACAAATATGAACTCATATGTAACTGGCAGCTTTAGAAACTTTCAGCCTTTGTCAAACTACGCCTAGGCTCCCCATGGATCCACATTAAACATCCTTTGGGATGCTACGCCATGGCTATTCCTACCTCCTGGTAAAGTTAGCACACAGCTGACTGGGCTTATTGCCTACCACTTCTCAGACATATGAGACACTATGTCAATAAATTTGTGAGTACCTGTAGGTCACTAAATGACATTAAGGTAGTCTGCTTTGGCTGAATAAATAACAAGGTCCCTACTTGGGAAATACGACAACATCATAAACAGCGCAAACAACCCTTATTATAAATCACATTACCAACGTATTGCAGGAGTTCACTGTAAGTGCTGTAAACGCAATAGTGTGACTACAAAAACAAGAATATCTATAGGCAATACATGTCTATATGGGTAATCAAAACTCTAGTATTGTAAAACACTGTTCACTTATGCACTGTTCAATGTGATTAAGAACTCTTAAAAATGTTCACTTACCTGTTTAATGGAGCAATAAAGCCTCAATATGAACAAAACCTTAAGAGCACCTTTATTCCAACACTGAAAACAGTTGTCAAAGAGCAAATAAAAGAAGATGTGGTTGCATCGCTGACTCGGTCTTATCATTCAACCCTGAATTTTTCCCTTTCATGCAAGTTTCTCACATTATTTTGAACAAGCTCTCAATCCAGCCCTCCTTGGTCATCTCTTGCTCCATGATCTGTCCCTCCCTCTTTCTTCTTTCCTCTATTAGTGCTGAGCTGGCCTTTTGACAATACAAACTCTGGCTAGGCAAAACACACACACATAAAATGGAGAAAAAGCAATGATTTCTGTAACAAAACAATTGTACACTTATACAATCTTAATGAAGTCCCTTTTATTCCACAAAATAATATTTCAGTATTTCACAAACAGTGACACAAACAATCCAGTTATGAGTTGCTTGGCAATGTATGTACTACCACATACTTGGTAGCATGTAATGAGCCATGTATTAACACGTGAGGCTTTGCCACCAAACAAATTACAGTAATTTAAAGACAAACATCAACATATATTTAAATTTAAACTTTATCTGCATGACTTAGCTAAAAAGGAGTGTAAACTGCAGTTTTAAATCCTTACCTGTGCCTTAAAAATGTCAATAAAAAGATTAAATGGAAAACCGTGAAATCCTTAAAAGTCTTTTGTTGTGATGGAGTGTCGAAGCTTTTCACAGTAAAGTCAGTTCGTTCAGGCAGTCTTGTAAACGAAGATCATTTTCTTCTTCAGAGGAAATGCTTTATTTTAAGTGTGCATCAGAGTGATGTCATATCTTGTACCTCCAGCAGCATGGCGTCCTGCTCTGTTCTCAGCTGGTCCCTTGTGAGAAGTCGACCCACCAACTCTGAACTGAGGTCTAAAGCACAAGTACACAAGCACAAGCACTAAGGCCTTAGTCTTAAGCTGCGTCCCAAATGGCACACTATACACCATGCACTTATGCACTATGTACGTATGCACTTACACACTCAACAGCATAGTATATGAATGTATTGTCGTCCTAAAAGGAACACTAACGTTTTTTTACAAAGCGGAAATTCAAATTGTTTCCCAGATGACGTTTGACGGTTGCCAAATTAGTGAAATAAATGACCAAACTACCAAATAATACCTGCCATGAGTATAAAGCCTGGTTTATACTTCTGCGTCAAGTGATCGGCGTGACCCACGGCGCAAGCCTCGCACGTGCATTTATACTTCTGCGCGCTGTTTGTGTTGCTCTGCAATAACACTTCCAAAACGCTAGCTGGCAGTAGGTGTTTATGTTTCTCTGTGTCGAGTTTCTTCGCTGGTGTTTTGTTTTTTCTGAACACTTCCTTAATGTACAAGTGGCTCAAATTCGCTCATTTTGAGGCGGGAACCGGCAGACGTGCAACAACTTTAATCATAAGGTAAACACAAAACAACAGTCTCCATCCGGAGCTCCTTCACGGGACTCCACACTTGTAAACACTCGCTGCATTGAGAGCGCGGCTCTCACCTCCGCCCACACTCGTCAGCGCAATCACAGAGCTTACGCTACGAATACGCGTTACATTTTTTGAGAGGTGCGCGTCAACGTGGCCAACGGCCACGGCGAGGGGCTATGCGTCCACGCGTAGGCTGCGCCGTAACATACGCGTACGCTTGACGCAGAAGTATAAATCAGCCTTAACCACATTCACCTTTGGGAGGCAGTGTAATCACTCACGTAGGAGAATTTTGCTTTCACAATCCAAAGTAAATACAGTAATCCAACATCAAGCTGCGGTCACACTAGAGTTTGTGTGTGCGAAATTCTGTCGTACAGCTCTGCGAAAAGGGGCGGGATTAAACAAGATGATTAGACATTAAAAAAAGTGAGCGATTGGTCCATGTTTTAAATTTCTGTCCAGAGAGGTCATGTTTTGATCCTCGGTTGGTATCATAGCTTGAACTTTCCAACGCAGCGAAATGCGAAACTTGTCGCACGACCGTACATTTCCGGTCTGATGCAGTCACGTGCGTATGAATAGAAGTCTATGGACAGAAAAGTGCAGTGTGACCGCAGCTTTAGTGCCCGAAAGCTCCGCCCCTTCCGCCCCAAAGCTGTGGCCGTTGAGTGCATAAAGTGTCCAGAATTTAAAGTGCACATATTTTTTTAGAGAAATGGTCTCAAACTCTGCATAGTTTAGCTCCAGCCACCTCCAACTCACAACTGCTTAAAAGTCTCTAGTAGTCTTGAACACCTTGATTAGCTGGATCAGGTGTGTTTGATTAGTGTGGAGCAAAACTGTGCAGAGCTGCAGCCCTCCAGGAATCAAGTTTGAGACCTATGTTTTAGAGTATTCAGTGTGAACACACTACTTACATTATTTATACTACAAAATGACGTAGAATAGTGCAGAAGTATGCAATTTGGGTCGCACTTTATGTCTGATCATGATGGGACAAATCTAAATACTTGTGTAAATGTGGTCCAAAAATATTTTGAGCATGTCCACTTTTGACCACTTCCAGACGCAGTCAAAAATGACCAAATTGCTTTTTGTAGTGTATGTGGCTGAACGCATTACATTTACCACTAAAGGATTTCTACCTCTACTGACCAAATTCTCAAATAATACAGGGTGTGTTTCTGAAGCATGCTAGGCATATGGGATTTAAACATTGGTGTCTAAAATGGTACGATTAAATTTAAGGTACAAAAAAAAAGAAAAAAAAAGAAAAAAAACATACAATGTTGTCTTTCCAGTCCTCATTCTAACACAATCAGACAACCTTCAGTATAGTTTTGCAGCTATCAGAGCAGAGAAAAGCTACTGCTCCCCATATCATTTTCTGTTGTCTTCTTTTGTGTTTATACGTAATCTGTTCAAGCTATTTTTGCAGCCTTAGATCAAAAGAGCAGAAAAGACTCAACCTACTTCTCATCATTTAGTGATCAGTCTGACCAAAACAGATCTTAATGTCATGTGCAAATAGAGACCATATCATTTTCTGGTGTGGAAAATGAATTAATCACTGTTACAGTTAATGCTTTAACTTACCATGAATGTCTTTGCTTAGTGAGGTCCTCAATGCTTTCAACTCCTTCAGGCTGAAATTCTTCAAGTCATTTCGATCATAGTGCTTCCTTTCTCTGATAGCCTCACTGGGAGGTATAGTCTGTGATGGAGGTCAGGGCAGTGCAATTACATATTATGTCTTTGCATGATAACATTATCATTCAAAAGTTTGGGGTGCACTATTTATTTGATTTTTTAACATTTTAAAAATAGACTTTCTGGTATTACACAGATCTCTGGAATACTTGATTTGGATTGGTCGGTCACAGAATTCTGTGAAGAGGGTGAGATGAAATTACGCAAATGCAATTAAAGGTGTAGTATGTTATTTTTACCACTAGAGGGTGCGTATTCACAGCAAAGACGTAGCTCGATGAAGTCGATTCAATGTGACTAATAATTAAATGACTACGGAATCACCTCACAAAAATATTTCAAACACTTGACTGAAGTGAGTTTGAAATGAGTTATGAAGTGAGTTTTAGAGTAAAACCTCATTATTAAATGTTGTATTTTCACGTGTATATCATGTAGCAGGTTTACTACACAAAGCAGTAGTTCACTAAGAAGCTATGCAAACAGCTGTCATTGACTAGACTTAAACATCGGTCAAATAAATCGTCTGCGATTATAAATGCAATTTTTGTGTAGCTTGTCTGTGAACTACAACTCTATGTATTAAATGATACTCCCTCTGAAAGCACCTGCTAAAGATTTAGGCCTGGTTTATACTTCTGCGTTGAGTGATCGGCGTAACCCAAAGCGCATGCAATGCACGTAGTCGTGCATTTATACTTCTGCGTGCTGTTTCTGTTGCTCTGCAATAACACTTCCAAAACGCTAGCTGGCAGTAGGTGTTTATGTTCCTCTGTGTCGAGTTTCTTCGCAGGTGTTTTGTTTTTTCTGAACGCTATTTTAATGTACAAGTGGCTCAAACTCTGTAATTTTGAGGTGGGAACTAGCAGACGTGCAACCAATTTAATCACAAGGTAAACACAAAACAAACGTTCCCATTTGGAGCTCCTTTACGGGACTCCACACTTGTAAACACTTGCTCCATCGGGCTCGCGCGGCTCTCACCCCCGCCCACACTCATCAGCGCTACCAAGCCGACCAATCACAGAGCTTGCGCTACGCATCATTGCGACGTGTAGTTACATTTTTTTGAGAAGTGCGCGTCAGCGTCAGTATCAGCCATGGTGAGGGCTATGTGTCCATGCGCAGGCTGCGTGGTTTACTGAAAAAATGTGCATGAAAATAACCTTAAATTAATTGATCAGCCCACATAACGTTCACAGTTTAAAACTGTTAAAAATAAATATTTTAAATTATTTGAAAATACAAAAAACTGTTTCAACTCAAATCACTATCTCAGTTTTCACCCTGTCAAGGTTTATTGTGTGATTGGGTGGGCGCACAATATCTCTTACTTTTTAAATATTTGAAAAAGCTGACATCAGCAGCTATTACTCCAGCATTCAGTGTCACATGATCATTCAGAAATCATTCTTAGATGCTGATTTGCTGTTCAAGAAAAATATTAATGTTAAAAACAGTTACATTTTAAGATAATCCATGAACCATTTTTTGTGGATTCTTTCTTTTGATAAATATAATAATCCTTGCTATTAATTAAAATGATTAAAACCCTACCCCAAACTTGAAATTAGAATGTACATAATATTTTATTTACACAACTATTAGAAAATGATACATAACTATTTGAATAAATGCACTTTGTGAAAACACCAAATGCATAAAGTGATAAGTACTTTATACAGTAATTACATGCTCTCCTCTTACCTGTTTTTGCTCCAATCTCAATTTATGTCTGAGTACACTCAGTGCAGCTCTGACATCATTCTTAAACCCTCTTGATTTGGTTTTCTTAGTAGACGCAGAGCTTGAACCACGCTCCTTCTTTAACTGCTGACTACTGCCACTCTTACTGGACTGTTTTGCTACCTGAAAAGTTAACAAAAACAATAACAAGCTGTTAATAACCCCATCAAGTACAAATCCCAACATTTTATGTCTCCATCCAAGTGGTATAATACTGTTCACATTACAGTGCCACCTAATAACAGTAAAAAATGACTAAATAAATAAACAAACAAATATTTCACCTCTTTCTTTGCCTCTATTTCCTCTTCTTCCTCCTCACTTTCACTGTTGTTGATGAAACAGAGCTGTAGATTCATCTGGCTCTGGAGCCTAGAATTTAAAAGAAGCACAGTTATTACAGATTTTACTCAGATTCTGATGTAGTTTGGGTTTCATGAAATCTGCGTGACCTCGATGTCAGAGAAGTGAGCCGACTGTTGCAATCATCCTCCATGTCCTCATAGGTTTCTCTGTGATTGCTCAGTCCTCGGATGTCTGGCCAGTCTACCGTCAGCCTGTCCAAGTCCTGCAGAAATATAATACAGGATCATTTTGATGTGTACTAGTAAATGAAGTGTCGCTCCTGCCAATCCACAACACAAAATAATTAATAAAATTTTTTCACAATGGGTCAGCACGGTGGCTCAGTGGTTAGTACTGTTGCCTCACAGCATGTAGATTGCTAGTTCGAGTCCCGGCTGGGCCAGTTGGCATTTCTGTGTGGAGTTTTCATGTTCTCCCCGTGTTGGCGTAGGTTTCCTCTGGGTGCTCCGGTTTCCCCCACAGGCCAAAGACATGCAGTATAAGTGAATCGTGTAAACAAAATTGGCCGTAGTGTATGGGTGTTTCCTAGTACTGGGTTGAGGCTGGAAGGGCATCCACTACATAAAACATATGCCAGAATAGTTGGCAGTTCATTCCGCTGAGGTGACCCCTGATAAATAAGCGACTAAGCTGAATGAAAAATAAATCTAATGCGCAAGTGTTTTCAATTTCATATATACCTTTTCCCTCTGTCTACGCTCCTCTTGTTGCTTCTCAAGTTCAGCGATACGAAGGCCCAGATCCTCCCACTGCATGATGGGTAGTCCCAAATCATCTTCAGGGTATCCCTCCTGCCATAATAATGCTGCTCCTTCTGCATCCTCCTCCGTCTCGTCACTCTCTTTTTCATCTCCTCTCTCCCGCTCTTTTTCTTTTTGTCCATCCATTCCCAAGATCTCTAACAGGATAAGAGGGACACGAGACCTCTGAGGATCAAGAAGACAATATATTTTAGGTGTAAATCATTATCTAACACCAAAATAATTCTCTTTCTATTTTTGTAAGAGAAACCGCTATGAACAGACGACCCACCCAAATGTCAAACCCAAACATTCTGTCATCATTTACTCACCCTCCACTTGTTCCAAACCCTATTTGTGTTTCTTTCCTTTAAGATATTAGGAAGAACTAGTAACTGGAAGCCACTGACTTTCGAAGTTTAATAGCAACTGTCACCATCATTCTTCAAAATATCTTCTTTTGTGTTTATTAAAAAATAAAAATATATAAATTTAGGTTTGGATTCACTTGAGGATTGGTACATTTTCATATTTGTGTGAAATATCTAAAATTAGCATTATTTATTTGCTTTAGTTGCAACAGTGACATATATTCGACTGTTAACAAACAACATGTTTTTTTATTCCAGAGTAGTATGTAGCCATTTCATTTATTTCTAGCTCCCTTTCCATTTCTTATGTATTTGGTATGATTAAGGCCTACAGTGCGTATTCTAATTAGTTAGTGGTTCATTTTATTGCCATGAATCCAAGGCTTTACGGCAGAAACAAATACACATACACTAGCGGTCCAAATTTTGGGGTCAGTGCGTTTTTTAAATGTTTTAAAATAAGCTTATCCAAGAATGCATTTATTTCATCAAAAATACAGTACATATTGTAAAACAATGGAATGTTTTTGAACTATAAAATAACTGTTCAAAAGTAGATTATCATTTAATTTAATCATTTATTCCAGTGATTTTTAAGAAGATTTTTCAGCTTCATGACTCACATGATCCTTCAGAAATCACTTTAATATTAATTATTCATATTATTAATGGTAATAGTAAAAATAAAAAGCAATAATGACTGGAGTAATAATTTAATTTGAAACTACATATAATAAGAAAGCAGGTATTTAAAATTTTGATGAACAGAATACTTTTCTTTACAGTGCTTATTCTAATTAGTGGTTTATTTTATTGCCATGAATCCAAGGTTATCTTTATGGCGGAAACAAATACATACACAAAAGTTACAAAAGTACTTATTCTAACGTTTAACTATTCAAATAGTTACTAAAGTATCATCTCTTTTGTCTTTATAAAACACACACAATAGTTTCTAAATGGTAGACACTTGTGTCCACTTTTGTAACATTTTACCTACTAAAAAGGCTAGTCATGCAACATCTGTGTTTGGTTTGACTTTCAGAGAAAATGGACGAAACTTCTTCATTTCTTTTATTCCTTGACTCGTTACAACATCCAGGACATAAAGAGCCATCTACCGTATTACCTCAGAAACTGCAATGGACAAAATAGCTCTGAAAAAACACTGACTAGTTTGAGAATTAAGTGTAATCAGAAAAGGAATAATATATATTTCCATGTTTTAAAACATTTGTACATTTTTAGTTATTTCATAGGATTGTAATGTAGCATGATGCTATCACTTTTGGCCACGTATTGAACTGACACGATGTGTCCCAAAGCTATCCTAAAAGTGTTTTTACAGGTATACTTACTCTTTTGGTGAATGTGTTGGCAAATCCTGCTCTGCTCTCCAAAAATTCAAAACTCATACATTTCCATACTTTTCCTGAACTAACTTGTTTTCCTCCTCCGGGCTCGTCCCGTTACGCGCCCTCCTCAAGTCTTCGTTTATCCTTTTCTCTCTTTTTCATCCATGAAGATGATTCTGTTTCTCTTTTCAGCTCCTACAGCTAAACTACGACTTTTAGAAGGTTGTGTGGGATTAATAATTTTACACAATTATAATTGTTTGTTACTTTAAACCAAAGAATATAACTAAAACTCAACGCAGACAGCAGAAACTTAAGGAATTTGGCGACGTTTTGTTATGGGTTGAGAGCGTGAAGGGAGGAGAAGAATGAGCGAAGAGTCATAAAAGTTACCACTAAGGTGTCCAGTTTCAATCGTTTGCAAACACAGCTAATGAAAGCTCGTTAGATAAACCTTTAAAACATAATAAGAATGTAGTCAGTAACTAATGATGAATAGTTGCACATAACACTTTTTAAGACAAAAAAAAGGAACTTTTGGATTGAGGCGTCAAGTGAACAAGTCTAAACATGTTATGACAGGAAAACTGTGGGATTGTGTTTATATTTTGGTTAAACTTGTAAAAGAGTTTTATAAAGAGTAACTTACTACAGTACATAAATTGTCAAAACGAAAAAAAACGAACTTTTTTGAATCCGTTAAAATAGTCTGGTAAACGAAGTAATAGTACGTAAATTGTTTTGAACACACAGTTGTGGAGCTCAGAATATCGGCGAGGATGTTTTCTGAGCTACAAAAAAGTGCTAAAAGTTTGTTTCAAACTGTTTATGACGTTACACTCTGTAGTTACTCTACTTCCGCTTCCTCTAAAGTCAGCTGATTTAATCGGCTGACTGTTGACACCGAATCTACCGAGGTCAAAAAAAACTCTAACAAAAGTAACTTCTAAAAGTTAAATTGACGCTCGCTTAAAGTTTGTTTCTTTGCCTCTGGCATTTCAGGGTAACTTTAACCCAACCAGCGACTGCTTAAAATGGTTTCTTTACTTTTCTGCGGTCCTAAACTGGCAGCGTGTGGACTGGTGCTGAGCATTTGGGGTGTTATTATGCTGGTAAGTTAACATGTTTTCTATAGTTTATACATGTAAAAAGACTCATTTTAAGCTTAGTAATAAGTACCTTTGCACATGCTGTCAACATTGTCAGCAGCTTTGGAGTGGGTCATGTTTATTTAAAGTCATTAGACATTACATTATGACATATTTACTCACTACATTACGAAAGTAGTATTTGAAATGGCATAGATTCATGAAAGTTTATGGACCATCAATATAGAAAACTAGTAGACCGTGTCGGTGATATGTGAAATTACAGTCATGACACACTAATTAACATTTTCCTATTTGTTTTAGGCATTGCTGGGGATTTTTTTCACCACCCATTCAGCTATTCTTATAGAGGACGTGCCTTTGACAGAGGAAGACCTACACAGCCAGTGAGTTCCACTTGCTATTGAGTCACTCTGGAAAATAAGAGCGTCTAACATAGGGGATGTCACATGCATTCATGACATTGTCTCTCTCTCTCTCTCTCCTTTCAGGGACGCGCCACCGCAAAGCGTCTATAAACTGTACAACCAAGTGGGATACAACTGCTTCATTGCAGCAGTAATCTACGTGGGCATAGGATTCCTGTCATTTTGTCAGGTCCGCCTGAACAAGCGCAAGGAATATCTGGTGCATTAGTACATGTGATTGGAGTTTAAACTCTACTTCTCCATTCCCTCGTTGTGTCTGTATGTAACAA
Source organism: Danio kyathit (assembly GCA_903798195.1). Taxonomy (NCBI): domain Eukaryota; kingdom Metazoa; phylum Chordata; class Actinopteri; order Cypriniformes; family Danionidae; genus Danio; species Danio kyathit. The sequence goes on along the minus strand of LR812525.1, from coordinate 31,448,172 downwards.
TGCTGTAATTGCCTTAAATTGAATGTGGATGTGTAAAATGGAATGAGATTATGTACTTTACTCTTGCCTTTCTGTCTTGAAGCTACTCCTAATCAGAAGATGAGTGAGTTTAATCATGTATGTGCGGTGCCTTATTAATTTGTCTTTTATAGTGCTGTTTGTATATGTGGACCTGTTAAACCTTTAAATGTCTATTATCTGCAAAAGCTGTTGATAAATTATTGCCATTTTATTTATACACGTGTCAAATGTACAATCTCAGTAGGTGAATATTAGGTGGAAATCGACATGGTCCTGTTTTCACAATAAATGATTCATTCAAAATGTTGTCAGTGTGCAAATTACTTTCATATTCTATCCATTGTTCTATAATTACAAACCATCTTTCATTTAATGAATGGTGTCCACAGATGAAGATATGCAAGAAAATATAACTGAAATAAGTATACTAAACTAAAATATGAAATTTAGGTCATATTTCATGGTATTAACTAACACTACTATCTTAATAAACTACTAATTAGCTGCTTATTTAGAGTAAGGTTAGTAAGTTTTTGGGTAGGATTGTGGATGCAGAATAAGATCATACTTTATAACTAATGAACAGATAATAACTTCATAATAGGCAGGTAAACATTCATTCAGTCATTTTCTTTTCGGCTTAGTTCCTTTATTAATCGCCACAGTGGAATGAACCGCCAACTTATCCAGCACGTTTTTAGGCAGAGGATGCCCTTCCAGCCGCAACCCATCACTGGGAAAGGCAGGTAAACAGTCAGTAGTTAATAGAATTAATTGTGACCTTAAATAAATTTTTACCAAAAATCTTTATTTGCAATAGACAAATGCAAAGACAATGCATGCATATCTACACAGATTAAAGTTTAGTGATGATGCATTATCTGCATCTGAAACATTAATGTATTCTATATAAAATGTGTGTTTTCTAAAGCTGATGCATACAGTGGTAAAATATACATCCTGTAGAAACTGGTCCGAGTTCCATTCAAACAATTCAACACACATTTTTACTTTAAAATCAAACTAAAAAATACTGTTTACTAAAATGAATATAAAAAGCTTTATGTACTGATGCTTTACAAAAAGTTTCAAATGAAATATATTACAATTTTGACAGTATTCGACACATGCTGTGATAGATCCCATTCCTGAGCAAGTTATTGACTGGAAAAGATGGTACAAATGCGTATATACACGTACACTACCTGACAAAAGTCTTGTCGTCGATCCCAGTTGTAAGAGCAACAAATAATAACTTGACTTCTTCTAGTTAATCATTTGAAAAAGTGGCAGAAGGTAAATTTATCAGATGAATCATCTGTTGAACTGCATCCCAATCATCACACATACTGCAGAACCCGCATGGACCCAAGATTCTTACAGAAATCAGTCAAGTTTGGTGAAGCAAAAATCATGGTTTGGGGTTACATTCAGTATGGGGGCGTGCGAGAAATCTGCAGAGTGGATGGCAACATCAACAGCCTGAGGTATCAGGACATTTGTGCTGCCCATTACATTACAAACCACAGGAAAGGGCAAATTCTTCAGCAGGATAGCGCTCCTTTTCATACTTCAGCCTCCGCATCAAAGTTCCTGAAAGCAAAGAAGGTCAAGGTGCTCCAGGATTGGCCAGCCCAGTCACTAGATATAAACATTATTGAGCATGTCTGGGGTAAGATGAAGGAGGAGGCATTGAGGATGAATCCAAAGAATCTTAAACTCTGAGAGTCCTGCAAGAACGCCTTCTTTGCAATTCCAGATGACTTTATTAAAAAGTTATTTGAGTCATTGCAGAGATGTATGAATGCAGTCCTCCAAGCTCATTGGACTCATACACAATATTAATTCTTTTTCCACTGCACCATGACTTTATATTCTATACTATTTATTATTTCTGTTAAGTGACAAGACTTTTGTCTAAGCAAAGTCAGACCTTCCTGTCCTAATTAAATAATTAAAAATCAAGACATGATCATATTTTATTTTTGGTAAAATAAGTGTAAATCTAGAGGCCTTTGCCTTTCATATAAGCCCTTTCTGATACCAAATGATCAATTAGAAGTCAAGTTATTATTTGTTGTTCCTAAAACTTGGATAGGCGACAAGACTTTTGTCAGGTAGTGTACATGTTTTTATCTCTAAATAGTGATGCTGTTTTCCATGCGGCTTGGACAAAGGTAAAGGTACTGAAGTTCTAGTCCCTCGTTTTGGGCCATTATCTTGTCCTCCAGTTCTTTCAGCTCTTTCCTGAATTTGTCAATCACCTTCAAAGCAGCGGGTTCAGTGAAGTACTGCTCCACATACTGGCCCATTGGGATCTTAAATGGAAAAAAACAGCCTTACCAAAGGATATTTGTGTTTAATTAAAGTGGCTTATTGACCTTATTCTCCACGTACGAGCGGGCGCACCCATTGGAATTTCTTTGGCTCGACACTTCCGGTCTCATTCATTTCCATTGATTTTTAAGATGTTAAAAACAGCTTGTTGTTATTATTATTATGCCTTACATTTATATAGTGCTTTTATGGACACTCAAAGCACTTTACACATTTTGTGGGTAAATCTCCTCATCCACCACCAGTTATGCTGCTTTATGTTGCAAACTGATAATTTCCAATTATATTCTTCTTATGTATAGTCATGGACACACTTGTTTGTAGAGCAAGCAGTTTTATCATTTTCTGCCGTTTATTATTCCAAGTCATTTCTCCCACAGGAAACTGAATTGTAAAAGCGAGCACACTTGCGCATTGCAGAATAAGGTCAATAGCGTGTTTTGTGTTAGTGATCACATGGATTCTACAGCACTTATAATGCACATATAGGTGATGTTAAACTACAGATGACACTGTTGACCCACCGCATCAGGCTGTGCGCGGCCCAAATGCCATGTGATGGCCATCTGCACACAGGACTGGCTGATGTCGGGCAGTGTGTCCATGATCAGGCCCATGGTCACTGCATCTTTATCTGTGGGCGGGGGGTGTCTCATGGTGCAGGGGGTGTTGGGGACCCAAGCGCACCAGTCAAACTGTAGAACAGAGGGAAACATCCACTGTGACCACAAGCACCATACACTGACCACATACATGTGATGCCAGTCACTTTATATTTATTTAGCACTTAATTGGTTTAAACAATATTTATTTATGTATGTTTTAATGCCATATCAGCCGCATTGGCTAGATTCATGGCAAAACCTATACTAAATGTACAATATATAACATGCTATCATATCGGTTTCTTAATAAACATTCATTACACAAACGACATACAAAATAACAACAACACTGAAAAGAGTCATACACAATCTTTTAGTTTGATTAATGATAAACATTGTAAAATTGCTCTAAAAGACACCTTTTTAAACATTTATTTCAAAATATTTCCTGAATAAAAACAATATTTATTTATTGCAAAGTATCTATCTATCTATCTATCTATCTATCTATCTATCTATCTATCTATCTATCTATCTATCTAGAATTTATTTCGAACATGTAAAAAATTTAATAAATAAAATTAGTAAGCAAATAAAAAAAATCTCATTTTTTTTAAACCATAAATATCAAAAAAGGAACATGAATAAGCCTATGCTTATTTAATCCTACCCCTTTTCTCCACTATACATCAATGATGAATAACAGTCCCTAACATTAAATAATAATAACAGTCCATAACAATAAATAACAATCCACAACAATAATCATCAATTTAACTCCATCATCTCATTCGTTTCTAATGTAATTCTTAAAAAAAAACTATATAAACAGTAGAAACATCAATCAAACCTGCTTTTCTTCCATATGCATTCTGAAAATGATGTGCTTATATTGCTATTTGAAGGGAGTCACACTTCAACACTTCCATAATTTCAATCCACACCTCGAAATGCAAAAGCTTCTTAATGTTGAACAAACATAAGGATGTTTTGAAGTTATACTCTTTTCTAAAATTATATCTTCTTTCTCCATTTATAAACCAATTTTGAATATTAACAGGAAGTAACATACAATCTTTATACTATATATATATATCTGTATACGTTATTTTTGCTGTTTGAAAATGGACCAATAAATTTGAATATATTTGATTTAAATAATTTTTTAAAAACATGGGCGTCTTTCTGTCTGTCTATCCCAGGGGTGCTCAACCCTATTCCTGGAGATCGACCATCCTGCAGTTTTCAGTTGCAGCCCCTATCAAACACACCTGCCTGTAATTATCAAGTGCTCCTCATGTTCTAATTAATTGGTTCAGGTGTGTTTGATCAGGGTTGGAGCTGAAATCTGCAGGAAGGTCAATCTCCAGGAACAGGGTTGGTCACCCATAATCTACCCTGTTCTTAAGTCATAACACGCTCGATATATTTCTGTAATAGGGCTGCACGATATTGGAAAAAATGGACATTGCGATATTTTATTTTTCTGCAATATTGAGCATAATTTCACCAGATGACTTGAATGGCTCTATTTGGTAAGAATTTGTTTTTTTAGATGAATTAAGACAATTTTGTAGGCCAGTACATCTGCATTAAATATAATAAACCAATCATAAGCTTTGCTAAATACACTAGCAAAGATACAAATAAAAATAAACAGTGCTTTATAGTTTTCTGGGAGTCGAGACGTATTCAGGTACATGAATTGAATTATCAAATATGTAAAATATCGGTAGACTTCATTAATCTTTCTTTAAGTTACAAACATTATAAATTGTTGTACCTTAATGCTTAAAAAAACTGACTTGGAATGCTTACACACTCACAGACCTTAAAAATATATGCAAATGATCAAATGTTTGTTAAATTTGTAGAGTTACAATAAATCACGTTTTTTTTTTTCAACTGTGTCTATTGCAAATGAGCTCATTGCGATATCGATGCTGAAACGATATATTGTGCAGCCCTATTCTGTAATATAAAAATGTGTAACACAATCATGCCATCCTTTCTTGTAAACGAACGAGCCATGTGCATTGAGTATAGTATAGAAATGCAGGTGTTTAAAATAAGGCTCCAGATGTGATAGGCTGCTAGAGATGTGTTGATTACCTGTCCATTGTTAGTGGCAGCGTGTTGTGCTGTGCTGGTGAAGATCACCACGCTTAACAGAGTGATCAGCTCCTCTTTTGTCTTCATGTCACTGGCCAGGCCTGACAGTAAAAATAAACCTCAGTGGTTATGCTAAACAGCTTTTATTTAATTATAACTTAATTGTAACATTTAATTTAAGTGGCATTTATTTAACTCATGTAGTTTATTTCTTTCTTTCACAAAACACATATGATTTAAGTTGACTGGAAACTATTAACTAGAAAGTTTTTTGTGTGTGTTTTAGCACAACATGGACGTTTCTTTCTTTAGTGGCCACATGGGGGCGCTGTATGTTTATATATTGTTTTTATTCCTTTCTTTTCCTATTTTTTCTAATCTCAACGATGATGCTGTATATATACCCATTATGTCTTTTGGGCACTTAAAATATAGTCTTGATGACTGTATCGGTCTATTGTATTTTATTAAGATGCTCCTCACCAAGGCTGCATTTTTATTTGATCACAGATGTAGCATACATTGTGAAACATTACTGCAACTTATGAATACATTCATTCATTTTCCTTTGGCTTAGTCCCTGATTTATCAGGGGTCACCACAGTGGAATGAACCACCAACTATTCTGCCATGCCATATGTTTTAAAATCTAATTTATTCCTGCCATGGCAAAGCTGAATCTTTAATATCACACGATCTTTCTTTAATAACTCAAAGTCATTTGTCTTTAAGAAACATTACTCCTTATCTGTGCTGAAAACATTTGTGATGCTGAATACTTTTGTGGAAACCATTGAACTACATCAAAATGAATGCATCCTGAATTAAAACATTTATTCTTTTGGATGCAGCCATGTGTAGATATTTTACCAAATTCAGGAACATCCACAAAGCCCTCCACAGCCACGTCATGAATCCAGGCCTGAAGCTCAGAGTCCTCCTTCACGTCACTGTCACTCTCATAGTACAGGGAAACCATTCCTGAAATAAAACTGAGAGAAAAGACGTGCTTAAGGAAAGACTGGTCTCATTTTCAAAGCTAAATACTGAATGAAGAATTGATGTTTCATCAATTACTTCTGAATTGTAATCTTCAATTAGCTTGAAGCTTACTTCTGAATCACGTCCCACAGCATCAGAGAGTAGTCTCTGTAAAAGTAGCCTCTCACTTTAGTAACCCCTCTGTCCAAGAAGTCAAATTTAGGCTGGAGAGAGCGATAGGTCAACACTTTATACTCCCTTTGAGCCAACATCAAGAGACCATCTCCACCTGTGGACACCACCTGAAAAACACCATTGTGAGATGATTATTGTCATTAAAGAAGATAGTTCACCCAAAAATGAAAGTTCTAACTTACCCCCCCCCCCCCCCTTTCCTGTTTCAAAGCTTCATGAGTTTTATTTTCTTCTGTTAAACATAAAAGAAGATATTTTGAAGAATGCTGAAAACTATTGACTTTCACACAGGGTTTCTGCAGGTTTCACCAAGTCAAATTGAACTTAAGACCTTTTTAGGACCATTATGAATGAAATTTCAGACTCTTACAGAACAAAACGCTAAGACTTGTACCAGCCAGTGGATTTTTTGAGTCACTCATTATAATAAAAATTCTGTTATTTCTTAGCCACATATTTTAAATAATGTGTTAAAACAAGCAAACTGTAGTTATATACATATATTGTTTAATTGGCATAACTTTCCTTTAAAAAAGTTTTATAAACTATAATAAACTAAATGCACTACATACATTCATGCATAAATACATGAAGAGCTTTTAAACAAATGTTGTAAGAAAGGAAGATATTTATGTTGAATTAGTTCATCGATTTTACTTTTGTTAAATGTGTTTTTTTTAGATGGATTGTTGGCTGTAGTGATTGAAAAGTTTTACATGGACAAAGGAAATTTAACACCTTCTTAAAAGTATTTAATACATAGAACACCCTGTTTCAGTGAGTAAATAAAGGCCTAAATTTTAGATTTTAATATTTCAGACCCCGCCGACAACCTGTTCACAGTATTTGTTTTTCCTACAATGAAAGTCAATGGTTACAGTTTCTCAGTTTTCTTCAAAATATCCTCTTTTGTGTCCATCAGAAGTAAACAGTGAGTAAATACAATCGTTTGAGAATGAACTATCCCTTTAAAGAACAATATTTGCTACTAAAGCAGATTTCCAGGCGCATTTATGATCTTTGATGCTGCAATAAATGCATCTGTATTGTATTCATAATGACATTTAAAAAAATATTTGTTCAACTCAATCAGTCAGAATACACAAGGCATTTTGCAAGAGAAGCATGTTTTATACCATTAAAATATGTAATAACTGCATAATGTTATGAGATTGTTGTCATTTTAATTACAAGTTGAAAAAAATACACAAATGATACAAATAAAAATAGGATTGAAAAACTAAAACTGACGCCCTTTAGTTTTGTATAGTCATAATCATTTCAGTTTAATTGTACACAATGTTGGATGCCATTTTTTGGTAATTGCAGTGTTTTTTGCCATCAATTTCATCCATCCATCCAGCCATTTCATTTCAATGGATGGATGGATGGATAGATAGATACAGTGGATGAATGGATGGATGGATAGATGAATGGATACATGGATATGGATGAATTGATACAAATAGATATACAGATGGACAGACGGATGGACACGGACATGGATGGATAAGGATGGATGGATGCAGATAGATGGATGGATGGAAAAATAGATAAGGTAGATGGACGGATAATCACAAATGGATATACGGATGGATGGATGGAGAGATAGATGGAGAGGTAGAATTTGATAATACGTGTTATAAGTAAGTGTTGATAAGTGTTAATGTTTTGGTTTTTATTAGGGCTGCACAACATACCGAAAAATTATCATTATCATAATGTGAGTTGCATGCATAGGTTATCTAAATTTGACCAATCAAATGGGGCTTTACTCTCTTTTTACCCGCCTACTCAGTAGGTTTTGTTATGCTATTGGCGAGACCAGTCCCAAAGATGAACCTGTCGCCTTAGAGCAGAGAGTTAAATATAAATACTAATGGAGTAGAGACAAGTGAGGAAAACGACAACAGCGTTATAAAATGCAGTCATTTATAGTGCTTTTAAGTCTTTATGTTTGAAACAGTCTTTTATTAGGATAAATTAGATTTAATTATAGATCAGTAGATTTATAGAGTCTTGAGAATCTTGAGATTAAATGTTGTATCACAAGAAATTTTATTATTGGAATACTAACAATACTAAGTATCATGCAAGCCCAGTCTTAATTATTAGAAGATCATGTCACCCTTTTAAAGATGCCCTCTGGAGAGATGAGTTGTGTTCTGCCACGACAGTTAATCTCCAGTGTGTACCTCAAGTGTGGAGTCAAGAGCTGCAACCACAGAAAAACAGTGTAACGAATGGTCAGTTATTTAATAACGCATCAATGATTAGCTAACATGCAAATGCGTCTTTCCTCTGCTGACATCCTCTGACCTTATATACGGGGTGAACAGCTGGCAGCTGCCGTAGTGTGGCCACACAGATCACTTCTACCACCAAATGTGTGCGCAGCAGATGAGACAGCAACTGAAAGACCTGGAATTCAGCATGACGAACCCACATCTTAGCCAACAACCAGGCCAGAGGTGGATCACTGGGCAGAAATACAGGTGTGTCCTTATCAGGTTTCTGTTCAAGCTGAAAGAAAAGACAGAAGGACAATCAGACATTTGTGATTCTTAGCATCACAAAATGTTTGTAAGTGCAAATCGTCTTCTGGTTGCAACCTGTAAAAAAAGCAGTTCTCATATGAGCAGTGGTGGACACCAAAAAAGAATGACAAAAAAGCATTTTTACTTCACTATTGTGCTTCATTTAAGTGTCTTTGTACTTTATTTCCAAAATCATTACATTTCACTTAATACATCCTAAAACAAAAAACAATAAATAAATCTAATGATTCAGAAATCCCACTAAACAATTATTCTGTGAATTGGACAGAACTGATTACATCCGTTCATGAAGATCTGGTCATAGCAAGTCCACAGTTAAATCAATGAATTTTCAAACGGACTGAAAATATGTCAAAAACAGGAGATTCTCGGTCAGAGTTTGAGTGTCTACAGACTGACTGACGCAAAATTTAATGGAGCCATAGAATGCATTGATACAATATATTAAATTATTCTCTGATATCAACATAGAAGGTATATGTACAGTTGAAGTCAGAATTATTAGCCCCCCTGAATTATTAGCCCCCCTGTTTATTTTTTCCCCAATTTCTGTTTAACGGAGAGAAGATTTTTTAAACACATTTCTAATCATAATAGTTTTAATAACTCATTTATAATAACTGATTAATTTTATCTTTGTCATGATGACAGTAAATAATATTTTACTAGATATTTTTCAAGACACTTCTATACAGCTTAAAGTGACATTTAAAGGCTTAACTAGGTTAATTAGGTTAACTAGGCAGGTTAGGGTAATTAGGCAGGTTATTGTATAACGATGGTTTGTTCTGTAGACTATCAAAAAATATAGCTTAAAGGGGCTAATAATTTTGACCTTAAAAAGTTTTTTTTTTTAAATTAAAAACTGCTTTTATTCTAGCCAAAATAAAACAAATAAGACTTTCTCCAGAAGAAAAACTATTATCAGACATACTGTGAAAATTTCCTTGCTCTGTTAAACATAATTTGGGAAATATTTAAAAAAGAAAAAAAAATTCAAAGGGGGGCTAATAATTCTGACTTCAACTGTATGTGACTTATGTCAGTGTTTCTCAACCACGTCCCTGGAGGACCACCAACTCTGCACATTTGCCATCTCACCTTAACCAAACACACCTAATTTAGATCATCAGCTCATTAGCAGAGACTGAAAGACCTGTAATGGGTGTGACTGATGAAGAATACATCCAAAACATGCAGTGCTGGTGGTTCTCCAGGAATGTGGTTGAGAAACACTGGATTAGGTAATTTGATATGACATATATTTCTATAGATTCTATATTTATATATTTTTGCATACATTTTTGTTGCCTCATGACAAACATAAATGTCAAATTCCACAAAATATACGTTAAACTAACATAAGACAAATTTAAACAAATGTTATGCCTCTTTGGGGTGGGGCTGATTAAATGTATAAATTTATCTCTATATTCTGCATTTTGTGTGAACACTCTGTGGTCATGCATTGCTGTCTGCTTCATAAAAACGCTCATTCTTCTTTAAAGTGTGTCATGATTTCTAAATAAGAGTCCCACATACATATGTTTAATACAAGCTTTGATAAACTTAAAAATAATGGAAAAAATATATAATTGTTGTAATCTCACTAGGAAATGTGTCCAGTAAAATCAAGCATGTGGCATGCATGTTAACTATCCTGTATAGATATTCAAAGTCTGTATTTTGTTCAGATTTGCCTGTTTTTCACCTGATTTTACACTCAAGAGGATTTACATTAGAAAGAAAAGTTAAAACTCAAGGATTTTCCCCAAAACTGTGGCACATTATAAACATAAGACTGTAGTTGTGAAGATATCTTCTTAAAATGTTCACACATTTTGCACTGTTATGTCTTTTTATACCCATTTTGACATTTTTGTTATATACTGGGCTATTTGGTGCATGTTGTTTTTTCATTTGAACACTTGAATAACCATTAATTATCTGTTTGGTTATCTTTGTTTGACAAGTTTTAACAACAAAAATAAAGAAGCCATAAATAAGTACTATTTAATTTGAATAATCTGGTACATTTAAAACGTGAACTTTTGACTATAGTTATTCAAAGTTTTAAATACCTATAGATACTTTTTTAACGTAAAGTTAAAAATAACTATTTTATCATTTTACAATACTTTAATCACATTTAATCATCTGTACTTTTACCCAAGATCTTGATTTTTAGGCTTTATTAATTTCTGCACATCAGAAAAATTAGTTCATGTGCTTTCATTCAAACGCATTTCAGTATGTAAATCTTCAATAGAGGCAGGTGTGTGATTGAGAAACTGAGAAGTTTTGGTTTCATCCCAGATCAGATAGCATCAGCAGGTTTTACCTGTATGGCGATGGGAATGAGTCCTTTCTCAGGGTGTTCGTACAACAAGCACAGAGGGGCAGCAATATATTGGGCGCTGTTTCTGATTACATTGGCAGGAATCCCATCCAGTATTGCATGATCAACCAGGAATATGTTTCCTTTCTTCAGAAGGAGAGGTAACAGAGACATTGTTAGATCCACTGATTCGATTGTATTGACTAGAATAAGTGTTTTTTAGTGAGACTCACCTTGAGTTCCTCATTTAGAGTGGTTGTGGGTATCAGAGAGGACTGAACCATGTCTCCAGTGACGGGGAAGTTCGACGGCACCTTTTTCAATCTGGTGATATTCCGTGGGTTCGAGCCATTCAGGAACTGGTAACCAAAAAACCAGTCTTCTTTCCAGTGCTCCATAGTGTATTCTGAACAGTAAATTTCATACTGTTCATTTAAATATACATGCACTTTTCATGAATTAAAAATATAATCATAAGGTGGGTTGCACCAACAAAGATTAATCATTAATTTTGATCAAATTAAGGTTGATCTAATAATTATGTTGCATGAAACTCGAGAATAAGCAGGCTTTAAGTTTAAGTTTATTTTATTTTTCACAACAAGGCACATTAATCAAAGTTCACCAACAACATTAATGTACCCAAATTAACCCAAAGACTAGTTTTCATTGGTGGTCCCTCAGCCAGATTTTAAAGTCTAATACAAATTTGATACAAATCATCAGTTTTATCCTGGATTTACATTTACAACAAATCTAAATTAACTATAATGTTGTTCATTTTAAAGGTTAACGTTAAATTTTCTACTGGAGAGGTTTAAGGATTCCTATTTATTTGGAGTCAGCAGTTAGTTTGACCCAAGAGTTATTTGAACTCATGTTATCTATACGTTTGTCCTCCATTAATGCCCCTATTTGCTCTATTAATTGATATACACTTTTTTTATATCTCATAATATGTTAGCACCATGTCAGCATGAAGAAGAAGAAAAACAACAACATAGCCTTGGGTTAAGCAACATTTGTCGTTCAAGAGTGGGAGGGCAAATGTGGAATTTTCACATGCCATTGAGAAATATCAATCATTTGTGATTGGTCGAATTGAAATACGAGTCGCATAGCTAAGAGGTTACATAAACGCCTTACACAATGACGCTTCGCTGGAAGAGTGCTTTCCAAGAATAAGGTCATTTTATGAAAACCATGTTTTGTGGTAGCTTAAGTAACAAGGACAAATGAGGACATAAATCTTTTGTTACCCGCTATCGGGCTTCTTAGCTTCCAGAAGATCCTCCTGAAATCCTCCAGGTCACTCCAGGACTTTCCAAACCGGATTGCCAGTTTTTTCAGCGAGAGCTCCAACAGACTGAAAGGCAAGACAGGAGAATCAAATGAACTGCTGTTTAGATTAATGCAGTAGTGGGTGGATAATTCAATATCAGGTCACTCTAATAAAACCATATCGCATTAGTACTTACGCATATTGAAGGGATCCCTCAAAATCACTGCGTTTCTCATTATCAAAGCGAGCGTCCTGGGGCAGATCGGCCTCGCTTTTTGCATCAATGCATTTGGGAATGCCAGGAGCCCATGCAACCCATCTGATAGGAGACAAATAGGGGTTAACGGGGATTTGTGATGTAAAGATAAGAATGCAGTATGTAAATTCCAAGAAGACCTGTATGTTTTCTGCCTCTCCTGAAGCTCTGATTGTCTATGAGCCATTTCCAGCGGCATACTGTCTTCGCTCAGCTTTTTGGCTATGAGAGCAGAAATCAAGAGTGTATTACTATGATTTAATCTTGTTCTCAAACTGATCCTAACTGTCAACGTAACTAACCTGTGCCTTCTCTGAGCTCTACAAACACTCCATCTCCCACAAGCCAGCGGTAACAGGGAAACGTGTAGCAGCATCTTTCTCCAGGTACACTGACTTTAACGTAGCGGCAGAACCAATTGTCCTCTATAAAGTACTTATGCTTCTCCAGTCGCACCAGAATCAAAGGGCCCAAATCAGTATCGCTTTTAACGATGTAATCATCCACCTACAAAATATATCTCTGTATTACAGGTGGTTTCAATTATTATTATCAGTCAGTATTGTACTGCATTGTTTATGCTCACTTCACATTTTTACATTACTTTTATTATCACTTAATTCTTAAATACTTGAAGTTAAAAACACAAATAGTTTAATGACACTGCTAAATGTAACCTTTAAAAGGGATGCACTTTTTTTTTGGACGATACTGATTTAAACAAACAAACAAAAACAAAAAAAACATCAGATTCCGATACTAATATTGGGCAATTGCATACAATATTAGCAATTTTCTCTCTCTATTAAACTAATTTTAGTGAACACGAATTGGATCCATTCAACATTCAACTTTACAACATTTTAAGGGAGCCACAATTTAACATAAAATAAATGACAATATGGCAATCTTCAAAGGTGATTTTTGTTACTGACAAAACAGCAACTTTTATTTGACATAATAGAACATATTTAATAAATTTAACGAATAAAGCCAGTGCTGTTGCTATATGTAAATTTACATTTACATTAACATAACTAACCAATGGTTTTCGTGCCAGTGCGTGAGCACGTATTGACACTCAGATTAGGTTCGATAGTTTGTACGATTCTATTTATTTTTTGCAAGTATTAATGATTTTGTTCTGAGAAAACGGATTATTCAAAACACATGCACATCATCCATTTCATCCTTATAAGTAATAAACCATCTATATTTGTCTTCATATTACTGCTAATAGTTTTAAAGTAATCGATAAATATCTGTGGCCGGTACATCACCACATCCTTAATCTTTAACAAATCATAGATTAAAATACTAAGAATGGATGAACAATGTTGTTATGTCTAAATTCACTTGTAGCAAGTAAACAAACTGATTTAATGGCTTAATTCACCTAAAGATGAATATGAACCATTTTGCGAACCATCAAGTGGTCCCAGTTTCTTTTTTTTTCTAGCTGAACACAAAAGAAAATAATTTGAAGAGATCCATATTTGGACACCCATAGTACGATAGAATACTCTTGAAGACAATGGCTGCTGGTTTACAACATTCTTCAAAGTAACTTCTTTTGTCTTTAACAGAAGAATGAAACTGAATGAGGTGTGAAACAAGTTTTGGGGTAAACTATGCCTTTTGAATTTGTGTTTTATTTAGTTATTAAAATAGAAAAAGCATCTGCACACAGAAATGAAGGCAAAATATATTTCCCCAGACAAGCAAAAAAAAAAGTTCAAAACCTTCAGGTTTGTTACATAATCATTGGCACACGATTAAACATGAAAACATTTAGCACATTACATTTCACATGCGATTTTAATCTTCACGAGTAGATGGCTTGTTCACACATTTGTATGCATTGATGTTTGTCTATACTGTTTTCTGATGGCTCTTTATTATAAAATATAATATAGTAGTAAAATATTGGCCATTGATCAGTTTCTTTAGCATAACATGATAATATTGACTGCCAGGTCAGTCAATTTTAACATGAAGTAATAAAACATGTTTTTATGATCATTAGATACTGGCAAATGTTGCTGAATACGGCATCAAATGCTTCAGTTTTTCATTTAATACCTATTGTAGCTCATATAACATATTTATGTGACCACTACTGCATTATACTATACTTTACTGCATCATACACACTAGGGAACGTGTGTATACATGTGTAAGTATATATATATTCCACACCTGTATGAGTTACTTCTATCGAACACAAACAAAGAAATTTGTTAGAATGTTGATAAGCAAGCAGTTAATGCTAGGTATTTATTTTTATTCTTTCCTACTATGGAAGTCAACGGCTATCGCCAGCTGTCTTCATTCCAACAATCTCAACATCTATTGTGTTCAGCAGAGCAAAGAAACTCCCACAGGTTTGGATGGCGTTATTTTTGAAAGGACATTGACTGATGTTCACTCACAGCTCCTCTGCAGAAGTCCAGGCCAGGATTGTCCAGCACAGTCCTCTCACTCTTCCCTTTCTCTCCAATCAGAGTCACATACACATAGTTATTGGTTCCCGAATATTCAGAAGTCCCAGTGGCCACTGTCACTTTGTACTCCATCTGCACACATACACGATAATGTGGTTTACTGTCATGTTTACGGTTTCAGAGCAACGTAATTCACAAAGTATTTTTGCAGATACACAAACTCTCTAACAGAGAGCTACAGCAGATGTGAATCTGTTCCCTTTAGGTATTATGCAATCTACTTATGTCCGGACAAAGCATGAGCAAAGCATTATGGAAGTGAAAGTCTTCCTCTGATAAATCTTCTAAGTGAAAGTCTGGAAAAGCAAAACTCCTCAAAGACCCTGTAAAGTGTTTTCACATACAATATCTAAACATCCTTTATTCAAGACACATTTACTTGCAAGATTATCAATGTTTTTATTCTGAGATACGTAATTTTACAGAAAAGTCCGGCATTATTTTGATTCCTAAATCAATGTAGCTTGATTCACTGTCTTCATCTACTAACCACTCGGTTTAGAAGTATCCATTTATTACAAGTACACTGCGGTTACACCTTCATACAAAAAAAATCTGTTCATACAAAGAAGAAAAACCCCTGAGCTGATTATACAAACTTTTATATTGCACCGAAGTGTAAACACTGGATGAAAGAGAAGAGAAATAGCACTGCGATTCCTCTGTATGTCTGCACATATTGTGACAATGACAATAGTGTTGTTTTGCATCTATGATCGGTGTACATATCATAGTAATTACACAACCTGAGTAATAACTAGGTATCAACCTAACCTTAACCCAATATGGTCACCTTAAATAACCCAGTACTTTCTAAGCTAAGAACACTGTACTGTAAAACAACATGCAAAACCATTATTTCTATATATAGGAGTAAAATATTTCAACTTCAAGCTGGTTTTTTTGGTGAAATGACTTTAAAAGTAATGAGGATATGTAGAGTTTAAAATGTTGAAGTGTTTCCAATATAATTGTCAGCTTCCAATACATTTAGAATACATGCTGTATTGACCCAACTTGCCTTCGCTGTACAACCGAACCAGCCACACTGTTACATATTTTGTGCTCTTGTTTGAAACTGTCTGATTTTTGGGGGAAAGTCTTTAGGTGTTTTTCTGCTGTTTTTTTATTGTTAATAAACCCAAACCCCTTAACAGCACTGTTTGGAATCCTGCCAGAATATGTTGAATTAAATTCACTACAGGCTGATAGTGCAGCCTTTGCAACTTTATTGGCTAGACGACTTATTCGTATGAACTGAAAGTCAGCAGCTCCCCCTTCTTATCGGCAATGGGTTTATGATTTTACATGCTCTTCGAATGGAAAAGATTTGGTTCACAATAAAACAAAAGCCAGAATATCTCCAAAAAGTCTGAAGCCCTTTTCCAAAAATGAAGGAGACACCCATGTCTTAATTGCCTTTTTTCCTTTCTTTTCTTTGTATAATTTATTTTGTTTAGTTATTGATTCGTGTGTTTGTTTTTTATTATTCTTATTTTTGTTATCTTATGTTTGTATTTCTGTGTATATATGTGGTATGTACTATCATATTACTACTACTTAAAATGCATTAAAAAAACCTCCTATGGCCAAGCAGCTAGTGACGCAGTTTGTTTCCTTGTTTGTCTACCAATTTGCCGTGTCTTCTGATCACCATAAGCTGGCATGGGAAGAGGATATTGGAATTAACATTTCAAATGATACCTGGGAGGAGGGGCTGAAGCGAATTCATACCTGTTCTATTAATTCAAGATTACAACTCATACAGTTTAAAGTGGTACATAGGCTACATTACACCAAAACTAAACTCAATAAAATTTTCCCATCAGTTTCCCCGTTATGTGACAGATGCAAGATCTCAGAGGGGACGTATGCTCATACTTTTTGGTTTTGCCCTGAGATCTCTGAGTTTTGGAAAAATATTTTTCAGTTTTATTCAAATGTTTTAGGAGAAAACATAAGTCCAGACATCGAATTAGCACTGTTTGGATGCTCTGACCCGGTGTTGGCATGGTCACATAATCAGCAGGTGTCTGTTATGTTTGGTATGGTAGTGGCTAAAAGGGTGATCTTGATGGATTGGAAGTCCACTTTACCACCTACTTTTCATAAATGGCTGACTGAAATGGTTGCTGCTCTTAAGCTTGAAAGAATTCGTTTTGCTAGGGCAGATGCTTCTAAAAAATTTGAAAAAATCTGGGGCCTCTTCCTTGCTTATCTTTTTAAGAGTTGAAAGTAGAATACTTATGATTCATGGATAATTTTACTCTTTTCGATGTTTTAAGTTTGTTCAAGTAAAACTTGATGTACATTAATTACTCCATATGGTGCAGGTTTGGATGGACTGGTGCTTTTTTTTTTTTTTTTTTTTTTTTTTTTTAATTCACTTATTTAAATTTTTCCTTTTTTTGTGTGTTTTTTGTTTTGTTTTTCCCTTATTTGTATAAAAACATATTATAGATTGTATACATGTTTTTTTCTGTTTTGTACATATAAAAATTGTTATAAATAAAATATAAAAAAAATGCATTAAAAAATAACATTAAAGAGAGCGAGAGAAGAAAAGAAAAGAATACATGCTGTAGTGTTTTCCCTTTGAATGATTCATAAAATGTTCTTAGAGTTGAAGAGTTATTCTGCCTTTACAAAACCTGTAGAAGCTGCTAACATATTTGTTTATAATAATTTAATATAATCAATATAAATCGAATCAAATGTAACATTGAACAGTAGCTTCACATAAATTTTAATTCTTCACTTTCGCCAATTGGTGAAGTTTTTTCCTCGCCGCTGTCGCCACTGGCTTGCATGGTTCGGGATCTGTAGAGCTGTGCATCGATGGTATTGTTCTTCAGTGTTTGGACTCTCAGTAGTGATTATTAGACCACACTGAACTGAGCTAAACTGAACTGAACTTAAACACTGAAAACTGGACTGACACTGTTTCAATTGACTATAATCTTCTATGTGAAGCTGCTTTGACAAAGTCTACATTGTAAAGCACTATACAAATAAAGGTGAATTGAATTGAATAAATTCACGTTAGGTGCTGCATTTGAAAATGTTCAAACACAAATAGATAAAAATAAAATAGTAACCTGGAAATCATTTTATTAAGGCCAAATATGAAGCTGAATCAACTTCTATGTATATATTTATACCAAATCCCTTAATATTTTAAGTTGACCCAACAAACAGGTCACCATTTTGTTGCAGATCAGAACTTTCCTCTAATAATTAAAAACTTGCAGTCAATCGGTTAGTTGACATGCATTTTTGTTATCCTTTTATAGTTTAGTTACTTCACATGTAGTTAGGGTGTAGATCTCCT
The DNA here is from genome assembly GCA_903798195.1 of Danio kyathit. NCBI lineage: Eukaryota > Metazoa > Chordata > Actinopteri > Cypriniformes > Danionidae > Danio > Danio kyathit. Next base: position 31,429,652 of record LR812525.1, on the reverse strand, counting down.
AGATCAAACACACAAGCTTATCTTTAACCACCCTGGAATATCTGATATCACTTTCAGTTTGCCTTTACAGCCTGTCCATTCAATGCATTATTGTATTCTGTTAGTGCAGGTACATGAGCTGTGCTGAAATCCTAAACGTAGACAAACATGCCATAGTATTATACTAGCACTAGATTAGTTATTCAGTGTTTCACAGACTAAATCCACCATGTGGAAGAATGTAAATCAACAAAAAACATCATAAACTCGAGGAAGAATTTGCTTAGCTTAAACCAAAAACAAATCTGAACAATATATATACTTTGTGCATTAAAAATGTACCTTTTTCTCAGTAGTGTGGTGATGAATGATCGGTTTCTTCTTCTCTGCAACAGAAAATGTCAAAAATGAGATGAATGTGATAACATTGACAAAGACATCTGAAGAATGTGTTTCTAAACTTACCTTTTCTCTGTGGTGTGGTGGTGAAAATCTGATGCGTGTTTCTTCTTTCACAGCAGTAGTTTCTGTTGGCTCTTTTATGTCTCCGTCCCTTTTTATTTTTTTTTATCTCAGCCACCCCTAGTTTCCTTCTTACATGTCAGCCTTTTGCACACACAGTAACCGTGTCTGCTCACTGACCCTTCCTCTGAGACTAACTGAATGAAGCTGATATTTGCTGTGTTAAATGTCCTGTCTTTACTGGTCTCCACCCTCATACCTCTCTCTCTCTCTCTCTCCCTTCCCCCTCTCCCACCTCCCGCTCTGGCCCTTCACATTTTAACCTCCTTATTTGTTTATTTTTTGCTCTCCATTTCAAGGAAGTAGAATCTCACAGAAAAACCACAAGGCTCAACATTAGAATATTTTTGCAATCAACGTGTGAAACCTCACACGAACTGCACATCGCAAACAGCACAGTCATATCTGCAACAAGACATCTAAAACACTCAAGTGAGGAGGTCATTGCATTATAGTTGGACACTGCAAATGGTTGACTTATTATTTAAGTAAAACTAAGATGGTGTTACACAAGTACTTCCTCCGGTAATAAGATTTTCTTTGCATGATTATGTGCAAGTATTTGACAAGCAAAATTTTGGGTGACATTTTATTTTAAGGTGTCCTTGTTTGTGCAACTACTCATTTAACTATGAAGTAATATTAAGTAATTACATTTATGGCTAGGGTTAGAACGCAGGTTAGGTTTAGGGTTGGTTTCATGTAATTACACATAATTAATTGTATTTAATAATAATTCCTTACATTTATATAGTGCTTTTCTGCACTCAAAGCGCTTTACACATTTTCTGGAGAATCTCCTCATTCATGCCAGACCACACACCAGCTGATTGGTGGAGAGGAGACAGAGTGATGAAGCCAATTATGATATGGGGATGGTAATGGGCAAATTTGGCATTTAAACCCCAACTCTTTTTCAAATAACATCCTGTGATTTTTAACGACCACAGAGGGTGAGGACCTCGGATTAACGTCTCATCTGAAAGAAGGATAGTATAGAGTCCCCATCAATATACTGGGGCATTAGGGCCCACAAAGAACACAGGTTGAGCGCACCCTGCTGGTCTCAATAATACCAGTTCCGACAGCAACCTAGCCTTCCCATGTGGTCTCCCATCCAGGTACTGACCGGGTGCAGCCCTGCTTAGCTTCAGTGGCCGACCATGTGGGAGTTGCAGAGAGATACCTGCCAGCAGTGTATCACTACAGTAATTAGTTCACGGAACGTGTAATAGAAGCATACCTTAAAACAAAGCGTTAACAAATTTTGAAGCTGTTACACTAATATACAATTTTCTCACCGTATTGACAATTTGAAAAAAAAAAAAAAACTGAAATAAATAAATAGATGTTACTTTAACAGATATAATATCAAAAAGTTAAATGCCAACACTTTACTTGAAAGGGATGTTCATAAGACTGTCATGAAACTTGACACAATGACAACTGTTATTAAGTGTCATGTGCTCAGTTATGTCATTTTAAATGCAAAGATTACATTATGACAACTTGACAAACAAATACATCACATCAATACATCAAGTCTTCATCTGTCATGACAACTTGACACTACCAAGACAACATAACTTGTCATAAACCTGTCATAAACACAGGGCTTAATTTGTGCCGGAACACGCCGAATTCGGAACCTTATTTTACCGATCCCCCTCCTCAACGGCCCTCCATCCCCGTCCGCTGTTCACTTTCACTTTCTTCCGTGACTCCCCAAGCCTCTTCACCTCTTCACTTTCGTGCGCGACACCTCTCCATCCTCGGGTAACATGGCGGATCCGTTGCCCGATCTGTTCCAGGAACTCGCAATTCACAAATTAAGCACTGGATAAACATGATTGTCATGAATATTTTTGTGATTGCTTTTTCAGTGGAACAAACTGTGTTTGTCATTAGAATGCCTCATAAAAAGTGTCATTACTCTGTCAAATCATTTATAAGAGCGTCATTAATAATTAATGACATATTAATGACATATTCAGCTTGTACCACTGCAGTTAAGGGCAAATATTATAATATACAATATATTACATGACATAGTTATAATGGCTTCATGACAATCATGTTTATGACAGATTTATGACAAGTTATGTTGTCTTGGTAATGTTAAGTTGTCATGACAAAGACAAGTTGTGATGTATTTGTTTATGTCAAGTTGTCATAACAATGTCATCTTTGAATTTAAATGTTAAAACTGAAACCTAATGAGTTGCTATAAGCATGGCTAAAATCTCATTCACATTCATGACGTTTCATGACAGTCTTTTGAACACCCCTTCAAGTAAAGTTTACTTTTACACACAACAGATTTTTTGTAATAATTTCCAAAAAAAAATAAAAATGGTTATAACTTCTGATTTCAATGCGATTTTAAACATTAAGAAATTAACATCATCTAAGATTAATTAATGCTTAACAATGGTTTCATCATCAGTTTAGTTTGATTAACTGATGTAATCAAATGAAGTCATACTGTAAATTGTTAACAAAAAATAGACCTTTAAAAGGTCAGAACATTTTCAGTCAATATGTCGTTGGAGACTAACATGACAAAATCTTTGTTTGAAATTCAGTAGACTATTAAGTCAAGCATTCAGAGCTGTGATAAACACCACTGCAGAAACAACTGAATATAGCAACTCTAAAAGTTTAAAAATATAATTACTCACAGCAATTCAAAGTACTCAGGGCTGCACAATATCCGCAATAATTACATTGCTGGGATCCGCAATGTAGTTGGGATTATAGTTGACCAGACATTACAGTTAACAACATAGTGGAGTCATTTCAAATTTTAACCTTCGAGTGAAAGTTTATTATTTGCATGTGTTTTTAAAGCCTGACTGTAGGAATGTGAAGTAAACTTGAGCCATTCGGGCACAATAAATTAAACGTTTCTTAAAGATTAATTAAACATTATATAATTATTTACTCAAAACTACAGTGTTATTATTATTATTATTATTATACAGTAATTTCTGCTTTTGAATACTGTTTGACTGCCCAAAAAATAATAAATTATCATTAAATTGCATCTTTTGTCTGTTGTATATAACTATGCTTGCCATTTTATATATATATATATATATATATATATATATATATATATATATATATATATATATATATATATACAGTTGAAGTCAGAATTATTAGCCCCCTGAATTATTAGCACCCCTGTTTGTTTATTTTCCCCAATTTCTGTTTAACGGAGAGAATATTTTCTCAACACATTTCTAAACATAATAGTTTTATTAACTCATCTCTAACAACTAATTTATTTTATCTTTGCCATGATGACAGTAAATAATATTTTACTAGATATTTTTTAATAGACACTTCTATACAGCTTAAAGTGACATTTAAAGGCTTAACTGGGTTAATTAGGTTAACTAGGCAGGTTTGGGTAATTAGGAAGTTATTGTATAATGATGGTTTGTTCTGTAGACTATCGAAAAAAAAAATTAGCTTAAGGAGCTAACAATATTGTCCTTAAAATTACTTAAAAAAATAAAAACTGCTTTTATTCTAGTCGAAATAAAACAAATAAGACTTTCTTCAGAAGAAAAAACATTCAGACATACTGTGAAAATTTCCCTGCTCTGTTAAACATAATTTGGGAAATATTTAAAAAGAAAAAAAAATTGAAAAGAAGGCTAATAATTCTGACTTCAACGGTATATATATATATATATATATATATATATATATATATATATATATATATATATATATATATACACATACATATACACACACACACATATATATATATATATATATATATATATATATATATATATATATACATACATACAGGCAGTGCAGAATTATTAGTCAAATGAGTATTTTGACCACATCATCCTCTTTATACATGTTGTCTTACTCCAAGCTGTATAGGCTCGAAAGCTTACTACCAATTAAGCATATTAGGTGATGTGCATCTCTGTAATGAGAAGGGGTGTGGTCTAACGACATCAACACCCTATATCAGGTGTGCATAATTATTAGGCAACTTCCTTTCCTTTGGCAAAATGGGTCAAAAGAAGGACTTGACAGGCTCCGAAAAGTCAAAAATAATGAAATAATAACTGCCCATGGACTGAGAAAAGTCAAGCGTGCAGCTGCCAAGATGTCAAGATGCCACTTGCCACCAGTTTTGTCATATTTCAGAGCTGCAACATCACTGGAGTGCCCAAAAGCACAACGTGTGCAATACTCAGAGACATGGCCAAGGTAAGAAAGGCTGAAAAACGACCACCACTGAACAAGACACACAAGCTGAAACGTCAAGACTGGGCCAAGAAATATCTCAAGACTGATTTTTCTAAGGTTTTATGAACTGATGAAATGAGAGTGAGTCTTGATGGGCCCGTGGCTGGATCGGTAAAGGGCAGAGAGCTCCAGTCCGACTCAGACGCCAGCAAGGTGGAGGTGGAGTACTGGTTTGGGCTTCTATCATCAAAGATGAGCTTGTGGGGCCTTTTCGGGTTGAGGATGGAGTCAAGCTTAACTCCCAGTCCTACTGCCAGTTTCTGGAAGACACCTTCAAGCAGGGGTACAGGAAGAAGTCTGCATCCCTCAATAAAAACATGATTTTCATGCAGGACAATGCTCCATCACACGCGTCCAAGTACTCCACAGCTTGGCTGGCAAGAAAGGGTCTAAAGAAGAAAAACTAATGACATGGCGTCCTTGTTCACCTGACCTGAACCCCATAGAGAACCTGTGGTCCATCATCAAATGTGAGATTTACAAGGAGGGAAAACAGTACACCTCTCTGAACAGTGTCTGGAAGGCTGTGGTTGCTGCTGCACGCAATGTTGATGGTGAACAGATCAAAACACTGACAGAATCCATGGATGGCAGGCTTTTGAGTGTCCTTGCAAAGAAAGGTGGCTAGATTGGTCACTGATTTGTTTTTGTTTTGAATGTCAGAAATGTATATTTGTGAATGTTGAGATGTTATATTGGTTTCACTGGTGAAAATAAATAATTGAAATGGGTATATATTTGTTTTTTGTTAAGTTGCCTAATAATTATGCACAGTAATAGTCACCTGCACACACAGATATCCTCCTAAAATAGCTAAAACTAAAAACTACTTCCGAAAATATTCAGCTTTGATATTAATGAGTTTTTGGGTTCACTGAGAACATGGTTGTTATTGTTCAATAATAAAATTAATCCTCAAAAATACAACTTGCCTAATAATTCTGCACTCCCTGTGTATATATATACATATACATACACACACATCACATTTTTTTTATAGGGTACTTTGTATGTGTATATGTGGGTATGTATATGTATAATTTAATTGTTTGTATCAAATGCCAAACTTTGCTGCAAAAAGAATCTACCTACGGGTACTAATAAAGTCAACTAACTAACTAACTAACTAACTAACTAACTAACTAACTAACTAACTAACTAACACATGACATCTATATATATATATATATATATATATATATATATATATATACATATATATATACACACATGGATAGAATAGTGCAGAGAATTGACAGGAAATAGTTAAGTGCAGAGAGAGGGGGCAAAGGACCTCAAGCCGGGAACCGAACTCAGGTGACCGTGAGCACCATGGCGCTATATGTCAGCGCACTTAACCACTAAGCTATTGGCGACTATAAATTATATTTTATGCAGATGCGCTCAATACACAGTCATCCAAATCGATCTAAAATTATGAATTCTTTATAAGCTATTCAAGTCATCTGGTAAAATTGCATTTATGGATCGTACTGAATGAAAATATTGCAATGTTAGTTTTTTCCAATATCGTGCAGCCCTAACCCACAATAAAAAATATGTTTCTTCATTATTACAATGTATTGCATTATTGAATCTTAATCCTAAGCCTCGTCCTAGCCATATAGCAAGTACATGTAGCCAAGTACTAAAACCAACATTAAATATTGCATTATACATACATGCACAATAGCTGCATAACAAGGAGACCAAAGAATAAATATAACCTGTGTTTTCAGTGCTTTGCTTTGTCACTCAGACTTGATGCAGACCTATTAATATCTAGATCTATAGCTATTAATAATGGAAAAATATTTTACTACTTGTTTATGAAATGTTATTTGTTACATAAACAACCTGCAGAGTAACTGTACCAAGTGCAAATGGGGGCATTTCTGTGTGCAAAACAAGCTTGCTGCTATATAACATATGCAAAACATTTGGCGCTAATACTGTACATAACAGAATGTGATGTAACAAACATTTTTCTAGTTGGTCTCTGGTATCTTACATAAAGCAGCGTAACATACATTAGCTTTTATGAACATAACCATAAACATAAAATCCAGAACCAAATCATAATTCCGTACTCTGCGAGTGACTGAAAACACTCAAGCAACAGGCATTGATATGAATTCAGTTCATTTCAGATGATTTGAATGTTTTGTTTTTATTACCATCTGTGTTTTTAAAGAGACAGTTCACTCAAAATGGAATTTGTGTCACAATTTACTCACTCTCCACTTGCTACAAAAAAACTATTTGAGTTTCTTCTGTCTATTTTGAAGGTTGGAAACTGATGGTATTTCCTCCCCAGGTCTCCAACATTAAAAAAAATCTTATTTTGTGTTCAATAAAACAGAAAGGTATTGTTAATGTTTGAAGATCAAAGCATTAGACAGTCAGATTTAATTAAAAATATGACATCGTAGAAAACAGAACAGAACCTATAGGAAAAAAGGATTTTAAATCTCAATAATATGTCTTATCTTACTGCATTTTCACCAAATGAATGCAGTTTTGGTGAGTATGTGACTTAAAGCAGTGTTTCTCAACCACGTTCGTGGCGGACCACCATGTCTACACATTTTCCATGTCACCTTAACCAAACACACCTGAATCAGATCATCAGCTCATTAGCAGAGACTGAATGCCTCAATATGCGTTCTTGTGTTCTCATGTAACGTCATCATCAACTGTCAAAGTTCAGCTCCAAAACTCAAGACGGAGAATGCGTGAAAGTTTCCTGATGTGTTCTTGATATAGAGGACACATCGATGCAGTCTTAACCACAAAATTTGATGAATAAAGGACGTAAGAAGCGCAGCATTTTATGTAGATTTAATATTAAAACTCAGAGATATAACTTATTTGTCTGAAGAGTTTCCACAAACGAGACCGTGAAAGTAAACACTAACATGAATCTCTTAATAAAGGCATAAACACATTAAGGGTGTTTATTTGCTGAAATTTGCATTAAAATTGGTTTTATTTATATTGTGCAACGTATATTTGTAAAGTCTTTATGCATAGTATATATTGTGAAAAGGGGAAAAACAAGACATCTTTGTACGTTGTAATGTTTAAATATTTTCCGTTAAAAACATGTGAAGGTCATGTGACCATCAGGAAGAACGCAGCATCTCATTTCTCACAGGACGTGTTCTCGGTTCTCGCGGTGTCCCGAGTTCGTTCTTGCAAGGTAACTTGGCAAGTACGGTTTTTACAAGAACACAAATCCGTTCTCTGCGTTCCTGGAATTGGGAAACAGCCAAAGACATGTAATGGGTTTGACAAACAAAAGAGAACCCAAAACATGCAATGTTGGTGGTCCTCCAGGAAAGTGGTTGAGAAACACTGCTTTAATACATATTTAAGACATTTAAACCTCATGAAGTATTCATGGATAGTGTCTTTCAGCAAACATATCTGGCTAATAAACTACAATCAAGACTGGAGAGATTACAAAAATGTTGCATTAAACACGCTGCAAACCACAATATGCATAATAATCGATGACTTTCTTTTTCATTTGTGTCCTTTTAACACTATATATAGTGAATACTGCTCTTCAGATCAATATATTAGAAGATTTCACTAGAGAAATCTTAAAAAAAAAAAAAGTATCTAATTAAATTTACTGACATGATACCCAAAAACGATTGGGAAGGAAGTCAGAATTCAGGAAGGATACTGAACCAGTTGCAGTCTTGTTTTGAATGTCATCTCAACAGAGTTTATTAGACTTCTTGCACCAAGCAGCTTGGAAGAACTGAATATCTGTTTTCTATTACAGCATTACGATTTCTTTCAAACTGTGGTCATGATTCCACTTACAAAACTAAATTTTGTAAGATGGCAAATTTCAACAGAAGCCATGAAAAAAGTGCCATAACCAATTCAGTTTATTGCATGATTTTATATAACACAATGCCAAGTACACGTGTTACATATACAAATGATTTTACAAAAAAAAAGAAAACGAGGCCACAAAACAACCATACTGTCCAAGCTGATAAAAGCACTTTTGAATATTTGAGACTACATATGTAGCATATTTCTATTAAGCTGCCAAATAAGAAAAACACCATGACCAACAAGGAGGCTTATGAACCGTTATTGAATTGGATGAATTGTTTTTTTTTTTTTTTAAGGTTTTTTGGTGACATGGCGTTTGTTTGAATGACATGTTTGGTCATGTTAGGACTTTGTTTGTGAGGCACCGTGATCATCATCGTCTGGAGGGCAGTCCACAAAGTCAGCCAGCATGGAAGCCATTGCCTCATCATCTATCTAGAGGAAAGATTGAGCAAGACAAGAGAGTGAGTTCACACATGAGGAAATATGCCACAGAGAAATGCTCTGAAATAGCAACAGCACATGTCCATATGTGTTTACATGCCTTAACCAGAATAAACAATAAGAATCAAGTAGTTCACATAATATACAAATGTTTCTACTGCAAGATACTCTCATTTGCTTCAGGCTTGCTCAACTGTCTAAACAACAGCAAATCAAATTGAGGTCAGAATGATATGCTACATAAGAATGTACATGCTGATGTGCTGTGAATCCTTAGACAAAGTTCTGTTCAGTGCAGATTGCATACTTAACACTGGTTCATGCAGAACTGCAGGTGACAATCGGGGTATAATGATTTATTTCAGTTCAAGACATTGGAGCTTTTGGATCATGGTTATGAAGCTGGACATCTTATCAGGTCCTTAAATCAATACCTGACCCTAATAACTTCTCACGGGAATCAAACTTACATTAATTCATTTTTAAAAAGCAAAAACCGAGACACACATGAAGAAATCAGACCTGAATCTGACCCAACTGCATTTATTTCCAAACACAATTGCCCCATTTTTAAGTTACCCGAGGCAAATAATATCAAACTCAACACAAGTCAGAGGAAGACTATGAAATTTTGGACCTAATGCCACAGAGGTCCCAGGTGGGACCACTGTTTTTTAGATCTAAGTGTTCCACAGAAGACCTGCAATTGGAGCAATAGTTTACATCAATATATGATATTGGGCCCATAGTTTGATTCGGTTTGGTTATGGTTGCTGTGGACTTTTAACTTGATAATAGTAATCATTTGAACTTAGATTCTCTGCCCTAGCGCGAGCCCACACTTCACCCGACCCACGGGCCGATATTTCCTGCCACTATTTTCGGGCCGGGCCGTGATCAAGCATTTGAGTTTTTTTTCAGTCATTATTTAAGCCTAATTGGGTGGAAAGCTATAATTAGAAATATGATATGAATATTTTAGCATCGTCGGCCTAAGCAACACATGTGTGGGTCTACAAAGTTACACAACTGCCAATGCATGCCAATTGCACGCACACGCAGAATGGGCACGAGAACTGTAGAGCGGGGAGATTGCGCGAGAACTGTAGAGCACGCGCACATGCACCTGGTTTCACGCCGGACTGTGCCAAAATACTGAGGGGGGGTGGGGGAATTCCGGGAGTTTTCCGGAAGACAGAACAATATGGGAGATGGGACTGAAATACGGGAGACTCCCGGGAAAATCGGGAGTGTTGGCAGGTATGGAATAAACTCAAATGAAAAACTAACTGACAACAGCAAAGGTAAACTCGCTTATGCTCTTATTTAAACTGCTTTTGAACCGAACCACCGAAACACTCAGCTGAAAAAGCCTCAGCTCTGAGTACTTGAGCATTTCTGTACTGCTGTGTTTTACTCAGAGTTAAATATTCTCCAACTGTTGGCACATAAGAACACTTTGCTTACAGTGCTTTGCATAAAACAGATACTCAGAGCCTCATCACGCTGCTGGATTTATAAATGCAGAGTTCCCGTTGAAAATAACACTTAAAAATACTCTAAAGCAGGGGTGCCCAAACTCAGTCCTGGAGGGCCGGTGTCCTGCAAAGTTTAGGTTCAACCCCAATAAGACACACCTGGGTTAGCTAATCAAGCTCTTATCAGGCTTTCTCGAAACAACTTGCCTAAACACACCTTCAAGGATGGAGCTAAAATTTGCAGGACACCGGCCCTCCAGGACTGAGTTTAGACATCCCTGCTCTAAAGGCTACATTTTGTACTTGTCTCAGCTTGTGTAGGTAGGTGGGTAATGCATTCATAGCCAAAGGGAAGTAACCTTAGATGGACAGTTACCTTTTTCTTTTCAGACCCTTGTTCAGAAGACTCTCCTTCTTCGCGATCCTCCATTTTTCTCTTCGTTCCTCTTGTTTCTTCATCATCTTTCTCTTTAGTGGTCTCTTTTTCTTCCTCCACTGTCTCAGCTACACTCTCTATTGTCTCCTGTTCAGATGTGGACGGTGCACTCTCATCAGCTTTGTCTTCAGACTGCAATTCTGGTTCTTGCTTTTGAACCTCGTCCTCCACAATCACTTCCTGACCCTGCTGTGACGGCCCAGCTTCTTTTTCTTCGGCTGGATCTTCTGGCTTCACCTCTTCCTGCTCGCATCCTTTTACTTCAGGTTCGACTGCCTCCACGGTGGTGTCCTCCTCAGGCTCCTCTACATCTCCCCCGATCACAAGCGTCTCTATTTGTTGCTTGTCAATCACAGGTTCGTTTCTTTCAACCGCTCCAATGTTCTCAATTTCCTCCAAGGTCGACTTCTCCTTGATCCTGTCCTCGGCATAGATGCTCCTCACACCCTCCATCTCCTCGATCCCGGGTTCAACTTCTCGTTCTCCCTCAACACAGAACATTTCCAACCTCTGCTGCTCCTCTGGCTCAATCATGACCTCTGCCTCCTCCTCACCAATTATCGCTCTGCCATCATCTCCCTCCAACGGCTGGATCTCCTCGCTCTCCTCTTCATCTTCATCCTCACCTTCATCGTCTTCATACTCAAATTCCTCTCCCTGAAGGTACTCTTCTTCTTCATCATCTATAAAATCGCTGCCTTCCTCCTCTTCCTCATCATCCAAACCCTCCTCCTCTTCCTCTTCCTCCCCCAATTCATCTTCCTCCTCCAGCTCCTCTTCATCCTCCTCCTCGTCATCCGAACTGTTGATGTTAATTACATTCTGGTCGACGTCATTTCCTGGAGGCTGCTGTTGAAGCTGACGGCTGGTCTGCGCGATCTGGTTTTGAAGCTGCATCTGCAAAGACAGGCCCAGTGTTGGTGGTTGCCCACCTGGAGAAGTTTGCATCAACATCTGCTGAAGCTGCGGCCCACCTGTTAGCGAATCCGCAAGACCGACGACTGTGGCTGAAAGTGAGGCTGTGGTGGAGTTCAGAGGTGGCACTATAGCCACATGCTGAGCTGTTTGATTTGGTCCAGGGAAGGAGTTAATGTTATTAGCAGGCAGAATCTGGTGGGGAATGGAGCCAGGTAGCTCATTAGCTGAAGATGTGTCGGCTGATCCAACCTCACCCACCACTGCGGTGGAGGTCTGCAGACCTCCTACTGTCGATACCGCTGGTTGAGACAACGATTGTGCATTTGCTGCTCCATCTTGCATCCCCATCATCATACCAGCTGGCATGATGACCACACTATCATCTGAATCGCTCTCCAAGGAGATCTCCACATCTTCTGGCTCTTCTTTGTCGTAGCGAACAAAAACTTGCCGCTGACCTTCAGGGACTCCGAGGCCTGTCAGTTCTCCGGGTTGGGCGGGGGAAAGCAGCAGGTCACCTGGTGTGCCAGCTGAAGATGAAAGAACTTGAGGAGCCAATGGTAGATGGTTCTCCAGAGATCCAAGGAGATTAGCAGGGCCTAAGCCCATGGGATGCCTTGCAGGGAAAGGTGGCCCGGTTGTGGGTCCACCAAGAAGGGTAGGAATGGACAGTGAGGAGTTTTGGCCAGAGGCTAGGACAGGGGCTGATGGGGTTGATTTGAGAGTTAGAGGGGTGAGAGGGAGTGAGATTGAGGGTGTGCGAGGATGAATAAGAGTGTTGCATATGATCAGAGCTTCAGCACAGAATGATGATACCTGTAGGGATTAACAGAGAAAATAACTAAACAGGAAATGTTGAGAGCCACATTAAGCAAGGTCAGAACAAATTTGACTACGGCAACACAGAACGAAGAGACAACATGATCATTGTTCAAGAAAGAGTAGCACTAAATAAGAAATATATTTGTGTCCCATATCCCTAAAACACAGTTCTCTAATCATTTGCTCATGTACATTTTCTCTGTGATACACAGGTTATCAAAACATTAAAAAGTGAAAGTTTATAACATTTAAGCATACAGCAACTTCAACGTTAACACCCCAGTTGTTAAATCAGCACATTTTAAAGTGAAATTATATCTGCAAGGGAAATACCAAGATTTCAATTAAATTTATTACAGCCAACTGCAGTGAGTTCAGTTTGATGACTCTATGCACTTAAATTATTATTGTTTTTCTGAAAATGTTTGTGTTCATCTGAAAACAGTCATGTATAGTCATTTAGTACGGCACAAGGATGAATAAATGAGAAAATCTTCCACTTTAAACTACACTAGCATGCATTAAAGAAGTTTAAAACAACATAATAAATAAAGACAGAATATACTGAATTTATCCTTATCAAAGCACAAGCATGACAGCCATAAAGACATGTGATAACTGTGTGATGAAAAACAGATACAGAGGCAGGTCTATGCCAGTGCTACTCTCACTTGGCAGTTTCTATTCTAGTTTCAAAATAGGCTAAATTTAGCTTTCAAAGACAATAAAAAAACCAGTTTGCCAGGCATAATATTTCATTTTAAACTCTCAATACTTTCCTTTACACCCTTTAAACATGAAAAGCTGTCTCTAGTTACAATCCCCTGCGTCACCTGAAGCAAACAGCCATTACACCACCCTGAATAAGCATTCATAGTGAAAGCATCCAGCCACATAAGAGAGGACAAACATACTATCTTTGTCAAAACAAATTTCTGTGTACGTCAAACTCTATATTGACATTTTAAAATATGCTCACCTCTTCAGACAGGTATGGTAAATATGTTGTTTAATTGATTAAAGGGCTTGGTTTTGCCACAGCAATAGTGATTTTACAAACCTCTGAATCAATACTCATGAATGAAGATAATCTGTGGCTGAAAACACTTCCACAAATCAGAAATACTTGGATTAATCTACAATACATTTTAGTTCATTAACATTAATTGCCTTAGGACTTACATATTGTGAGCCAAATTCATTCAATCTAGATTAATCCAGTAAATGTCTACAAATTGTAAAGTAACACTGCAAGTTAACCTGTATCAAACGCTGTAAAAATATTTTTCAATGTTTGTTAATGGTATCTAATGCTTAAAGTGAGCCTCACCCTGAGTGTCGACATTGACTTAAACACTCTCTTATTACAGCATACATTTGCTCAACTCTGTGGCCTTTTTGCAGCACGTATGCTTTTAATAGCACATGATGAACTTGGAGTCACAATAATACTAGCTTAGAATACTGAAACTCTAACAAGTAAAATCACTAGTGTGATGCTCCCTCTGGTGGATACATTTTAGGTCAGTTATTTTGTGTGTGCGCTTATGTATGCATTTAATAAGTTTAAGTACGCATTTTATAAAGGTCTAGAGTGCTGTATGTGCAAGGGCACTGTTAGATATTTATTAAAAATTAAAATAGTTTTCAAAATACAGACAAATGGTCTTGTGTATTTTTTGCCTTGATTTCATGTATACAAAATCCCATTTTCACAAGTTAATAACAGGTTTTCAGTGATTCTTTTGTAAGTGGCCAGCTGAGACTCTGACACTGAAAAAGAGGACAAGCTCAAAATGTTTCCAAACAGTGCACACCTGTATTTAGCATTGTGATGGGACTGATGAAAGTGCATCTCAATACCCTATAAATAGAATATCCTGAAATTGTTTTGGGGTCACTAAATATTGTAAAACATTAAAGGGGTTGTTCACCTAAAAATGAAAATTGTCAATTTTTTCATCCTCTACTTGTTCAAACCTATTTGATATTAAGACAAAAATTGCCAATGATTTCCTTAGCATTTTTTGTTCGTACTATGGATGTAAATGGCTGCTTTTTTCCAACATTCTTCAGAATATTATGTTTTGTCTTCACCAGAAGAAAAAAATTCCTGAACGTTTATAACCACTTGAGTGAGAGTAAATGGTGAGGAAATTTGGTTGTACTGTATTTGACTTTAACTAGAACGGTATTTGCTCTTTTACTAAAGATCATTTATATAACCGGGCTTTTAATAAATTTGGCTAAAAAGTTACCCCACAAAGAAATATTCAATTCATGCAACATTTACTTGTTTTTACAATGATGCTTCAACTGAATTGGTATGTAAATATTTGTACATTTAAGCTCCAAAAGTTTGGTTTAAGGATGCACCGATCCTGATACTTGGATCGGATATTGGTTTGATACCGCATA
This sequence comes from Danio kyathit, assembly GCA_903798195.1. Lineage (NCBI taxonomy): Eukaryota > Metazoa > Chordata > Actinopteri > Cypriniformes > Danionidae > Danio > Danio kyathit. The sequence goes on along the minus strand of LR812525.1, from coordinate 31,414,490 downwards.
TTTTGCTGGATGGGGTATCAGCCAGCTGGTACTGATTTAAATCCAATCTTGCGTGCACGCTATATTGCGTGTAATTTATAGGCCAACAAAAGCCATGAAGGTAGCCTTTTACAAGGGCCTAGAAAGTTGTCATGTAGGCCTACTATATCCCAAATGTTCTGAAGCCATTCTACAATTTAATGTGAAGTACTGTTGAATATTCAAGTGCTTAAATTTATGTTCAGTTCAGCGCTTCCCACCGCTGCGCCTGTCAATCATTCTCCATTCATTCACAATTCAAGCTGCGTGTCGCGTTCATGACAACACGAAAAACTTTCTCCAAGACTATTTCTTCCAGTTAATATAAGTAATCAGTGAAGAAATGCATGTAGTTTTACATTAAATTGGTTTATTTTGACCTGCAACAAGGAGTTCATTGCTGTTTCTAAATCATGTTGCGCTGTGTCTGTCAGATCAGCAGATCACATTCACAACACTGGAGTAGAGAGGGCTATTACCTGCTCTTCACACACAAAGTAGGCCTAACTGAAATTATCAATTAGAAAAGGCTCAGTAATACACTGGACAGATCCTCAACGCACTGATTTATTCCCTTTGTGCTGCTAAGTTTTGAAAGTGTCCGCAGACACCGGAGGGTCTCAGTGATGCATCAATGCACCGTAAAATTATCCTGTAATATTAAAACTTTCTGTTCTCTCATCGTTCCGACTGAGTTTATTCTTCCGAGGGGAATACTTTCAGTGCTGCGAATAGTTTGTAAAGCCTGGCTCATTGTGGTCAAAATAGTTGATTTAATGAATAAAAGTGAAACTGACAGGGACAATATGGATTGTCATTAACAGAAAATGATTTAGCCTAATATAGGCTACTCTGAAACTGTGAATATTTCACTGTATTTTTATTTATATTAATATTTTATTTAACAGACCAGTTTGTGTTTTGATTAGGGTCAACAGTGGTAGCCTATTACAGATTTCAAAGAAAAAAATTTATATTTAAAAAAGGAACCATAAGCTGGACCACAACAGATCAGTGTCATAGCGAATGCTGAAATAATGTAGTAGTTAGATTGTGTCATCTGTCATATAACGCAGGCCTAGGCTATAGGTCTGTTATTTCTACTAAAGAAGATATATATTTTTTGAGTTTATCACAAGAACCATAGAAACTGTATTGGCACACTGAAAATTAAAATCGCACAGTATCGGGATTAGATCTGTATCTATGTTTGATACTCAGAATCGGATCGGTTCCAAAAAAATGGTATCGGTGCATCACTAGTTTGGTTACCAACATTCATCAAAATATCTTTTATGTTTCTGACTCATTGCAACGTTTAATCCTAAAGTTACCAAAACAGTATCATCCGCATGCATTTTAAAATGTGTGAGGATTTAAAGCATGCAGGAACAGGTAATTGTATTGTTTGTAGCTTTAACAAATATTAATTGCATTTATATGATGAAATAACCATGTTATTTTACATTTGATTATTCAGCATTTGTACATGAATAGTGTTAGACTTCCAAAAAAAGTGAAGCACTGTTTATTCCATTTGTATCTTTATTGTTTGCAATTTATTATATCTTTAATTTATTATATATTTTTTAAGATGCACTTTCCTACAAATTCACCACAATCAATGTATTTTTTCCCCAAATAAAGCTATTCAAGTCATCTGGTGAAAACATATTTATATCGCGATATATACTGCAGAAAAAACAGAAATATGGCAAGATTTACCGTTTTAATATCATGAAGGTCTAATGAAAATGAGAAATTATTTTATGAATGAAATGATCCTCCAATGCCAGTCTGTGCTGCTTTGTTTTATAGGTAATATTTGCATTGTCAAAATAAAGTGTTAATTGCGTTAAGAATGTTAATTTCCTAATTATTTTCCCTCAATTTCTTTTTATTTTAATTTATTCAACATTTTAAATATTAATATTCCAACAACACACACAATTGATTTTGAAATTGAGCATATTACAAGTGAGCACTGCCAGACTAACATATTCAATCCTAAGCTGTGACCAAATATGTTGCTTTCTCACCTTAATGTTCCGATCTCTGCGACCATGGCTGAAGATGGACACAGCGCAGGATAGTGGAGGAGGCCAGCGGGGAGAGGGCACCAACACAAGTGCAAGTAACACTCGATAGAGCTCTCGGCGAGGAGAAGGACTGCCATACTGTCCACTGATAGCCCCGACCTCCTGCACACAGTGAGCCTGCTGCTGCAGACGCACACACAGAGGAACCACCAGGTCTTGGATCCTCTGAGAGAGGAGAAAAACAACATCAAACACCACACTTTTAGCAGGACATCAACAGTTGAACAAGAAAATAAACCGTAATAAACAAACCTTATGCAGTTCTTCTTTCAGCAAAGTGCCACTGGTCAAAACGATCTGTCTCAATGCTGTAACGGAAATTGCTCTTCATAAACAAATAATGTTTATTTCTAACAGATCTTGAAATATTGAAATGCACCAAGCACTCACCCCGAAGAGCAGCGACGCATGTGTCTTGATTTGCGAGCACATCTCCTTTCCTCTGTATTGACAATCCTTCACCCATTCCTTTACCTCGACGAGGACCAGACTTGCCAGCAGAGCCAATCAGGTCAGTCATTGATGACTGTTGCACAGAACGTAGCTAGAAAGGAAAAGATTAAACAATTGAAATAAGAAATGTAAGGCTATGTTTCGAACATATTATACATTTACCAAAACTCCATATATTTAACAGTAAAAATGGTCATTTGGAAAGTTAATCAAAATCAGGGTTCTCACTCCAAGAAAAATGTCTAAAGAGAAAGACTCTCATTGACTTATTTTCATGACCTATAATGAATATGAAAACAGGCAGTTGTTGTGTTGAACAGCCCTTCCAGAAATCTGCAATCACAAAATTTATCACAAAGTCAAAATATCAAAAGTAAATAAAATCTAAAAATCAAAGTAGTGAAATTTTTTTTTAAAGGAGCTTGAAGATTTCCCGCAGATATTGGCCAGACAAGACACTGTTCAAATTATTGCCACGCCATCAGCACAGTTTTATATTGAATAACATTATATTCTGATTGAGAGTGAAGGTAACTTCAGAAAATGTGAAGAGATAGGTGGCTGCTTATGGGGTTGTTTACATATCGCATCTTTTTCGTATGCAAGTAATTGGGCAAGGTACACAAGCGGCTCACGTATTGCAAATTTGACGTATTTAACATTTGAGCGTTTAAACGACTCCACAAGCGCAGACATGGTATGTGTTTTTCCTACTATGATTACAGATATCCAGTTTTCTTCATAATGTCTTCTTTTGTGTTTAAAAGAACAAAAAAAAAGACAAACAGGTTTGGAACAAGTGAAGATGTTTTAGGGCGAACTATCTCTTTAAATATTTTGAATTTGTCAAGCTGCTGTGTTAAACACATTGCGATGTTTTTCAGTGAATATTAAATTACTGAAAGATCTTCAGTTTATTTTGTATTTGTATACGTTTTAAAAGTAACTTCAAAAGTAATTAGTAATCTGATTACTTCTTACATGAAGTAATTAGTGATGTAATCAAATTAGAATTTTCCAGCAGTAATCAGTCATTTGTAATCTATCACTTTAATTAACTAACCAAACACTGATTCTTATATAAAAAGGCAAAACACTGTGATAAAAACATATTTAGATAAATGGGAAGTAAAACATTTTAAATGACAAATGAAAATCAACAAAAATATAAAATCCCCTAACTTTAAATGTCTGGAATAGATTTTTAAAATTCCATAATATAATTAGTTTCCATGACCCGTGGGAACCCTGTTAAAGGGACAGATTATTCATCACATTTCAACCATTGTGCATCCGTATGGAATTTGTCTTATCTTTGATTTGAAGCCATTAATTTCCATGGTATTTTTTGTTCCTACACTGGAAGTCAATAGCTACCAGTTTCCATAACTCCTCAAAATATTTACTTTTGTGTCCAACAGAAGAAATTCAATGGTTTGCAACCGCTTGTGTTGGTGGTAAATGATGACAATTTGAATGTTTTTTAACTATTCCTTCAAGCTTCAAAACATGGAGAATGACACTGGGTAATTGCTACTTCATTGAGATGATTGCGTTGCCAACATTTTTAGCTCACCTTGACTGCTTCTGATCCTGGCATCACGTCACCCATCAGGTGAGTGAACAGTAACTCTGTGTGTGAAGGGCTTCCCTGAAGCAGAGCAGCTCCTCCTACTCTTACCCACAGTTCTATGAGGCGGTACACTGCCACTCGCACTGCACTAAGGGTGAACACAACAACATATCAATCTACAGTTAACATAAACAAATTGTAAACTGTCTGGTCTGACTACTTCTGATCAGATGACCAAAAATGAAAAAAGTCTGTTATACACAGTACTTTCAGCCATCATCAGTGTTTGTGTAGTACCTGTATGCTCTCTGCTGGCCAAGACTGACCTCAGGCAGAGGCGTCCATGCAGACAAAGACTGAGAGAAAAGCCTTGTGAGCACACTGCTATACTGGACCAGTCCACCACCAACACTATACCAACAACCAGAAATCAAACAATTAACACAATTCATGTAACAGTAAAAATGCAGCTGGAACTTTTCATGTTTTAGATGCTACAACAAAAGGTTTTAAACTATGAGATGCATTTAAAAATGTTCAGTCTCTACACTAAATATTTAGATGGCAGGTGTTTGTGTATGTCAACATAACTATATTATTTTGCAGATAAATCTATCCTCTGGAAAAATAAAAAATCTGCTAAAAGAAAACCTGCTTTTGGGTGATTCAATTTGACAGGAATACAAAACATAATTTATTTATACAGTAGTCAACGTGACAACAAAATTGCCCCAAGACAAGAATGGGTGCTGTTCAATAGTTTTAGGACAACTTAAATAAAATGTTTTGATCCACTTCAAATGTTGACTACTGTATACCCTTAATAGCAAGCTGTACATAAGAACAATAGTCTGTTTGGATAGCAGAGTGAATGCGAGTTCATGTGTGCTTACGCTTTGATGAGGGCAGAGAGCAGCTCCAGAGTGTCATTGTGTATTGAGGGTAAAACCAACAGCTTCTGACATCCATCACCTGTTGGACTCTAAAAGAAACCCCTCGGGTTAATGTCTACAGCCATGGTAGAAAAGTATAATAAAATATATCATATCAGTGCTTCAAGTACAGGTTGCTTTATTGGCATGACATTTAGTACAGTATTGCCAAAGCATTTTAGATACGTTTAAAATATGTAATATATCAACATCAAATTATTAACATATACAGCAAATGAGAAATAAATTACAAGAAAAAATAAATAAAGACAGACAACATCTATAAATGGATAATATTTTTTAATAATTCATTAAAAATAATAATTAGAATAAAACGTGTAGATTATTTATAGAAGGCAAATGAGTTGATTGACTATTTCTAATGATGCCAGCCAGTTTAGATGTCATTTCGTCCTCTGAGTATACAGTAAGGTTTTTTTGAATAGTTTAGATTAAAGAATCTATAAATTTACTTTTTTCGCTTGGTCTCGCAGCTGTGCGCGGCTGTCAGCTGTGAAGCCAAGTGGAAAGTAGTTTTTAATAAAAATAGTAATGCAAAAATGCAACAACTTTAAAAATCGAAAGCAAAAGTCGACTTCCTGACATTTTAGGAGATTTAGAAACACACGCCGGGCACATTTTTAAGCCTCAAAAAGGTGCATCTCTATGGGTCTCTGCAGAGCAGGTGAGACTGTCTGAGGAAGTGTTTTTGACAGTTCTCCAGCGCACACATACAATGAGCAGTATGAAATGTGTAGGGCGAGAGAAGATTTTTTCCACTGGTTAATCGAACATGGATGATTGATTTATCTTGGGCAAATACAAAAAAAGAAGTGTAAAAGGATGAAAATATTGGTGAAAAAAAAAAAAAAAAAAAAAAACTGTCAACAAATATACTTGGGCAGCCGTTAATATACCTGGGCGGTCCGCCCAAGTAAAGTCTATGTTTGGGAAGCACTGCATACAGACAGTAAATCTATAGGCACATCACTTAAGCAAGCAGTTTTCATGTGTTCAAAACAGAAAGTGGAAAACTTGAGAAAAAAAACTTGAATCATGGAATTTTATGCATTTTATCATAGTTTACATTCCACATTTAGTCATTTAACAGACGATTTTTGTCTAAAGCGACTTACAATTCAGGAGGAATTCAGCAATTCAACAAGAACAGTCAATACACACAAGAAGTGCTAGTTATACACTGTTTGTGCTCAGAAATTTTTGTGCTAGAGTAAGGAGGGGGAGGTTTTTTTCTTTTAATAGCATGTTCTTATTAAAAATTTAATTATTTATTAAATTTAATTATTTTATCAGCATCTTGAAGTTTCCCAAATGTACATCCCAAAATGTAGATTGAATTGTGTGGATTAAAAGATCAATTTAGAAGCACAGAAAGAAACAAAGAGGAACAGAGGCTTACAATGCTCTTTGTGTTGACGGCCAGAGCTCGACACACCAAATTAAGCACATGCTGGACAGGTAGACGGACTGAAGATGCAGGATCAACACTAAAACAGATAAGTAAATGACACAAGATCTCAAAAACCCTAATTACAAAGTACAAAATAATTATAAAAATAAACATTTCAAATAACACCAACATAGTCATACAACATAAGCACCTACCTAAGTGTGTGTTTCATAGCTAAAGTAACAGCCTTGTAGCGATGTTGGAGCTGAAGGCTCAGAAGTGGATCTACATCATCCAGAGGGGGGAAAGGCAGCTCCACACCAGGACCCTCATACTGCACTGTCCCTTCTGAAAAAACAACACAGGAAAAACAAACAAGAGAAATATAATTTCCACTAAATACAACAAAGACATTTAATAAGCATAGTATGCGTAAGCAATTTGAGGGTTGTAAGTTTGCTGTGCAGGGAAAAACAAGAACTTATGATTTATGTTTCAATTTGTTTTGGATAACAGCATATATGAAATGTGTAAACGCAAATGAAAACATGCATTCAAACACTCACATACCCGTTTCTGCACCATGATACAGCTGTCCCAGTATGCTATTGGCTGATGCTAGAAGGCAGTGGAGCTGATTGGTCCAGCCCTCAGCCCTGCGCCCACCTCCACCTCGCTCCAACACTCCACCCAGGCAGGGCAATCGGCCATAACACTCACAAGCCACCTACCGAAAACAAAACACAGAGACAAGATGCCAAAACATGATTCATTTATTTTCAACAGTCAACTATTCTACATTAGACTTTCATTCACAGCGTAACACACCAAATTACTAGAAGTAACTGACCTCCTGTACTTTTGGATTATCTGAGTCCATCTTTGAGAGGAAATATGCTCCAAGCTTTTCCTGCAAGAGAAAATGATTAGCGTTATCAGATATTAAGTATCTACACATGAAAAGTATATAATATGTATTTGTATGGCTGTACTGACCCGTAGAGATCCGCAAGCTCGTGGGTAATAGGTCATACACGCCATCATTCCCTTCATAGCAGCTAGGTGGCACTATGGGAAAATGTTTGTGACAATTTTTATTTTAACCATATAGACAAAAATGTTTGGTAACATGTTAACCAAAGCTGCATTTAATACCATTTAAAAAAGTGTCACATGATTCTTCAAAAATCATAAAAATTGCTAAATAAATACTTATTATAATCAATGCTAAAAACAGCTACGTAATACTTTTGTTAAAAACATGATACATTTGTTTAGGAATCTTTGATGAATAGTTGGTTAGAAAAAAAAAAAACATTTGTGTGAAAATATTTTGCAACATTATAAATGTCTGTTTTTGGCTAATGCAAAGGTGTCCTTGCTGAACAAAAGTATTTATTTCTTTTATCACAATCAGTCACCCAAACCTTTGAACAGCAGTGCTTATAAAATGTTTCAACAAGTAAACCAGCTCTAAGAAACTATTATTATTACAATCCATAGGAAATACTGACAATACTACAGAAATTATTTGATTTGATTTAAAAGCATATTTTGGCCCTATGTAAACCTGGTATTAAGATGCGTTTTTCTTAATCATGGGTGCATGAGTTTAAATTCAGATGCAGATGAGGTCTAACACAGAAAGCTGATGTTCAATGTATTGCTTTCTGCGGTCTCTTTTCATGTTCAAATGTAAATTTCACAAACTTAAAAAAAAAAAAAAAAAAAAAAAAAAAAAAAGATCAAAAGTTCAGAAAAGCCAAACATGGCAAAGTTTTAATACAAGAGGCAGACTGATGCTTTAAATAAAAATAATAATAAAAAACATGGCATTTTTACCTCTGATTTAAGACTGAGCAGTGAGGTCAGGATGCCCAAGATGGAGTTGAGTCCCACCTCTCTGGCCAGCTCTGGCAGCTGAGACGAGTACTGTAACAAGTCCTGCAGCACATTCACAGCCAGCTGCACGGTCGGGAGAGGAGCCTGCGACTGTGTGTTTGAGGAACAGCAAATGCATCACAGATCAACAGTCTTTTTTATGACGCACCTCATCAACTGGTCATATTAGAGGCACAGAATGCAAGCAATGCATCTAAACTGTATGAAACTCCCATACTTTGCTGATTATTGTAGCTGAAAATTATTCATTCTTGTCATGTTTTAGGCTGTACTAATTGGTTGCACAGGGGAAAAACAAAATGTAAATAGACATGTAATATGTATAGATATATGTGTGTGGTGTGTGTATGTATGCATGTATTGTGTGTGTGTGTGTGTGTGTGTGTATGTATGTATGTATATATATGTATATATATATATGTATATATATATATATGTATATATATATATATATATATATATATATATATATATATATATGTATTAGGGGTGTAACGATACTCCAAACCGAACCGAAATATCGCGATACACCAACCACGATACGTATCGCGAAACTCTCGTGGCGGACCGCGATACTGTCACGCCCCCTGCTGCCCACTGTTAAGGTTGACGTCACTTGTCTCTAATTGAACCAAAACATCTTTATTTTATCACATTTGATTAAATTGTATTAGTAATGATGAGCTTTTGTTCTAAATATTATATTCTAATGTTTTAGAATTTAGAATAGTATTTTCCAAGTGCATGTCATTAACTATACAATCATTGCTCTTGCTTGCATCCAACTATCAACAGTATGGTTAAAACCCTAAAACTTGACGTAACTGCAAGTCCTCTAAATAATCTAGAAAATTTAGGCATAGGTTCCTCAGGCCACATACCATATACCATATACCTTATACAGCTCAAACAACAATTGCTTCTTGAGAAATATATATATATATATATATATATATATATATATATATATATATATATATATATATATATATATATATATATACACATATATATATATATATATATATATATATATATATATATATATATATATATATATATATACACACACACATATATATATACATATATACATATATATATATATATATATATATATATATATATATATATATATATATATATATATATATATATATAAATCAGGAATGAGCAGGCATAAGAAGCAGAACTAATCAAATGTTTGAAGCTATCTCTCACCTGGATGATCTGCTGCAGTGTTCGCAGCCATGACAGGCAATGCTGCTGAAACACTTCACTAGAACTGTCCTTCACCAGCACAGACAGCAGACACAGGCCCTCAAACCTAAAACACATGCAAATGAGCTCTGTTTATAAAAAAAAAACATGCACAGGTGAATCATTCACATTATGGTAAAGAAATGAAAAAACTTCAATGTTACAGTGTTTTAAATAACATCTTTTAAAAACGTATTGTTTGCAATTTAACTGTACAAGTATTAATGGGAGTTTTGAGTTTATTGCCATATCAGCTTCAATGACATTTTCATGAGAAAATATAAATAACATGACCATTCTATAATAATAAAAAGGTTTTTTTTTTAAACAATAAAAAGACACCAATAAGAGAAATACATATGATAAAAAAGTTTCTAAAGATTTACTTTTGATATAGATTCTACCATTTCACATTTTTAAAGTCTCAAGCGGATTAATTTGTTGTATGACAACATTAAAAATATGGCATTGCATGAGTATTAAAGTGTACCCACATAAGATCACTGTAGGTGTGTTAAAGTTAGGTTCATGACTAACTTTAATCATAGTACATAGAATTTTATAATGATTATAGGTATATAGCCAAAAATGTAAAATAAAGAGCTACTGGATTATTTTGGGTCATAATTACAGGCCACAAAATAGATCTTTCTAATCATTCATCAGTCAACTCATCCAGAAAATTGAGAATGCAGGAAAATGAAACATATAAACAAGTTAGATTAGGTTAGTTTAGATTAAATGACCATATTAAAAACTGAAATAAAATGTTTTCAATCCTTGTGTGGTCAGAACGAAACCTCTAAAAAACTAATTGAGTCCTCAAATCTATTTAGCATGACACTTCATATTCTCAACTCTGTGAATGTCTAGATTCTCCCTCATCTGAATTCAGGATAAAAAAAAACACCACTTAGCTTTTTTCAGTCAACAGCAGACTAAATGTCTCAGTAGGGTTTGATCAAGAAGGATACTTTTAACGGTTTGTGAAAATGCAAGAGAACTGGCCTGGGAAGATCCTGAGAGCAGAATTAAACTCTTGACAGCTCACCTGGTTTTACTGGAGCCGAGCCGTGCATTACTGAGGCCCACCAGACCACCCACAGCTCCAGAGCTCTGAAAAGGACAGTCAATATAAACAAATGAAGGTCTGTTTTCCAAGGTAAACTGAAACAATAGGATACGACTACACATGAAACATACACTTAACTAACAATAAAGAAGCTTATTTACTGAACAAATGGCCGCATTGGTTATTAAATAAAATACATCTACAACGCTTTATATTACCACTGGCTTTGTTTACACAGCAAGCGTGCGACGCGACGCCACCAAATGTCGCTTTTATTTAAATGAAAGGAGCGCACAGTTCCTCGCGTCGCGCGCTGCCAGTGCAGACAAAAACAGCCTCCGTCTTACCTGAGTCCCGACCGCTGCATGCTCACGGTAGTTTGCTAGAAGAGCGGGTAGAAATTCAGGTCTCTCCTCCTTTAAAACGGACACCAGCCCTTCCGTTAAACGAGTAATGTTGGGGCCATGCAGCCAGCTCGTTGAAGCCATCTTAGCGCCCCAGTGTGACGCGCAAATCCCGCGACCAGTGTACAGTTAGGTTGACGTCAGTACGTCGCGTCGTCGAAGCTGTTTGTTTGTATGCATAGACATATACACTAGATATCGCATAGGGACCCTGAGCATGCGTCAATAGCGCCGCCACATTGGTACAGTGCTTCTAGGACAAACGTCATTCAACCGCTCTAGTCAAGACAGTGTGCCAATGTGAAGATACTGGACTTTAGCGCTGTGTTTGCGTTGTAGTAACGAGCAAACAAAGAAAACAAAGCACAAAGGCAGAACATTTCATAGGTAAGATTTTGTTTTTTATGTTTTTGTATGTTATAAACTTTTGTGCTTAAAAAGTAATGTTATTGATGATAATACAGTCTTTTGCAGCATTCACCATAAGGCAAAGTAGCACCAACTCGCACTAAATTCTAGACTTATGCTAGTTTTGTTGAATAAAATAAGCAAACTATGTTATGAAATATGACAAGAAGATGCTTCCGTGCTAGAAACTTGTATTATTGTCAGCTAAGTGAACGAGTCGTTCATAACGGAGATTCATTCAACAAACGGATCGCTCCCTCCGTCAGAATGAGAAGTGAAAGCAGGAGAGGGGGTGTGTTTCAGGACATGGATTAGATCAAATTAAACAGGGAAGGAGGGTGATGCATTTCCATGCACACAAACACTCACTTTTTGTCAGGAATGCCCGTGTGGTCACATCCATCAATGTAGAAAAGTGATGTAAAATTATAATATTTCGTAATTGAAAAAAATATTTGCATACTGACCACCGGGGAAAACTCCCAATCATAGATATATGTGTATATGTGTATTTCTCTGGCTTTGGATGGCCACAGTCCTCCGCTTCACCTTGGTCCCGCATTCATTTCAAAGGAGCGCTACCCTGTACTAAAATGGCGGCTCTATTGACGCATTCGTTCTAAAAGACAATAGCAGGGTAGGCGACATCTAGTGTATATATCTATGGTTTGTATGTATGTATGTAGATGATCACGCCTATGCCAATTATTGAGCTTTTGTACACAAATTAACCGTTGGTTTACTACTTAACGTTAAATAAAGAAAAAAAAAAAAACAGTTAAAAAATTTTAACTATTAAAAAAAGTAACCACAAATCAATACACACAATAAATACATAAAAAGCCAAGTAGACTTAAAATACTATAACATAATAAATAGTATAATTACTATTTACTTTATGGATATACTACACTTCTATTATAGTAAAACAATATTTAACCTCGTAAGTATCTCCAAAAAATGCTGAACAAAAGGAAACAATTCGTTTTTTAATAACGTTTTATTATTAAAAAGTTTAAAATTGACTTAAAATGTCATTTTGAACAATTAGATTTCTTGTAGCCATACAGTAGTAGTTGTAGAATCATTTCAATATCTCTTTTTTAATCAATTTGTTCATTAAATGGAAGTTTTCAAAGCACCAGGCTCAGGTTTGGACACACACTGGATTTGTTTTTCAAAGAACATAAAAATCTTGTAGTCATAAGGCAGACTGGAATTGACTTGTAATGAAATCTTCTGGCATTGAAACTGATGGGCCAGATTGGAAATTATTTAATAAACATCCCATTTTAGGTCACCAAATAACAGATTTTTCTAAGCTACTTGTGATTATTACTTTACTAATACCACAAATATATATAAAAAACACACTAATTAAATGCTTCCAAACTTTTGACTGGCAACTAGGCCCTATTCAGTATTAATTTTACAGTTAAGAAATCACTTAAAATAATCCTCTCAGGAATCCTACATGAGCATGTTGTTTTCTATCGGCAAAGAAGGTGTACATTAAGATGATGCAGTGAGGACACATCATTACAGCAGTTCAACATCTATACATCCATCCGTAGCTGCTTCTTGACTGCATGCAGTTTTCTAGCGAAGCACTCACTATTGGACAGAAAAATGAACGTGAGCTAAAAGCCATTATTTGCTAAAAAAATTAAGTGAATATCAATCAATATTCAATTCAATATTTTAAAATATGTCACTTTTATAATTAGATCCAAATCTTTGTAAGCTGGTTTAGAACAGGCATTGCTCACTACATATTGCAAATGGATTTTAATGAAGATATTTCACATCTTGTTCATCAAATAGCTCAACTCCACATAATGTGCTTGAACACAGTGATGTACTTTATAATCAAGATGTTATTTGGGAAATAATAAAAAATACTGAATCATTCAGTTTTCCACGTTAATATAGACACGTCAGTAAAAAGTTTCATCTGAATAAATTTAGCACCTTAATTACAAATGAATGAGTAGAAATAGACACTTGTATGGCAGCCTGCATGAAACTTTAAATATCTTACAGCACATTATGCAAATGACTTCCCTGACAGTGCAGAATTGAAGAAATCAATCAGTTTTTAGCCTAGAGAGAAAACCAATCCAGAAATCAACTCGACATCCTCCTCAAGTCTGATTTCATTAGACAGTCTTAATATGCTCAGTATTAATAATTTTGCTAAAGGGGTCAAAAACGAGATGCCCAATTTTGGAATATGCATCAAGTTAGATATAAAAATTATTTTATATACACAAAAAATGTTTGTAAAAATGATGTCAAAATATGTCCGAAATATTGTTTCCATCATCCTACTTATTTAGGCGTGTATTCTTTAAAATATATAAGAGTAAGTGATCATACTGAATTTTAAGTTACTAAACACACTTGAAGGATAGTGGCAAAGTATGAATAAAAAATAAACTATTTTGGTGATCCAATTTAATATTTTAATACGCTTCAAATAATTTTTGCTTGAAATATGCTTGACAAGATTGTTTTTTAGAAAAGCTGTTGTTAAACTGAATGAAAATTTAGTGGGTGTTGTCTTTAAATGTATGTGTGTGTGTGTGTGTGTGTGTGTAATATACACTCACCGGCCACTTTATTAGGTACACCTGTCCAACTGCTCATTATTGCAAATTTCTAATCAGCCAATCACATGGCAGCAACTCAAAGCATTTAGGCATGTAGACATGGTCAAGACGATCTGCTGGAAGTCAAACCGAGCATCAGAATGAGGATGAAAGGTGATTTAAGTGACTTTGAATGCCAGAACGTTGGTGTCAGACGAGCTGGTCTGAGTATTTCAGAAACTGCTGATCTACTGGGATTTTCATGCACAACCATCTCTAGGGTTTACAGAGAATGGTCAGAAAAAGAGAAAATATCCAGTGAGTGGCAGTTCTGTGGGCACAAATGCCTTGTTGATGCCAGAGCTCACAGGAGAATGGCCAGACTGGTTTGAGCTGATAAAAAGGCAACAGTAACTCGTGCGTTCAGAGATGCTCTTTTGTATACCTCGGTTGTAACATGTCGAACCTTGAGGCGGATGGGCTACAGCAGCAGAAGACCACACCGGGTGCCACTCCTGTCAGCTAAGAACAGAAAACTGAGGCTACAATTCGCAGAGGCTCACCAAAATTGGACAATAGAAGACTGGAGAAACGTTGCCTTGTCTGATGAGTCTCGTTTTCTGTTGCAACATTCCGATGGTAGGGTCAGAATTTACCATCAACAACATGAAAGCACGGATCCATCCTGCCTTGTATCAACCGTTCAGGGGTGCGTTTCCCAAACAATGACGTAACTCGCGGCTGAACTATCATAGTGCGATGCATCGTTTGGCAAAAGAACTATGTAGTGACAAGTGTTTCCCAAAACCCATAGTTTCTCTGTCGCAGATCCATCGCTTGAACCACGTTAGTTATAATTTAAAACGCCCATAATGATGTTCTAAACGGGGTGGAGTAACTTCTTTAGAGAACAACCACATAATTTCTTTGTGCAAACTATATTGTTTTACACAAACACGCATTTCAAATAAAATCCAATATTAGTTTTGGTTAAAACATGCACTCGCTTTCCATATTAAATCAAATAAATGTAAATGGCACATATAGGGCCAATGTTTGCTTTACTAATATTATTGAAAAGTTGAACATTACATATTCTATTCTAAAACATAAAATCACTTACAAAAGCTAACAAATATTCTAATATCATATATAAATCATAAATAAATAAATAAATAAATAAATAAATAATGAGGCGATTTATTATAAATATAGTTACTTTAATAATAATATTAATGATGATGATGATGATTATTATTATTATTATTATTAATATCATTATTATTATTATTATTTACAGATGTGTATTATATACACAGCAGAAATTTCTAACCAACAGACCCATGTCATATACAGCAGAGAAACTTAATAAATAACCCACTATAAAATAAAAGAATTAACGTATGCTATGTTTTTTATTTTCACAAGCTTTGGAGACGTACTGTAACATAATTTCAGCTTTTAAATATACCTATAGCTTTCGCCATGAGGCTGTGTTCAAAATGATATTAATGTTTTCAAAGTGCACTGCGAAGGGAGCACAATTGTAAACATGAAGTTCGCTAAAACTAAACTGTAAAAATACTTTGAAAGCAAATTACACCTAAGAGAGATTAACTTAATGCTTTTTTATTTTTAATAATTCCAACTTTGAATGTTAGAATGTTCTAAATGAATAGGGCATAGGGGGGATAAGTGGGAATAGAACACAGCCAGGAACGATGCTTCTAACTACAGCTCCAGAGGTGTCGTTTCAAGTGCTCAAGTTTGCGACACAGTTTGCGAATGTTCGTTGGAACGATGGATTTGGGAAACAGCGAATCAAAGAACTATGTTTGTAACGACGGAAATTGCGACCTTAGTTGGCTAACGATGGTTTTGGGAAACGCACCCCTGGCTGCTGGTGGTGGTGTAATGGTGTGGGGATATTTTCTTGGCACACTTTGGGCCCATTAGTACCAACTGTCAATGCCACAGCCTACCAGAGTATGGTTGCTGACCATGTCCATCCCTTTATATAGCATTAGTACCAACTGTCAATGCCACAGACTACCCGAGTATTGTTGCTGACCATGTCCATCCCTTTATATATACTATAATAGTAAATTTTAACTACAATTTCTAATGTACACAAAAGTTTTTATGCTTAAAAAACACTTTTTACCACTGACCCATGTACTGTTTAAGCAAGAGATAATCATTTCTTTTGTTCATACATTAAAATAAAATGTCATTTAAAATGTAAAGAATTAAAAATAGCAAATGTTTGGCTCGTAAACCTAATCGCTTAAGAAACGTTTGAACCTTTCCATTCAAAACGTGCCATAATACAAGGCAGAAAAAAAAGACACACTTTTTCCTTCAACTCATGAGCACACAGAAGTTAAAATCTAAAGTAAGTATGCACAACTGGCATGATTATATGGGTGCTTTAAACAAAGCAATCCTTTATTTTCAAGATAGCTTTTTGTCCTTCAACGGGAGCTCCACTTTGTTCACTGCAAAATGTTACTTCCTTGTACACATTGTAACATAAGTACATTTGCCATTGTTCAGTAGTAAACTATGCAGAATGTCATAGGAAAGGGCTGATCCTGGGAGAACGAGATTAAAAAGTCAAAAAAGTCCTGGAAATCATGCTTGTATAAATGCGATTTTTTTTAAAATACCATCATCAAAATATTTCTGGCAGTCCAATGATTACATCGACAGCTTCTGTGAAGGAACTGAAACGTGGAATGAGCATGTGATTTTCCAACCCAGCTGAGCTTAACTTACAAGCAACATTGTAAAATCATCACATTTTGGCAAATAATGTTTGGCAGGCACAAAGAATGAGGAATTACATTGTGTGTGTGTGTGTGTGTGTGTGTGTGTGTGGCACATACAGAGCCTGTCCCTGTCCTCTTCTTGTATCTACAAGCTAATTTCACACTGAAGACTTGTAGCAGTGTTTACATATCCTACAACTTCGACATGTGGAATAGAGGCTAAAATGTACAATAAGAAACCAGACGCTTGTGTCCCAATGCGCTACTCTTCCACTAAAAAAAATGCCACAACCTTATTTATCAGAGTATTGCGTGCACTACAAGTGCACAGAAAAGTGTTACTACGCGTTTTTCTGTATGATATGTATACGCTTTACATAACTATAACATAAAAAGCTACCGAGCAGGTATGGAGGGATTGGATTACAGTTCTAGTAAAAGTGGAATCAAATTAACACCAAACTCAAGTTCCCTATGGTGTCCGTGAACAGTGTATGTACTGTACAATGAAATAACATAGAACATATATCGTAATTACATAGCTAATAATGCCCACTCGATATATAAGTGGGAATATGATGACTGGAAAACCAAAAGGAAAACAAATTAAATCCCCTGAATCAATGGACCCCTTTGTCCAACGACAAAAACATCAGTTTCCTTCACCCTCAAACTCTCTATCGGACAAACAAGCACCCCAGTGAAGCGGTTCGCATGACCAGAGAAACAGAGGTCGATTAAAAGCACCTCGTGGATGCTAAAAACGCTGTGAAAGGGAACCAAAAGACAAAGGTGGGGAGGGAGGGAGGACAGAAAGAAAGTATCAGTAAGAGCTCCACTCTATCAGATGGGCGCAGTGGAGCAGAGGTATGAGTACTGGCAGGTTGGCACCCCTGACGGCCGTCCATACAGCCACCGGCCCGTTAGCAGAAGTGGTCGTCCTCTTCGTCTTTCATTCCCTTCAGCCTGAGCCGTGCAAAGTCCTCAAACACAAAGTCATCATCCTGCGAGAAGTTACTGGAGATAGAGAGAAACGGGAGTAAAAACAAACGCATGTGGCAACAACTTCATATCGCGAATGAGAAATGAGAACTCACTTTGTTTCAAACTCGATGAGGTTTGCATCCACTGGGACGTCGGTCTCTGGCACAGCTGTGGGGGACAGCGGCAAGTTCAGTTAAAGCTACAGTTGAAGTCAGAATTATTAGCCCCCTGTTTATTTTTCCCCCCAATTTCTGTTTAACGAAGAGAAGATTTTTTTTAACACATTTCTAAACATGATTGTTTTAATAACTGATTTCTAATAACTGATTTATTTTATCTTTGCCATGATGACAGTAAATAATATTTGACTAGATATTTTTCAAGACACTTCTATACAGCTTAAAGTGACATTTAAAGGCTTAACTAGGCTAATTAGGCAAGTTATTGTATAACGATGGTTTGTTCTGTAAACTATCGAAAAAAAATAGCTCAAAGGGGCTAATAATTTTGACCTTAAAATTGATTTTAAAAACTAAAAGCTGCTTTTATTCAAGCCGAAATAAAACAAATAAGACTTTCTCCAGAAGAAAAAATATTATCAGACATACTGTGAAAATTTCCTTGCTTTGTTAAACATCATTTGGGAAATATTTAAAAAAGAAGGGTGTTGGCTAATAATTCTGACTGTACATCTGTATTATCAAAACTCACACATAATTAAAAAAAGGTGACGTGAAGGGAATCAAACGTGTCATGTTCACAGGTAGCGTGAGCGAAGCCTGATTTTGAGCGTTTAGTATGGCATTACAGCATGGCAACTTAAAAACCTGCATGATTCATACTGCCTTAAAAATGATTTTAGAATAGAAAGTAGGGGTGGAAGTCCTCACAATATGATATTATCATGATACAAAATTATTTAGATTTTAAAATAATTAAAATCAACCAATGTTTGCCTCGTAACTTGAACAGTTTAAGAAACACATTATACCTGAACTCGATTTGTGTGTATGGTTGGTATGACTGCACTAGACAAAACAATCAATGCAAAACATTTCCATTCAAAACATCCCAAAATACAAGGCAGAACTCATCAGCAAACAGAAGTTGATTTCTAAATCAAGTACACACACTAGTATGATTATATGGATGCTTTAAACAAAGCAATCCTTTATTTTATATGGCATTACAGCATGGCAACCTGTATAATTCATCCAGACAGCCCTAAAATTGTTATAGGATGGAAAGTAGGGGTGGGAGTCCACACAATATGATATTATCACAATACCTCTGCCATGATACAATGTTATTGAAATTTTAAACATAGTATGATATTCTGTTTATTACCTTTTTCCTACTTCAAAGCGTGTCCACAAAAGAAAAAAATACTTTGGTAACATCTTTACCTTTTTTCTTTTTTAACTAGACAGAAACATTTATCAGTTTGTGTTTCTCACTTCAGTTTTATGCGTCATGTTCGCAGGTAGCATGAGCAGTGTTTATTTGTAAATTTACATATTCACATAAACATATCATGATTTATTTAAGTTGTTTGATAAGATATGACATTACAGCATAGCAACTTAAAAACATGCCTGATTCATCCATACCGCCCTAAAAATTGTTATAGGATGGAAAGTAGGGTGGGAGTCTCACAATATGTCTAGGCATGGGACGATAACTGGTTTCAAGGTTTACCACAGTTTGGAAATGTCAAGGTTTTAAAATCGCAAAAATTTTCTGTTATACTGTTCCTACGGTATATGTACGCTTTTTTACCGACAATTTTATTCAGTTTTTTAGGGCAACAGTATCTCCAGCAGAAAAGGACCCTCCACATCAAAAACTACTGGTGTCAAGCCACGAAAACAAATCACTTATAATCCAATTTCCAAGCATACTACAGAGCTAAACAGTGCAATGGCTTTACTTTATCAAGAGAAAAGAAAAATATCCAAAGATGTCTTTTCAGATTGTAAATGAATGTGTTTTTGAAACTAATGAAGACAGCAGAAGTCATTGATTCAGTTTAATTATTTAGCCTGACATGTTTACTGTTCCAAAATATTTAAAATCTTTCTTAAAATAAAATATATTGTGTTCAATGGGGACAAAAGTATCTGTTTTCCCCCAGACATTTAAAAAGAATAGAATTTATAGCAGTGATCATGATACTGTGAAACTATAATATTTTATTCCAAGGTTATCATACAGTCAGAATCTTATACCAGCTCATGCCTTTGTGTCACGATACAATATTATTGAGATTTTTTCCTTTACCTTTTTCCTACTTCGAATTGTGTCCTCAAATGAATAAAACTTTGATAACATTTTTATCTTTTTTTCCAACTAGACAGAAACATTTCTCAGTTTGTTTCTCACTTTATTGTCTGGAGTTCAATGAAATGAGATTGTCAATTAGACAAACTGACCAACACTAATAAAAACCACGCCTCCATCTTTATTTCACTAACGTACTGCATTTTGAAGGTGACCCCACTCACCAAAAGAAATTAAAAAAACTCAACACTACCATCAATGTTGGGGAAAGTTACTTTAGAAAGTAACGCATTACAATATTGAGTTACTCCCCAAAAAAGTAACTAGTTGCGTTTACTTTACTTTTTATTGCCTGGCTGAGGCTTGTTTTTCTTTCTTTTTTTAACAGAGGAGCTCTGCAATTAACAACACACTGTATAACCTACACCTTCATTTACCTTTAAAAACACATCAAAAATTTTTTTAGGATAATGTTATCTGAGAACTTCCTGACCCCAGTTTAAAGCAATGTGTTTGCTACGTTTGCACTATTTGTCTTAAGTAAAATCACTGTTCATTGAGACTATAATCCCCTTTTCCTTTTCTTCGATGCGTTTAAAATAATGAACACATTCTCTCAGTGATTCATTGTTACTACTTTAATTCAGCAATTTATTTTTTAAAAGCTAATTAATTAAACTAAACAGTAACTCAAATATTATTACCTATTTTTTTTAAGTAATGCGTTACATTACTCGTTACTTAGAAAAGTAATATTATTACGTAACTCGCGGTACTTGTAATGCGTTACACTAGCACTGACCACCATATACTGTATATACACACCATATATTCAACCAAATAGTATGATAAAAGGGGGCAGCCATATATCATTGTAATATTGCTGTGAAACAAATCTGCAATACTATGCTATATCAATATCCCACCCCTCCCTAGTGCAAAGTGCATGGGGCAGTTGGTACAGACAGGTGAATAAGTGAATAAGCAGTACTCTCTCTTCCACCCTCAATACCATGGTTGATATGATTAGCTTAGGCATAAAAAGTGTCTTAAATGGAAATGTAATGCAAATGTGCATGCATACTTAGTCACATGAAATGCAAATACATGAATTGAGTTTGTTTTGATCAAAACACACCTGCCAAGGGTAAACACACTATATAATGTTTAAAGTTGAGGCGTTACCTGACTGCGGTCTAGAGTTGGGCTGCTCGGAGGGCTTGGGGTGCATCAAGACAAAAGGCAGCTCCACCGACACATCCCTGACAGAAGACAAAGTTTGTTGTTCCTAATTATTATTATTGTTTGTTGTTTTAATTTTTTAGTATTTATATGTTCATGTATGTGTGCATGTGTATGTTTATTTACGTATATGCTTACACTGTAAAAAAAAAATATATATATATATTTTATTAGTTGAATCAAATGAACTTTTCTAGTCAACTCAACTTCAATCAAACTGACTAAACATATAAATATAAAACTTTGTATAAATAATAAAAATGCAGTTGAAATCTAATTAACTTATTAAAATAATTTGAAGCAGCAAAAATATTTGTTGTCTTGACTGTGTCTTTTTTTTTTACAGTGAATATATAAATATGAATTTTTAATTCTGCGACAAATATTGTGATATGAATACAATTTGAATTAAATTGAATAACTATTTGAAAATAATTGATCATTTTAGATTGATTGGGATGATTCTGTAGGGGGTGCATAAAATATAATATAAACTTTGTGTCTTTTTATAAAATAAAATATAAAAATATAAATTATTTTATAAATGATTGTAAATGATAAATTATTATATTATATTTATAAAATATAATATAAACTTTGTGTATGTTTTACAGTGTATAGATGAGTATTTGAACTTTGTGTCTTTTTATAAAATAAAATAAAATAAAATTAAAATTTATAAAATAAAATATAAATATATAAATTATTTAATAAATTATCATAAATTATTATATTATATTTATAAAATATAATATAAACTTTGTGTCTTTTTTTACGGTGTATATATGAATATGAATTTTTAATTCTGCGACAAATATTGTGATATGAATACAATTTGAATTAGATTGAATAACTATTTGAAAATAATTGATCATTTTAGATTGATTGGGATGATTCTGTAGGGGGTGCATAAAATATAATAGACAATCTACAAGTATATACAAATTCAATAAAGAAAAAGATGCAAATTTAAAAATTTGTATTTACTTAAAGCATTTTATTGTTTTGCGAGCAGTCAAACTGCATTCAGGTATACAGTATTGAATAATCAAATGTAAAATAATACTGCATAGTCTTCTTTTTATAAACAATTCAATAAAATGTATCATTGTTAATTTGTCAATGGTACAAACGGTACTACCTCACACAGTCAAAGGCCTCAAAAACACTTACGAAATAATAAATTATAATCCAGACTCAACGATGTGACTATTGCGAAGGATCACATTGCGGTATCGATGTTGAAACGATATATTGTGCAGCCCTAATCGACATCCAAAAAAAGCTAATCGATTTTGTCAAACCCTGACGTCCATTTGACATCCACAAATTGATGCTCTTTTTACCAATAAAGTAACCACACAAAAAAATATTCAAAAAAAAGTTTTATTCATCTGAAAGCTTCACTTCCAAATTTACACTGGATTTTAAAATCGCTATAATGCATGTAAAGTAACCTGACGTCAAAATGACATCAAATTCAAAATGTTGAAAAGCGGTAACTATTGACTTTCATAATATTTGTTTTTCCTAATATGGATGTCAATGGTTACCGGTTTCCAACATTCTTCAAAATATTTCTTTCGTGAGTAGTAGAAAAAAAAGAAAGTCATAAAGGTTAGGACCCACTAGTAAGCGAGTAAATAGTGAATTTTTAGTTTTTTGTGAACTATGCCTTTAAGTTTAAATGAAGTACTGAAGCCAAAGCACACACTCACCCTCCACGGGACACCACAAGTTTGACTTTAACTCTGTAGGACACCAAGATCCCCAGCACCTCCTTATTGGACACATCCTTCACTCTGAAAGCACAGTCAAAAACAGGGTGAGCACAGAAATGGCTAAAACCCCGCTAGAGGCTTTATATGAGCACATGGGTTGGGTTAACTTTACAAGCACCAAAACCTCAAAATGTTCTAATGCTATAATGTTCTTCTTTTCTGGCAGCACGCAAGAATGAGCATGTGACGGGGTGTCAGCTCAAGGCCACTTACATGGTACTGGAGGCCAAGTTGGTGTCTTCATGTTTGAGCTGTCCATCCAGAGCCAGACCCCTCTTCTCTCGGTTATTGCTTAGTGTGGGGGTGAGTGTGTACACCTTACAGAACGTGGAGCTCGAAGACACCTGGTCACTGCAGACGCACAAACAAAACACAGTCAGTCTTTGTTCCTTAAACATATTGGAGGAAGAAAAAACCTATATTGTGAAGTCTGATCAATTTTTAGTGCTAGAAATCTGTTCAATTCATATGAAGAAAACTGTATTGAAATGTGTGTTGGGGTGAAAGGAGGTAGAATTAATTTATGAATGGTAATCTGGTGGTGTTGTTGTTGTTGTTTTGTAAAACTATTAAAAATCATCTGATGCGCCGCATGCTCGAGTCACATAAAATGTGCAGATGAAAATGCAACATGCGTCAAACATCTTTCCAGGTTTGTAATTAAAAGCGATCATAAATATGTTGTCTACGTAACAGAAGCATTTCAAGACTCAAGTTTCTTTGTGGTTTTATACCAAAATATATAAGCTTTATGGTATAACCTCTTAAGGCCCAAGGTGTTTTTTTTACATGCATTTTTTATTTTTCTTTGCTATTTGGGCTTATTGAAACCTAATTAGAAATCTAAGTATCATCTTTTAATATTATGTACTTTTAGAGAAAAATGATGTTCATATATGTGGACTGGTGGTTCGAATTTACAAAAAACACTTTTTACTGAATCTTCTTTTATGCATATTTAACATAGCATTTTGAACTTGCTTTGACTATCAGAAAGTAAAAACAACATTTTTTCCCCCATTTTGGACAGTTCAAAATAGGGTTCTGGACATTTCATATGCTGCATATGTTGCAGGATGACACTGTATGTCTGTAACAAAATATAAAACATTCAAAGTATTTTAAATAGCCACTTAAGAGCTAAAAATGTGCTGTCCACATATGTGGACACTCGGGCCCTAGGAGGTTAATGTCTGTAAGCAAGGGAAGAAAAAACAACCATAAATATTAGTTTTACATTTTTACTGGTGTTAAATATAAATAAATAAACAAATAAATAAATAAATAAATAATAATAATAATAAAAATAATACAATATCACTTTCTCTAGATTTAATAATTATAACTATTAGTCCTATTAATTGTAATTAATTGTATTTTATTATTAATA
Organism: Danio kyathit; assembly: GCA_903798195.1. Lineage (NCBI taxonomy): Eukaryota > Metazoa > Chordata > Actinopteri > Cypriniformes > Danionidae > Danio > Danio kyathit. The sequence continues at coordinate 31,389,919 of LR812525.1, read as the reverse complement.
TATCAAATGTACTGGTGATTTTAGTGCTAATAGCTTTTCTTTTTATTATTATTATTATTATTATTATTATTATTATTATTAATAATAATAATAATAGAAAAACAAGAATAATAATTGCTTTGGTAAATTAATTACTGGATAACAAAAGAAACCCAAATGAAAAACATTAACTTGGCAACTGACTGAAATGTAATAAGTTAAAGCATACTTTAAATAAAAAAATGGAAAAAAGTAAAAAATAAATAAAGCAATCTACAAGCAAGAAAAAAAAGCACATAAAATGTAAAGTATATAGGCATGGGACGATAAAATGTAAGGTTTTAAAACCGCTATAATGTTCTGTTATACAGTTACCAAGGTATATGTAAGGTTTTAATGTATTTTTTTATGTGTTGTAAAGTGTGTTTTTGAAACGAATAAAGAGAGCAGAAGTCAATGATTTATTTTAACTATTTAGCCTGACATGTTTACTGTTCCAAAATATTCTGTTTCTTAAAATAAAATAAATTGTGTTCAATAGGGGGAAAAGTTTTAGTTTTTTTTGTTTTAGCCAAACATTTAAAAAAAACTTATTTTAGAGCCGTCATCACAATACCGTTATACCGTGGTATTTTTATCCAAGGCTATAATACCATCAGAAACTTATACCAGCCCATGCCTAAAAGTAAACCATGAAAGTTAAAATTAATAAATATGATAATACTACAAATTTCTACAATAACACTGATAGTGAGACGGCAGAAAATAATATGGCAAACTCTCTAATTCTGGACTTAATGCCATAATCTGTTTATTTTATTCACATTATTTGTGAATCTTATTGCAGTTGGATTCTGGAAATTTCAGTTACAGGCTGCAGGCAAGTGGTTTTCAAAACTAAGACCCAGACAACCTCTAGAGGGTGCTGTGAGGTCTGTAAAACAGTTTGGAAGGAAATAAAATATATGTTTAAAACTAAACAATAAAATAAAAATAGACATCATTTCCATTTCAGTTTGACAATGATCAGAAATCACTTGGTTATTTGAAATGGTATTCTATCTTGCTGACAGTAAAAAAAAAAAAAAAAAACTTTAAAATGCTTACTTCCTGGAGGAAATTGTTATATTTGGAGAGTTGTGGCATTAAACCATTTTAAAATAACTATTCTAAATGATGTTATTTGCTCTAAACTCTTTTAAAAAGACATGCACATACAAATGCTTAGACACGATGAAATCAGAGATGGAGCAGAACAGCAGCAGCATGACAGGTAAGAACTGACCTTGACTTTGCACTGACTTTAACAATACAAAGTACTGGTATTACTGTCAAATTCACAGTCCACAGTAACACTAAGCCAGGTCCTGCAGAGTTTAGCCACTCAACCAGCTACTCAAGGTCTTCAGAGTCACTGATCATGTAAGAAAGCTAAACATTTTATGACTTCTGTCTTGGAAGGATGCATTATGAGTGAATGCTAATGTTACTTCCAGACTCCTTCCTTCATCTGATCTTTTTTATTATCTGATCAATTTACATTTTTTTAAAATGCACTACAGAATGTTACGTTTTCAAACGCATGCACAAATTGCAAGCATTCTGTCAGTGCTGCACAAGTTTTTTTTTTTTTTGCCGTCAACTGCTGAACACTCTTAGCTTGTTAGCCAGGGTTCAAAGTGCATAAATTAATTGTTTACATATTGCTACAGCTAAAATTTTGCCCTTTAGGATACAAAGATTTCACTCTACATGTTAATGCATCAACCTGCTTTCTGTTAGCTTATTATAGCTGCATCTATTAATGTTATGTGTTCTCAAGTTTAATTCATCACATTTTAAATGTATAGTTCATGAATGGCAATCAATTTAACTTAAACACCCTTAGGACTGATGTAAGCTACATTTTTTTATTTTGCCAGGTATAAAATGGAACAATTTTTACAGCATAATAATCACTACTCTTGAGCTTTTTTTATTTAGAAGGGCTAATTTTTACTCACACTTTGAGTAATGTTTAGAACAGATACTTTTACTTGCATTACATATTTTGGAAAATAATGGTACTTTTACTTGAGTTTGATATTTCAGTACTATTTTCACCACTGCTTATAATGCATAAAATAGACATCATTATAATGCATAAAATATGCATTATGCAATATGTATTATAGCAATGCTGTAGTCTTGTAGATTACCAGTAAGATGTCACACAATGATGTGTCGATATTCTACTGGTCACACATTTATGTGAAATAAATTTGCTAGTCAGGGTTTAACGCTAGAACACAAAACATAAAACTGCATTTGCATTCATATGAAAAGTGTGATCGCACTTTAAAACAGCCTTTTCTCATAATAAATCAATACTGTCAGCTTCCTGCTTTTCCCCCTGTACAGTAGTGACCCGTGTATATTTTCATTTTAAAGCTAAAATAAACACTGGCTAAAATACAAGCCAAACACAGCTAGTTGCCAAGGCAGTGTTTCAGGTTTTTAATTACTGACAGTCTAATAAAAAATAAAGTTAAATAGTAATTAAAAAGCAAAACAAAATCAAACAAAAAAGATTTTTGTAAATAAACACTATATACAGTACATGATACCTATGAGCTGACTGAAGTGTAACATTTGATGACACCTAACTTAGCTGGTCAATGTAAGACAATAAAGGCTGCGTGTCAACGCACAACAACAGCACCATACAACTTAAATAAGTGAAGTTTCTTTGTGGTTTAATACCAAAATGTAAGCTCTATGATTTAATGTCTGTAAGCGAAGAAAAAAAAAAACTATTAAAAAAAATAAATAATAAAAATAAATAAATAAATAAATAAATAAATAATAATAATAATAATAATGCAATATCAATTTCTTTAGATTTAATAATTATAACTATAAAACAAGTAATTGTATTTTTATTATTAATATATCAGAAGTATTGTAGTGATTTTACTGATTTGTTTAATAATAATAATAATAATAATAATAATAATAATAGAAAAATAAATTAAAAAGCAAAACAAAACTTTACGCTTCGTCCCCTACTTTGCTGGTTTGATAATAAAATTGAAGTTTTTTGGCATTCACTTGAGGAAAATTTGATTCTTCCATTAAAGTTGAATTAAATTTTGTTTGCTACCTACCTATACTTAAACAAGTGCAAGCTCAGTTTTGGCCCCTTAATATCACACGCTATCTCAGCCTGGAGAGCAGCAGGAAAGGTCTGTAATATTCATTCAAACTGGAATCCTTGCTCTCCTATCTTTAATAACTACGGTTTATTAACTGGTAAACCTCTAATTAATTTTGGCCAGTGTCGACAATGGTATGACAAAGGTATTCACTCATTGGGTAATTTAATGGGTGAAAAGACCCTCTATTCCTTCGAAGAACTTTCTGTTAAGTTTAATCTGCAAAGCTCCTCCTTTTTCTTTTACTTACAGCTGAGGGCAGCCATGAAAGCCTATGGGGTCCCTTGGATGGCTCCTCTTAAAGAACACCACTTGTTGAAACTACTGCACGACTCTCAAGGAAAACGGGGATTGGTTTCTAAACTATATACATACTTTTTAGAAACAATGTACCTGCTTCTATCATTAGACTCTTTTTGGAGAGCAGATATTTCAGAACTTTCTACCAGCTTTGATTGGGACGAAGTCTGGGAATCCCGATCATCAACATTAATTTAAACTTCATCCATAGGACTTATATTACTCCACTCAAACTTTATAGCATGAAACTTGAACCTGATTCTAAACGCACTCTCTGTCATACAGGTGAAACTAGTACATTCTTTCACATGATTTGGGACTGTCCTGGGCTTGGTTATTTTTGGAATATGGTTAAACAATGTTTGTCTTCAACACTAAACATTTCAGTCCCTCTTGCACCCTCTATTTTCATTTTAAATGATTTTTCTGATATCCAGCTTAACAAAACTCAGAAGCAAGTGTTTTTAGCTGGCTTGACAGCAGCCAAGAAAATAGATGCGACAAGATGGAAGCCTCCACATTCTCTTAATCACCATCATTGGATTTGAACTTTTATTGATATTGTGTATCTGGAAATGGCCACTGCTCGCATTCATGGTGTAAGAGAGGACACCATCAGACTTTGGGCATCAAAAATCAAAAACTTTTGGTTCCAAGCCCCATTAATTAATTTCTTCATTATTTTAAGGTTCCCTGTTTAGGCTTCTAATAACTTTTCTTCATTGTCGTAGACCTCTCTCAGCACGGTTTTGAATATCTTAATCTATTTGTCTAATACTATTCTTTTATTTATTTATTTTTAACTGGCTTAATTTTGCCCTTACTTAACCTTAAATACAGATTTGGTGTATTGCCTTTTTTGGTTTAGAAATTTGTTTTATGTGTATGTGTGTGTTTGTGTATATTCATTTATTTATTTATTTATTTATTTTAGTATGTCTTTGTCATTTATTCTTCAGTTTTTCCTTTTTATTGTCACTATTGTTGTTGGCATTACTATGAATATTATTATTTAACAACCTGTATATTGTTTTTACATGTTTATCTATGCACACTGCTATATGCTGATCATCTACGGCATGTTTTTTCTGTGTTAAAATAATACAAAATAAAAGGAAAATTTGATGAAAAAAAGCCAAACAAAATTAAACAGAAAACGATTTTTGCAAAAAACACTATATACAGTACAGTACACCTATGAGTTGACTGAAGTGAAACATTTAATGACTCCTGATTTAGATCAATGTAATGTAGACAACAAAGGTTGCATGTCAATGCAGAGGAATACCATGTAACCTTTTGTGTGTGGGATCACTAAGCAGAACTCTGGCTGAGTTTGAGAAGTTAAAACATAAAATGTGGTTCATGAGAACATAAATAATGCTTCAGGATGAAAGAGAACATATGGTGAAGACAGAAAAAGCAGAAAGAGAAAGACAAAAACGCCAGGATTATTCAGTATGCTACTCATACATGATTTGTTTTTCCTGACAGGAAGTTGTAAAAGATAAATAAAGGGAAAACACAGGGGAAGTTCAAGCTGGAAGCTACAAAAAGGAAACTAGTGGTTGGTCCCAACTGACTTGACAGCTCTAGACAACTACGCTTCTTGTTTTTTTGGGGCGGGGGGTTAAAGTAAAGCAACACTGCTTCATCTCACACAGAGGATGGAGAAAAGGGTCCAAGAGCCTTCATCGACAACCAGGGGTGAGCTCAGGGTCACAGGAGCCACAACAAACACTAAGGTGTGAGACTCACCGTGATGACTGTCGGCCCACAGACTTGCTGTAGGTGTCATGAGAGTAAAGAACCACATCTGTAACCTGTAGCACTGAGAGAGAAAGTCTTTGTTGTCCTAATAGCACTGAAAAACTATTGACTATGAAGCCAGCGGTATGACTTTCAGCAGCGGAGCGAAGGGGTCAAGCCATTCTGTGTCATGTCAAATGAGGGGAGCTGCTGTAAAAGACTCTATGACGACTACAGATTGAGAAGGTCACAGACTGGTCAAGGATGAAGTGACTTCTGGGTATTTGATAGGGAACGAGCGACAAAGCTGTACAGACAAGCATGAACTGGATTTTATTTGGGACGGTTGGATGCACGAGCATGGCTTTAGCTTTAGCAAAAACAAAGCTTGGTTCAATGAGTGCCATTCAGTGTTTGGTACTAATAGCATCCTTTAAACTGTATTTAAATGACTTTTCCAATTACGATGTCTAAAAATTGTTTTAATTACTCAATGAGTTGAATTACTTGACTGCAATACTATTTAAATTCTCTATTTGGTAACACTTTATTTCGATGGTCCATTTGAGTATTAGTAGACTGTCTGCTTAATATCTGTTGATACTGCTCCTTCAACAGACATTTAACTGACTATAAGAAACTTTGCAAGTACATGTCAAACTTACACTAGCCCTAACCCCAACCTAACAGTCTACTTATAATCTAATGAGAATTAGTTGGTATGTAGACGCAATGTAATTTAATTTCAACAAACAGACCATTAAAATAAATTGTGACCCTCTATTTATCTAAATGGAAATTAAACTCTTAAATCTGAGTCAAACTTTGCCTAAAATTAAGTTTGGAAAAAAAACAGCAAAATTTAATTTGTAAACATTTTATTAACAATATTACATTTATTTAGGTAACATTTAGAACTACTCTGCAAAAATAAATTTAATTTAATGACACCATATTTCATCACACCGACTAATTTCTGACTTTATTTCTTAAGCATTTTTAATTATTTTGATAAATGTAACCTTCTAAAGTTGAACAATATAAATATTCTGCAATATAAGTTTGTATAAATCTTATTTAGACAGCAAAGTACAGTATAAGTAACAAATTAAATAATCTAAAAATGAACAGTTATCCATTACTTTACTTTTCTCAGTGGATAAGTAATTTAGTTACAGTAACAAGTTACTGTGCAACTCATTTCCCCAACACTGCTGCCAATGTGGCACTGGTACCTATACAACTTTTATGTACTTTAAACAAATCAGAAAGCAAATTTTGGTGCCTCGTTTCAGCAAGCCTGAGCCGTTGAGTGCAATCAGAGGTGTAAGAGGTAAAAGATTGGACATATGCTTCTTTTTAAGAAAAAAAAAATCAATTAACTACATTTTATAGTAACCTGTAATATAACTGCGATTCTTCAATGTCTTCCAACATATTTTGGCTCTATTTTTAAGTTTTGTTTAGATACCATTTTAAAAATGTCTATTTGACATTTGTGTCATAAAAAAAAAAACAATCGATAGCCAAGCCTGCTCAATAGGCGAGGATACATCAGAAGCACATGTATTATACTACAAATCTACTTTGTTCACACACTAGTTGACAGTAACAAAGGCCAGAAGCAAAACAGACTAAATAAGAAGAAATGACAGAGGTCAAAATCACAAGTAAGATTCTTTAAAATGCCCCTATTATGCTTTTTTTTGTATATTACCTTTCACATGGTGTGTAATGTACTTGTTTGAGGATGTAAAAGGTCGGTAACAAGGCTACCACTGTAAGCTGAATATCAAATCCCCTGACTTTTCACTGACTAAAATGCTGAATTTCCATGACATATAATGACCATAGAAAACAGGCTGTTGTGCTTTGCATAACGTTAAAATGCTTTTAGCTTGAATATAATTTTGCAGGACTTTAATAGCCACTATGAAAACAACAATGGATAATTTACCTCAGGTTTTGAAAATAATCGGAGACACTTAATATTTGTATGGCTCCGAAGTACTCCCTCTCTTCCATATTTGATAGCTCGATAGTAACATTACATTAGCTGTTCTGACATCTAATTTTTAACACTCAGTCTTTGAAGTGGGCATTTTGAAGCCAAAGCCCCTAAAAATTATATTATCCCAACATGTTAGCCTAACAACAAGGCATGTAAATGTGCAATAAAAAAAGGTTAATAAATAAAAAGTTAAATTTACAAATAAAAATCCATGATAGTCCATGAATAGGACAATATACAGGGAGTGCAGAATTATTAGGCAAGTTGTATTTTTGAGGATTAATTTTATTATTGAACAACAACCATGTTTTCAATGAACCCAAAAAACTCATTAATATCAAAGCTGAATATTTTTGGAAGTAGTTTTTAGTTTGTTTTTAGTTTTAGCTATTTTAGGAGGATATCTGTGTGTGCAGGTGACTATTACTGTGCAGAATTATTAGGCAACTTAACAAAAAACAAATATATACCCATTTCAATGATTTATTTTCACCAGAGAAACCAATATAACATCTCAACATTCACAAATATACATTTCTGACATTTAAAAACAAATCAGTGACCAATATAGCCACCTTTTTTTGCAAGAACACTCAAAAGCCTGCCATCCATGGATTCTGTCAGTGTTCTGATCTGTTCACCACCAACATTGCGTGAAGCAGCAACCACAGCCTCCCAGACACTGTTCAGAGAGGTGTACTGTTTTCCCTCCTTGTAAATCTCACATTTGATGATGGACCACAGGTTCTCTATGGGGTTCTGAGCAGGTTAACAAGGACGCCATGTCATTAGTTTTTCTTCTTTTAGACCCTTTCTTGCCAGCCACGCTGTGGAGTACTTGGACGCGTGTGATGGAGCATTGTCCTGCATAAAAATCATGTTTTTCTTGAAGGATGCAGACTTCTTCCTGTACCACTGCTTGAAGAAGGTGTCTTCCAGAAACTGGCAGTAGGACTGGGAGTTGAGCTTGACTCCATCCTCAACCCGAAAAGGCCCCACAAGCTCATCTTTGATGATACCAGCCCAAACCAGTACTCCACCTCCACCTTGCTGGCGTCTGAGTCAGAGTGGAGCTCTCTACCCTTTACCGATCCAGCCACGGGCCCATCAAGACTCACTCTCATTTCATCAGTCCATAAAACCTTAGAAAAATCAGTCTTGAGATATTTCTTGGCCCAGTCTTGACGTTTCAGCTTGTGTGTCTTGTTCAGTGGTGGTCGTTTTTCAGCCTTTCTAACCTTGGCCATGTCTCTTGAGTATTGCACACCTTGTGCTTTTGGGCACTCCAGTGATGTTGCAGCTCTGAAATATGGCAAAACTGGTGGCAAGTGGCATCTTTGCAGCTGCACGCTTGACTTTTCTCAGTTCATGGGCAGTTTATTTTTTGCTTGGTTTTTCCACATGCTTCTTGCGACCCTGTTGACTATTTTGAATGAAACTCTTGATTGTTCGATGATCACGCTTCAGAAGCTTGGCAATTTTAAGAGTGCTGCATCCCTCTGCAAGATATCTCACTATTTTTGACTTTTCGGAGCCTGTCAAGTCCTTCTTCTGACCCATTTTGCCAAAGGAAAGGAAGTTGCCTAATAATTATGCACACCTGATATAGGGTGTTGATGTCATTAGACCACACCCCTTCTCATTACAGAGATGCACATCACCTAATATGCTTAATTGGTAGTAGGCTTTCGAGCCTATACAGCTTGGAGTAAGACAACATGCATAAAGAGGATGATGTGGTCAAAATACTCATTTGCCTAATAATTCTGCACTGCCTGTATATATTCCCCAACTTTAATAGTCCTTTTAAAATTCCAATATATTCCACAAGTTTCAAATATCAAAGTGCACAATACATGTTATAGTCTCCCAAAAGAAAGAACAAATTTTGAAGTGCCTGAAATTAGTTAATTTCATAGACATTCATAGATATTTCAGTCTTGCATCTTGCACAAACCTACACTGGTTTGTAACAAATCTGCATGATGTCAGCCAATATTCTCCACTTTGGCTTGCGGATATCCTCTACAGTGACCCTCAAACACTGCTGCTGTTTCCAAGGCTTATAAGAGTTAGATTTTACTTGACAATATGTCAAAAAATGCTGCTGTCTGTGCTGTGAAAGCAAAATTTACTTGAATGCACTTAAAATAAGTTACATTTAGATGGTAAACAAGTGCCACCGCATCACTGTTTTCAAGTGTTGATTAAGCCTCTAAAAGGTAATAATGGTAACCTGCGTTTGCTTTTTGACCCACCTTTGAAATAGAATAAAAGGGGCATTTTAAACAGAACGGGAGAGTGGAGATGGTGATGATGATGATGTGGAAAAGGTGTTGAGAAAAGAAGATGATCACTGAATATTGGGGATGTGAAAAGAGGGACAGAGGGCTACTCACTCGGCTTCTACCTGAGCCACAGGACATTTGTACTGAGCGGTGCTGAATAAACAGATATCGGCATACTGTCGCACTGTGGGGAGAGAGCAGGGAAACACAGCAGGGGTTACCAGGGCCGGGAGGGAGCGTACAGGAAACCAAACACACACAATTGCTGACTGAACACTTGAGCATGAGAGGATCAGAAGTGCAAACTTCAGAAAAGATTAACAGAAGACGAGAAATGACAGATAGAAACTTAGAGGATATATTGCATTAAAGTCAACATGAAATAAATATAGAATTATTTTTATGTATTTTTTGTTCTTTTTCTCATTAAGGATTCATTGAATCCATCAATAATGTATAGGCATTTATAATTCTAAAGCAAACAACCTACTTTAAATAAACACTGACATGATCAAATCTTGAAAAAAGGTTCACAGTAAGAAATATCTTCACAGTATTTTAAAAAATAATGCATTTTTAAATAGAATCAAGGCAGATTTGTTAGACTCTTAATAATGCATAAATCTAAAAATATATAGTTGAAGTCAGAATTATTAGCCCCCTTTGATTTTTTTTTCTTTTTTTAAATATTTCCCAAATTATGTTTAACAGAGCAATGGAATTTTCACAGCATGTCTGATAATATTTTTTCTTCTAGAGAAAGTCTTATTTGTTTTATTTCGGCTAGAAAAAATGCAGCTATATCAAAAAAGAAATATTTTTTTTCAATAGTCTACAGAACAAACCATCGTTATACAATAGCTTGCCTAATTACCCTAACCTGCCTAGTTAACCTTATTAACCTAGTAAAGCCTTTAAATGTCACTTTAAGCTGTATAGAAGCGTCTTGAAAAATATCTAGTCAAATATTATTTACTGTCATCATGGCACAGATAAAATAAATCAGTTATTAGAGATGAGTTATTAAAACTATTATGTTTAGAAATGTGTTGAAAAAAAATCTTCTCTCCGTTAAAGAGAGAAAAAAATTAGGTAAAAAAAATAAACAGAGGGCTAATAATTCTGACTTCAACTGTACACTACTGTTTAACTGGTTAGTATTTTTTTTGGCTTACATAAATTTAAATAGAAGTACGACAAGTACTAGTAATACGACAAGTACTAGTAATAATAATAATAATAATAATAATAATAATCTGAGAATTAATCTTTTTGATTTTCTGAATAATGCACATTTTAACATATATTAAAATAGAATGTTTTAGGATATTAGGAATTAATACAATGTTTATTATTATTGTTTTTAGCATTTTTGAATATCTAAATTATCAGCCTTGGTGAGCAAGAGACATATTTCCATCTTTGATGAAGAGTAGTGTTTCTGAAAATCTTTAAATGTCTAGTTAACGCATCTTATATTGGAAAAATCCAACCTTGTGATATTTAGCTTTTCTGTAATATATATTGCGATATGAATACAATTTCACCAGATGATTTGAATAGCTCGATTTGTAAAGGATTCATTTATTTAGATCAGTGATGCCCAAACTAGGGTTTGCAGGCCAAAGTTGGCCCATGGTAACCTTTGATTTGGCCTGCCATCCCATCTGAGAAGAGAGGGATAATGATGGGGATGTTTCGAGATTGTCAATTCAAATTTAATGTAACATTTTGTTTGTTTTATTGTTAAAAGCTAACTGAAATTAAATGTTTCAATTGAATAGCGTAAATGAATCAGCTTTTGTTTAAATGTACATACTGTTCCCCGACAATGCAGAGACTTTGGTGAGCAAATGAAGGCAAAGCAAATTCTTCTTGACTAGTGTATTTATCATTGAACTCCACTGTGTTATAAATGTGATTGTTTGTTTTTACTGCAGTAAGTTCTCATTTAAATAGTTATACTGCATTAGTTAATACAATTTAAATTAATGTTTTCTTTTTACTTTTAAATCTTATGAAATAAATGAGGAAATTACCCATGGCAACTTTAATGTAATTTAGGTATATTTTCCTTTGGCCCACGGCTATCAGTGATATTTGGTTTTTGGCCCTTCAAACAAAACAGTTTGGGTACCCTTGATTTAGGATGATTGAGATGGTCTTCTTTTATGTATTAATATAAAATATTTAATGATTTATAAGCATATGTAAATTCAACAGAGCACAGATAAAAGTTAAATTAACAGTGCTTCATAGTTGGTCTAAGAGTGTTCAGGCAGAGAAACCAAAAATATATATAAAATAACATGGTGTTCATTAAGTTACAAAACAACACTTTTTTTGTGTGTCTAAATGAGATCTAAACTCCTGAAATTCTCACACAGTCAAAAGGCTTAAAAAGTACAGCTAATAAACTTTGGCTCTATTGTGGTTAAACACTGCAGTGACTCCACAAACCTCATTTGCTCAGAATTGTGTGTTTGATTAACTCAACATTGCACATTTTGCGATGTGACTATTGCGGATGTGGACATTGCAATATCGATGCTGAAACAATATATTGTGAAGCCCCAGTACCTTGCAAATATCATATGAGATAATTAGATTCGCATATATATTAGGGCTGTAGAATATATCGTCAATATCACAATGTGTAAACCTGCAATAGTCACATCGCAGAATGTCAAGCGATTTCAAGTGAATTTAAACAATTTGGACACAAGAAATTATAAAGTTTGTCACATTAACAAAGATCGTGTTTATTGTTTATGCAATGAAGACTATATTGTGTTATTTAACATTTTACTATTGAATTTCTGTACCTCAATACTGTTAAAACCATAACACATTGATCATTTCATTTTTATCCTTGTTCTATTGTTTTCATCACTGCTTTTGATGAAACATATTCATTTTCCTTCAGCTTAGTTCCTTTATTAATCTGGGGTCGCCACAGCGGAATGAACCGCCAACTTGCCCAGCATATGTTTTACACAGCAGATGCCCTTCTAGCCGCAACTCAGTACTGGGAAACATCCATACACACTCATTCGCACACACATTTTTTTAGCCAATTTAGTTTATTCAATTCACCTATACCGCATGTCTTTGGACTTGTGGGGGAAACCGGAGCACCCGGAGAAAACCCACGCCAACACGAGGAGAAACTCCCCACAGAAATGCCAACTGACCCAGCCGGGGCTCGAACCAGCGACCTTCTTGCTGTGAGGTGAGAGTGCTAACCACTGAGCTACTGTGTCACTCGAAATATATTCATATATTATAATTTTGTATATTTTATACAGATACACTCTCCACCAAATACCCCAATTGATGTAAAATGATAAGTTTTTCCCCAAATAGTCATCTTGTGAGATGCTATTCATATTGCAATCAATATTGTAGAAAAACAAACTAATAACAATGTCAGTTTTTTTCCGATATCATGCAGCCCTAATATATATAACTCAATATATCACATTAAATATGAAAATTTGGTTGTGATTCCTCATTTCATGTTGACCTTTCACACACAAACTATAACCAGAGCACAGAAAAAAGCAACGTTTCAGTGCAAACACACCTGTGAGCTACGAAGATATTTTTAAATTCTGTCACAGATGAATTATGAAACACTGCAAATTCCTTCTCAAGTAAACAACATATATCTGCGGTAAACATCTGTGAGTGCGTGAGACACAAATGCAGGACAAAAGCAACAGGAAAGGAAAAAGGGGAAGAGGAAAGCTAAAGGATTTAAGCTTGCTGAGGTTAGCAATTCTAAAGGCAACTTTAAAACATAATAACAAACACGTAAAACACAAAAGCTATGGTTTTTACTTACAGCAATGTAACATTTATTCTAAATACATGCAACATAAATGATTAAAACGCTCTCCTTACCTGAGATTTTAACTCGTTTAACTGTTTTGGTGGAGTTGTTGGTGACATGGACATTGACGCTGATAGGTTCACCATGGTAATAGAGCTGAAAAAGAGGAATTCAATGCTTAAGACAAAACACTGGTTATGGGTAAAAAAACAGTATTAGTTAATGTTATTTAATGTATTTAGCATGAACAATGAATTTTTTTTTTTTTAGTATTTATTCATCTGTGACTACATTTACATGGACATCAGTAATTATTTGCCTTAATCTGAATAAGACAATAATATAATTAAGGTGTTTACAAGAGTTGCTTTTTGAATGTTCCTTTCATGACCCCATTTACATGTTATAGCACACAATTTGATTAACGTCATCGTATCACCACGCTATCCATTTCCTCCGGAGTGTGTAATTTCGGATGTTTAACTAACCCTAACGAGATATTTAATGCGAGTATGAACTGCTGGAAGAGTGTTGTTTTAATGGAATTTGATACCGCACGCCGTATGGGGAAAAACATCTGCATTTTGTGATGCAGGTGTCTGTGGTCCTTCACTGACTCAGTAGGTGCAGAGAATAGTGTCAAACAGCCTTGTGTATAAACTATCCTGTCACAAAATGTGGCGAAAATCCTACACAATGGTAAGAGTTTGATTGTGGTGTTTAACATGTCTGCACTGAACTTGAATAATGTGAATAAAATCAGCAAACTTCACACTCGATTATGACCTTAATCAGATAAAATTCATAAAAAAAAAAAAAAAAAATCGATGTTTACATGGTACACTCCTAATCAGAGTATTGTCTTAATCCTTTTAAAATCGAATTATTAGTGTCCATGTAAACTCAGTGTTAATGTTAGTTAATTGAGTCATTAATTGATCACAGTGCATTAATGTTAACAAGCACAACTTTGGATTTTAATAATGCATTTGTAATAGTTGCGCTGTGTTTAATAAATGATGTACATGTATTGTTCATTCTTAGTTCATAATAGTAAATACATCAACTAACAGTATCTTATTGTAAAGTGTGACCATCACCTCCACACAGGCACAGATTGATTACACAAAAGAATGAAAACATTTTTTGTATTACAATTTTCCTAGAATTTTGTCTAGAATATGCAAATGAGACATTATTAAAAATATATATGTGCTAAATAATTTACATACATTTCTAGCACACTAAACAATATATATAAACACATGGATATTGGATGAAGTCAAGTACAAGATTCTGGTTTTTGACCTTTTTTTGACTCTAAAGGTTTTTTGAATCTCATTTTATCACACCATAATTTAGAAAATACTGCAAACTGGCTGACTATTTTATATATAAATATAATATAAATTTATATTTTTTTAAATCATTCTTTTAAGGAATACGTTGTAAGACAAAGAATGTATGAACATATTGCTCTGTAAATAGAATACAGATATGAGAAAACAATATTATAGGGGGATGTATTTTGGATGTTTTCTGTGAACTAAACTTAAAAAAAAAAAGCCAAAAATCTTAAAAATGTAAAATTGGAATGAGCATAATACATTTGAGCATAATTTTGCTTTATTAATATTTGAATAACTGCACTTCATTTAACTTCATTTGCTTACATTTCACATTTTACTTATTAATACTTTTTTTATTTTACACTAAGGCAATAACCTTAGATGAAAAATTAAACCGAAAGCCAGCGACTCCAATAGTAGTTGAGAAAAGTAATTGAATTATTGATAAGCCGAGGGCAGTGCATGAAGTGTGAGCATGTGTGGATGTGTGTTCACACCTCTTTATCTAGCGAGGCCTCGAGGTGCAGCGAGCGGTCAGACATAAGGAAGCTGCGTGTGGTCTCCACCATGGGCTGCGGTCCAGGTTTCTCTGGCGCGTACTGGACCTTACGAATGACCAACCGCACAGAGTTCCTGTGAAGAAAAACCAGTTAGACATTACCTGATCTACTGCCATTGTAAAGACAGATGACATTTCTCTGAGTGAAGATCTACAACTGATTGGAGTCTTATTGTCAAAAACATTCTGAACAATTGCATCTAAAAATAAAAAATAAAAGCATTTAAAACGAAAACCTTTTTAATCATGCTAATTCTTTACCGTCTCGTTTGATCAATTTAATGCACTCTTGCTAAATAAACACATTCTTTTCTTTGGAAAAACAAATCCCAGGCTTTTGAATGGTAGTGATACGAGTAATATTTGGGAATTGACCCATACATAATTGACAACTGATTTGTTGAATAATATTTAAAATACCTTGTACCTATACGACTATATAGTAATAAACTCCAGTAATATTTCCAGTAATAGTAGACTTGCTCAACACACACAGCTGACCATGTTGCCCAAAGTGTAGTAATATTTGGGAATTGACCCACACATGATAATGATAACTGATTTGGTGAATAATATGTAAAATACCTTGTACCTATACAACTATATAGTAATAAACTTTAATAATATTTCTACTATTAGACTAGCTCAAAACACACAGCAGACACACATATATATTAGAGATGCCACAATTCTCAATACAATATTGAACCGTTCGGTACGACATCCACGGTTCAATACGCGCTTGTGAATTGTGGTTTTTCCGGTTTTACGTTTAAATAATTTATGTGGGTTTTATTTCTCTCCAAATAGACTGTTTGTGTGTGCCTGTAAGTCTACGAGCTGAGATGAGGAAACTCCTCCCCGCGAGTAAATATTCAATCACTATGCTCTAAAGTTAGGGGGCGCTCCACCATCATTCCACACTTTAACATGGTGAGCGGCAGTGAAGTGAGGGAGCAATAAGAGGAAGCGCCGGTGTCTTTCAAATCCGCGGTGTTGGGACATTTCGGTTACACGTATAGACAAATCGAACGGAAACACTTCCAACATGACTGCACATCTGCGTCGCCATCACCCAGCAATATCACTGTCTAAGGCAGAATAGCAGAGAAGGTAAAAAGACCTCCATAAAACAACAATCCCTCACTGTACCCTTCCAGCCAACATATCCAACTGGTTCCGAAAGACATATAAAAATAATAAAGGCAGTGTTAAGTTTAATTAAGATGGTTTATTTATATTTACTGAAGTACAAATGTGTTTATTTGAAATGGTCAATTTATGTTCATTAACTTTACATGCATGTTTATTTTTAAAATGTAGGAATTGATGTGTTGCCCAGTTTGTACATAGGCTGTGAGATTTCAGTGTTAATTTTTTATTATACAATACACTAGAAACTAGTGTACCTTTCTTGGCTTTGAAGTAAAATAAAGGAGTATTGCAATAAATCGTTTTTATTTTTTTCTCTTTCTTACTGTTCCTATTGCCTAAGCATAGAATAACAATAAAAAAAAAAACACTTATGTGTTAAGCCATCAGAACCGAACTGAAAACCGTGTTAAAAAACCGAGGTATGTATTGAACCGTAAGCTAACTGTATTGTTGCATCCCTAATATATATATATATATATATATATATATATATATATATATATATATATATATATATATATATATATATATACATATACATATATATATATACATATGACCATGTAGCCAAAAGAATAGTAATATTTGGGAATTGACCCATACATAACTGATACCTGTACCTATACAACTATATACTAATAGACTCTAATAATATTTCCAGTAAGAGACTCACTCAAAACACACAGCTAACCATGTTGCCCAAAGTGTAGTAATTTTGGGAATATACTACTATATAGTAATAGACTATAAAGTCTATTTAGTAAAAATAGACTAATACTATATAGTAATAGACTGCAGCAATATTTCCAGTAAGACTCGCTCAAAAATACAGCTGAGCATGTTGCCCAAGGTGTAGTAATATTTGGGAATTGACCCCTACAGAACTGATAACTGATTTAGTGAATAATATTTAAAATACCTCGTACATACACGACTATGTATATTAACAGTTACAAATAAAAGAACAGAAACTCACAAGGAGCAACACTTTACCTTTTGTGAGTCTTCTCATCCACAGTTTTGGCACAGAATGCCCTGACCTCAAAGTCAACACCACACGCCTATGAGTCAAATACAGAGATTAATGACCAATGAGACAAGAGAAAAGACATTTGGTTTATTCCTATAATGCACTTAAGACATATCATAATTCTCAGGTGTCTCCAAAATGTAATATTTATTATAATTTCATCTAAAAAAAAAAAAATTGGATTATATATTATACTCTGGTTCTGAATGCACCTTTTGGGTAAAAAAACTAAACAAAACAGTCTGTTTACCTTAAAATACACACTAAAAAAAGAAGCACATACTGTAGTAGTCAACTATATGATCTTTCAAGTCACAAAGTCAGTTTTTAAAAGATGTCTAGTGTCATTACCTTTCCTGTGTCTTCTGGGCCGGGCTGTAGGGTCACTGAGCAGGGAAGGTTCTGAGGAATCTGGACAAGCAAACAAGCCAAGTCACAATCAAGAAAACTCAAAGGAAAATGTGTGTTAAATCTGATCAATCAATCTGAGGCTGCCTGAAAACAAGCTCTGGAGTGATTGCGTTGAAGTGAGAAAACAATCCGACCCAATGGCCCAATGAAGAAAGCGTTCTCATAATTCATTTTGGGAAATGTGCTGCATAAAAAAACCTGAGTGTCAGATTCTGCTGGTAAACACATCAGTTATCGCAGAAAACCAAAGAGCACCTCTTCATCTTTAACTAAGTAATGATTCTTCCCTGTGCGTTCCAACAACGATGTCCCAACAAATCATCAATTACTGCTCTTACTGTACTAAATATGTACAATTTATCAGTTAGAGTGGGAATGATGGCTACATATCTAAATGTTTAAGTATGTGTGTGCGTGGTGTCGAGAAATAAGCCCATGGCGCAAATTTGTCAATCCATCAGGTTAATTACACAGAAGTGCATAAACAGGGAGAGCACCCCTGACCGATTAGAGGAAAGTTTTCCTCATATCTACATTCTGTAAAGTGTTCCTTGTATTTTGGTGCACTATGGAATGTTGCACTGTGAAAGGGAAGGCAAGAAAAACTGATAAGGAAATATAAAATTGTAACAAATGAAGTCCCTACTGGTCTGAAAACTCCCTTACATTTTGTGTTCCGGTAAGAGACTTGCTCAAAAACACACAGCTGACCGCGTGGCCCAAAGTATACTTGTGCACTAACAACATCTAACACAGCACTGCGACTCATGATTAAAAGCTATCATTTGGATGTAAATAGGAGTTTTTAATTCTAAATAATTGATGACGTGAAGTTGCTTTTTTAGAAACTGTTTCAATTTCTGCAACATCGCAGTTAAACAACTGCATAAATAGTGACAATGATCACCTCAGGTGTTGATTATGTGCTTTATTCAGTGTTAAATGCTACTGATTTCAGTTTGAATACCATTTTACATGACATTTATTACCATACCCCAAGCATCAGAGGATAGTTTACTTCAAATCTTGAAAATGAAATGAAGGTCACTCAGCATGTACGTTTAATAATGTTAATGATGTTTAATATTTAATAGTTAGATTATAAACCTGTTCATTTGGTTGGGAGTGCAGTGTGATATTCTGTGCTTCTGAACTGCTGGTTTTAAATGTTTCTGTCGTGTCACGTTTGATGTGAACTAGTCGTGCGGTGCGGGACTTGATTTAATGAATAAATGCAGGTGCGGGTGGTAACGTCATCATCTATGTGCGGGTTGCAGGAGAATACAAATATTTGCGAGACTCCCACAAAATAGAAATATACTAAAATGAATTCACTAATATACAAATAATAAATACTCTGTTATTTATCTAAAGTAGACTAACTATGTTCCGTACACTTTCCGCTCTTACGTGCGCTCAAACGACCACTCCTCTGTCATTGAAAGCCAGATAAGCATGTTTGTGTCCTCATTCTCTGGGTGAATACCTACTGCACAATCCAATCTTTTGGACCAGTAGTTTTTGAGAAAAGAGGGGAAAAGTACCGCCTCCGCATGTGTACGGAAGATGATGGGTATTAACGGCGTTCCGTACAGGATTAAATAGTGTTCTGTACAGGGCACATGAGTTTAATTCACCGGCAAAAATGGACATTGTTTGAAGTCTTATAAAACTTATGTCAGAATATACTATAATTGTGTTTAACTTAAAGTTAAAATTAAATTTAATATCTTTTTATGAAAGTTTGCAGTGAAAGAACCTTACAATCATTTAAGTTTTAGATCATGCTGATTTAATTACAGCGTGACAATTTAAAATATTAAAACATTAAATTCATGCAAGTTAACGCTATAACTTAACTGACCTTTTATGTATATAAACATCATCACTGCACAAAGATGATGGGCAAATAACATTTGAAGCAAGTCTTTCAGGCTCTCTCTGGCGGAGTTGCGCCATGCTTATCATCAATCAGAACTGACGTTTAAATATCCCCATTTCAAAACATTCATTCAAGAAAAGGTAATTTACTTAACAATTTGTGATGACATAATATACATTTCATAAAGATTGTAACACTGTGTGATGCATAAATTAAATGCAAATGTATACTGTCGTTGCTCTAAATGTCTCCCCTCCCAAGCGAAACCCGCCCCTTTAGCTTGCCCACTGTTCATTTTCAAGCGCATTTGGTGGACGTAGCAAACTTACTGATTTTTTTTGGAAACATTTGGTAGGAGAGTCTCTGTTGTGATCGGGAATGAAAGAGTGAAACACAAAGATTACACAGATATATAGCTTGTCTACGACCCGAAAGTCGTTTATTCAGAGTTTTGGTGTTAAAAGGTAATCTGTACGGAACATCGTTGTGTATGGAATATGGTTAGTCTACGTTACTGCAAAAAAGCAAAAGGAGAGACTCAAATTAAAATAATAACAATTGACAGGTGCAAGGTCGGAAGTTAAATTCTCACAAAAGTTAATGCGCAGAACTATAGGCTGTTCTGACTGTATTTCTATTAGGGATGTCCTGGTCAGGTTTTTTTGCCCTTGAGAAGAAACAGGTCCAGGATGTTTCTTATTTTTTATTTATTTCACCTTATTTTAACATTCTACAACTCTGTTAACAAACAGAGCACTTCTGTGAGGTAGCCTGAACAATCAAGTAATAAATAACATCAATTCTACACTTTTGGACTTTAGCACAACAGTAAATATAAAAAAATCTAATATAATAAAAACAAAAGCACCTTAAGCAACTTAAAATTCTTGGCAGGCAATCCCAAGTTTACATATCTGTCAGTTTGCTATGGTAATGTTGTCGTCATCAACTTTATAATACCTCCAGGCCTATTCGTGTTTTCCAATTCAAGCCGCTTCAGTGTTCTACTTTGCCAGCATTTAACCAATAGCATCTTTGCAACAAAGTGATGTCATGCCGCATGCGTTGCTGTTTCTGTGTGAAGTCAAGAAAGAGGTCTAACTTTGTGTCACCGCATAACTATTGATGTGTTAAAAAATAATACATATATATTCGAGTCCTGATCGCGAGGTGACGTCTAATTCCGATAGAGTCTGACACGCGTGATCAGGCACGACTTCCGATCACGTGATCGGATCTAGACATCCCTAATGTCTATGTTCTGAAATGTTCCTCATTTGTTTCCATGTTTATCACTCCATTTAATTAAACTCAAATAAAACAAAACATAGCCTATCCTTTTTTTCTTTTTTCTTTATATTCAAAAGGGAAGCAAATGAAAGGAATAACAAAGTAGCAGGAAGAAGCAGTAAAAATAAAACTGCCTATATTTTTACCTGCAGGCTTTTGCAGACAGGAATGGGACAAAACTGGAGAAAATTATATATATATATATATATATATATATATATATATATATATATATATATATATATATATATATATATATATATATATATATATATATATATATATATATATATATATATATATATATATATATATATATAGCGGGAACAGGACTCGCGCAGGTCTCTAGTGCACAGAGCCAAATTGATTTTCGCTGGAACCTTGTTGTATCAGATGTTGTTAGGACACATTGTAGGGCTTGCATCGGTGCAGCACGATATTAGAAATAAATTATGAATCTTTCTAGAGTGCCTGTGTTTGTGCATGCTATAAAATGGAGTGTACTATGAAAGGCTGTGCAGTGGGCTGTGTGCACATATGCTAACCTAACTGAAGTACACTTTGCGAAAATGAGTAAATGAAGGGTCACCGTGAAGTTGAAGGGATATGCGTTCTGGCCAAGCTTCTTCAGCAGTCTTTCCTGCAGGCGACTGAGTGGTTTGCGCTCCTCGGGCAGAGGAGGATACGCCTGGAAGCTGGAGATGAACAGATCCTTCCGGAAAGACAGGCCCAGCACATCCAGATCTTCACGGCCATATCGGAAGGCACACGTCAGGGTCACGAACACTGGTAAAAAGAGGGCAAAGGGAGAGATGAATATTTCAGGACACGGATTTAGTTCAGATGACTTCATGTTTAAGATTTCACAATAATAGAAACTTTAAAGGCAATGCAGTGAAAGTGGAGATACTGTATGTTACCTTTTCTGTCTTTAAGGTATTCTGGGTCAATCAGGAGCACCCCATCTAAAAGCAAAGAAAAAAACTGAGTGAGCGAATGAAAAGAGACAGAAAAGAACATGGTTCTGGTTTGGTTTTGTCTTTTCCCTGACGTTCAATGTCTAAAAAGCTGAATTCAGTGCAAAATTAAGCGACTGGCACAACATTTAGAGAAGCTTGTGATTTTGTTTAATTGGCAAAGATTAATTGCACTGTTCAAATTCCTTCTGCGCCATCTGCACTCTTTTAAATGAAATAACATTATATTTGCGTACAGATAGTGCTCATCGGGTGTGCGATACCTCGAGTTGTCATAGACAAGGCAGAGCAGTGTGTGACTCGCTTTAGATGTGTCATGTGACATTATTTGCAAAGCAAATTCAGCCTTAGCCTATTCGAACAAGGCTACGTTTGTTACGTCAAACACTAAAATTTACATTTTAAACATGATTTTTCTAATGTTGTTGTTGAAGAGATTTTAACGGTTGATTATTTTCATTATTTAGACGATTCAAGTAGGCTTTATATGGTTTTATATGAGTCATGTAGGCTTTATATGGTTAAGAAGAAAAACTTTTTCTCCCTTTGTTTCTCTCAGATTTGTTACCTTTATATAAATGACAGAGTCCAATGGTTCTTGAGGTCAAAAAAGTCATGAACAACAAAGATTTGTAAATTTGTGTTTATTTTTACTGCAAAACAACACAGAAATACTGCAAATATTGTTGTAAGTTTTGAGAATTTGCAGCCAAATCAGTAATTTTGGCCATGACAATAAGATATTTTTTTTTTACAAAAAGAAGGTACAATTTTAAAATGACAAACAAAATAGTCTGATATTTCAATATATTACATGACTTGGACAAAAATGTATATAAAAATGTTTGACTTTCAATGTCCAAAAAAGAACTTGAATTTCAATGACATTTCAGAAAATCCATGACCTGGAAAAACCCTGCCATATCTCCTAGCATATAATACTTCAATTCCATTTAAAAATATTCATTTAGTATGACTTTTTAAATAAATAAATACTTTGTCAAAAAACTAATAATAATTATTTTGCAATAAATACATACAGCTAACTAATTTTGTAGTTTTTAACTCATGAATCAAATCAATATAATTACATAAAGACTTTAAACCAGCACATTCGGTTTGAGTGGCTTCAAATGACCTCAACTGCAAAATGGATTTCCGTGCCAGTGATAGGCTTGCGTTCAATGATTTGCCAATAAAGCAAACATTATACTGACCTCTAAAGCCACTTTTAGGAAAGTCAATTTAATGATTTACTCGTTTTCCACAATAAGGTTTTACAATTTTTTTGTTTGGGGGAGGAATGCCTTTATTTTTAGCATGCACATGCATGAAAGATGTAAACCATTAATCATGTAATTAATCAAGTCATTGCATAATCAAATCATTAATTTGAAGGATATCTCACCCAAAATAAACATTTTGTTACCATTAATTCAGTCTCAAGTTATTTCAAACTTTGAGTTTCTACTGTTGAATATAGGTAGCTTTTGAGATCAATAGAAATAGAAAAATACTACGGAAGTTAATGGCCAGTCTCAAGCATTTTCCAATTATACTTATTTGAGCTCAACAGTAAAAATAAACTCAAATAGGTTTGGAAAAAGAGAAAAAAAAACTTTGGGGTAAATATCTCTTTCTACAAAAGGAGTAAAACATTTATCATAAAACACAGAAAGTAAAACTATATATTTAAAGTTTGGGGTCAGTAAGTTTCTTTTATTTTTTATTATTACTTTTATTTAACAAGGAAGCACTAAAACTGATCAAAAAAGCGAGAGTAAAATAATTTATAATGTTACAAAAGACTGCCATTAAAAAAACAACAACCACATGGTTATTAAACTTGATACGATTTTAACTTTTTTTCAAAAATTCGATTTAATAATTCTATTATATTTTCCACAAAAATCTTAAGCTAGGACTGTCATGATATCTATTTTTTGTTGGATGACATATTGCACCAAAATATATTGCAATAAACAATATTATTGTCATCTTAAGACTATTTTATGCCATTCATTATATAAAATTTGAATGACAATATAATAGCGTCACAATGCAAGTGCACTCTTCCAAAAAACACATCATATTTTATTCTTAAGAATATTTAATTTAAATATAGTAATTTTAACAATTTAATAATTAGACATTGGAATCAGAATGTGAAAACGCATATCCTAAATAAATAATAATAAATGTTAACAAAAAGGGCAAGGTAAAAAGTAACAAAGGTTGCGATATCTGCTACCTGATCTATTTTTAGTTGTCAGACACCCACATGAAAGTATACTATAGTAATTTATAGTGAATACTGTATTGTTTTTTTTAACCATACCGACACTGAAACCTCCAACAGATAGAGATATTGCACTATCAGCTAAAATGTTGCTAGAATTGGTGTTTATTTATAGGCGATATACAGTATATTGCAAGTCGATATTTTGATCTTTGTGACAGGCCTATATTGAGCACTCCAACATGTTCAATATTGAAAATAAGAAATTTTGCTCATAATCATCTTATTAAAACAATTCATAAAGATGATGAAATGCAGCCATTTTAACTCTACTAATATTTCACAGTATCAGAGTTTTACAGAATTTTTGATAAGACTTTTCAAGAACATCTTTTGAATGATTGGCGTAATGTAGGCCTTAGTCTTTCACCCTGCACAGAAGTCTAGAAAGATACTCCAGGAGATTATAAAGTCACAAAGGCTATTAATAAGGCACTTTAAGAATTATCTTGTACAAGATTTCCATTACAATATGCAATACTCCTGACAGAGCTAATCCCCCTGCAAAAACATAATGAGTGAAACATCTACTGTATATCTTCTAGACTAACGTCTCCTGTGACCGGCTGCCACGCAACAGACCGAGAGACATTCAGTCAACAGGGAGGAAATGAACAGAAACCAGAAATCTCAGTCAGATCATAATTACTACAGTATTATAGCATGTAAGCAGAAATGTTAACAGAAATAGTTCACCCCCCCAAAAAAAAATATTTACCAGCTAATTAACCTAAACCCGGGTTTCATTTAAAGGGTCACGAAACACCAAAACACATTTTTTGAGATGTTGACAGTCATATATATATCCCAAGCTGCTAAAAACACTATTAAGACACAAACATTTTTTTTAAAAAAAGTGTAAATTGTTTGTTTTTGCGTTATTTCGAGCAAATTCGTTCTTTCAGTTTGAAAAGAACTTTTGAAGCTACGTCACGGCGATTAGATACTTGTGTGAATGCCAGCGTGAAGACTGGATGTCTGTACCGGCGAGAACAACTTGACATCTTAAAGCTTTCAGCATTAATTCAAGAGAAAGACTTGGTTCAAACCAATCAGTGCGCTCTATTGTGTATGAGGTGCAACTTCAAAGACTGTTTTTACCTGTTACAATGTTCAGACGGCAGAGAGACACAACGTTGTGTTGCCAGCCGTAATTAAAACAAGTGGAAGAAGAAGAATTGTTTGAAGACATGGATCGTCAGTGTTGCGTTTATAAACGTCCTGCAACCAAGCAGCAACCTCTCGCTCTCCCTCGTGAAGTAAATACGGAAGTAACTAAAACTGCAATTAATCAAAATTCGGCTAGTCCTGGCTCCATAATAGAGCAAATTTCTATTTACCCCACTTTTAAAACGGCCAACTTTATAGCAGAAAAAAAGGTGTTTACAGCCTGGTACAAAGAACGATTTTGGTTCATATAGCTAATATTACCCTTCATGACAACTGTGAGGGGGGTGAATTTTTTAAAAACGGATCCGTTTCCTTTATGTTAGGTTATATTAAGTCTGCATAATTAAGGGCGTGGCCACTTGAGTGACAGCTAGGTCTCGCTGGTTGCGTCGCGTCACGTCACCTCAGCTGATTCCGGCTTATTAGCCACTAAACTCGGCATATAAATCGGATTTTTGTTTTGTTTTATGTGGCTTTACACGGTCAGTTGCATTTTGAAATTATTTCTTACTATTATCAGATGATATGACATGCTGTGTGCACTTAATTGTGGTCACAAACCATTCACGTGGCCTCCGTTTCCCAGGTGAGTGAAAATATATACTTATATACCATATCTATAAATGTATCAATCAGACAGATTGATTAGCTGTAGGCTATAGAACAGTCATCTGAAACGTTGTTATACAGTGTTATGCCTGGATTTCATAAATAGCCTTGCATTTACTAACACAGACTATAAGACTATATTTTAATTCTTTGGAAGTAATTCGGGTTTTCCTCCTGCAGAAAAGCATCATATAACCAATTTTTAGTGGCATAATGTATTACAACAGTGTTTTTAAAAGTCTAAACACTTTATTGATATAATGTACAACTAAGCACATGTGGTCAGAACACAAACGAGTTGCAGGTAATGAAGTATTAAGCGTTTCTCCCATAGGAAAGCCCGTCTAAGCAAAATGCCAGCATGCGTCTGTAGCTCCGCTCACGCTCCGCCTCTTTGCCCTTGTTTGATATCCCCCGATTGCTGCGATGACGCGCGAAACACAATGGTGACTGTTGGCCACGCCTACTGGTAGCTTCTTTTGGGTCCTTCAGAAACCTATGGGTGACGTCACGGATGCTACGTCCATATCTTTTACAGTCTATGGCTGCAACAAAGGTTTTGCTTTCAATTCCCTGCTATGAGAGCACAGCTGGACTCACGTGTGGATTACAGTGCTCTGCTAACATGAGACAAACATACGTTTGTAAGGAACATTTTTTACCCGAGAGCTTTTCACATCTGGAAATGGTGAAATCCGGATTTACTACTCGTCTCCTTTTAAAAAAAAAAAGCGGTTACAGTTGGTGTTGATTGTCCTGTCTCTACAGATTTGGTAAGTGTGGGTTCAATGTTCTTTGTTTATGTTTATTCAGAGGGAAAGTTAGTTAGTATCGTCAGCAGTACTCTTTCAGTTTTTAAAGACATAAGTTAGTCAAAATGATTTTGTTACTAAGTTAACAGTACGTTAATATCACTACAATATTATGGGCAGAAAGATGCACTGAAAATGCTGCTCTTCGAATGTAAACACCTTAATCAAACAATTACCATTGTGTAGAATTTTCGGCGCATTTTGTGACAGGATAGTCTATACACACACAGCATCTAAGTTACCGAGTGCATCTAAGTTACAGAGAAATGCGGAGGGGTTTTTTCTCCCATACAGCGTGCGGTATCAAACATTCCATTAAAACTACACTCTTCCACAAGTTC